>JARHVA010000428.1:512500-845000 GCA_037957365.1 Torreya grandis
ACTCATATGACCAAAAAAGTGTGGTCGAGAAAATGGTTCAAGATATTTTGGACACCATACACTTGAATAACTCGTCCTCACACTGAGAGCACATTTTCCACTATAGTAGTTGTGGTTAGAAAAAAGCATGAATTTGGAGGTTGTGCATCGACCATGGGCAAAGAAAATCACACTCGATAAGTTTCATGTCCCTATCAATGACAAATTACCATATAGTTTGTATGGTATTGTTTATTTTAAAAAGATATTTACCATCACTATCATTATATTTTCCTAAAAGATGTCTCAAAAATAACTTTCAAAACTCACGAAGGGCACTATAAGTTTCAAGTGTTGTCATTTGGTGTTAGAAATGTTTTTCCATCAAGTACTAAGAGTTCACTTTTTAGCATTTTATCAAGCAATGTGTAAGTTATTCTTTGATGACATTCTAATTTACAGCAAAACTTGGTACGAGTATCTACAACTCATGGATACGGTATTGTGAGTTTTGTAAACAAACAAATGTAAGCTACAAATTTCAAATGCATGTTTGTGGTATAGGAAGTGGAAGATATATTGGTCATGTAATTGCCATGGAGGAGGCAATGTAGACCCACCATGTACCAAAGATTATCAAGAGCCTTTATAGATATGGTATATAATATTTTAAAATCCCTAGTAAAATGTTGGATTGTCTCATTTGCAAAGCTTCATCTTCATTTTCTTTTAAAATGTAGAGATATCTCGAACCTTGTGATGATCTACTCCTAGGAACTTCATCATTATGGCTACAAAGTTATTTTTCAATGCTCTCACCTTTGCCCACTTTGTATAGTATTACATCGTAATTATGACCCTATAACATCTAAAGTTACTTGGCTTCTTGAATGGACAAATAAAGTCTAAGTCCCAACTCTCAATGGATTCCTAAGCATGCATGTAATATAGGGGCATATAATCATGTTTCAAGGGTTTACTTATCCTTTGACATGTATTGTGTGTTATAAACCAATGTTTTGCATCTCAAAATAGCGTAGGCCAACAAAGACTCACAAGAACAACTTTCCACATAGTCACATTTGTCTAAATGTGTGCTTTTCCAAGACCTCCACGTGGATCCCAATGTATCTTCTCCGTCAATGCATACTGTCCAGAGCACTTGATTTGGCTCCATTTTGCATAACCTATCAATCAATTGGAATGTTATGTAATTTGAATTTATTTTTTTTGTATGCTTTGTTCATATCTTCCAAAAAAACATGTTGATAATAAGTTTCTTATCTTCTCATTTCATGACAAGAGTATGGCAATATGGAACAACTGTAGATCCAAAAATCATTAGTTACTCCATTGGGTGGCTCGCCTAACCTTGTCTACAAGAACTGATTGACCATCATGTGATGCTTTCTTCACCTTAAAATGATCTTAAATATAAATTCTTTGAGTAGAAGCAACCATTTGCTCCCACATCTTTGGATCATTTGCTTGTTCACACCATGTTAGCCAATTTGCACCCCCTATGAAAATTCGCTAAATACAGTGTCCTTGTTCACTTTTGTTCAGTGCTAACAATGTACACAGGTGTTTTCTCTTTGGAAGCTTTGCTCAATATTTTGGCCAAATCCTTTTTCTGTCAACAAGGTTCTTTAGCTTCTTCTTCTTCAAGCTTTTGTTCGGTTTCCTTCATCTTCTTCCCCTTCCTTTTTTTCTTCTCCTTCATCTTCTTTTCTCTTTCCTTTCTTCTTCCTTTCTTTTCCTTTTTTCCTTGTCTTTTCTTCCTTTCCTCTTTCCTTCACTTCTTTCTTCTTCTTTTCCTTCCTTTTCCTCTTTTCTTTCCTCTTCCTTCTTCTTTTCTTCAAAGGTGCCCTTCGAAAAAATCTGAAGGGTCACTTTTCTTCCAAGTGCCCTTCGGATTTTTTCCGAATGACACTTTGCCTTCGAAAGTGCCCTTTGGAAAATTTCTGAAGGGACACTTTGTCTCAAAGTGCCCTTCGAAAATTCTCTGAAGGGTCACTTTGTTCCTTTCCTTCCCAAAGTGCCCTTGGAATTTTTTCCAAAGGGACACTTTGTCTCAAAGTGCCCTTTGGAATTTTTCCGAAGGGTCACTTTGGTCTCAAAGTGCCCTTCGAAAATTCTCTGAAGGGTCACTTTGTTCCTTTCCTTCCCAAAGTGCCCTTGGAAATTTTTCCAAAGGGACACTTTGTCTCAAAGTGCCCTTTGGAATTTTTCCGAATGGTCACTTTGTCTCTTTTTGTCTTCGAAAGTGCCCTTCAGAAAAATTCAAAGGTTCACTTTTCCTCTAAGTGCCTTTCGGATTTTTCCAAAGGACACTTTGCCTTCCACTTTCTTTCCAAAAGTGCCCTTCGGGATTTCCTAAAGGGTCACTTTCCTCCCCAAAGTGTCCTTCGGGATTTCCCAAAGGGTCACTTTCCTTCCTGAAGTGCCCTTCAAGATTTCCCGAAGGAGCACTTTCCTTCCAAAAGTGCCCTTCGAGATTTCCCAAAGGGGCACTTTCCAAGAGCCCGGACAAAAGCTCGAAGGAATTCCTTCGAACAAATTGTCCGAAGGAATTCCTTCAAGAAAAAAGCTCGAAGAAATTCCCCTTTGAAAAAACCCAAAAAAATTCCCTCTTGCAAAAAGCCCAAAGAATTTCCACTTTGTAAAAAAAAGCCAAAGAAATGTGCCCGAAGGAATTGTCCCATGACGTGCTGGGAGACGTCAAATTCAAGACAAAGAAGTAGCCGTTAGGATTCAAATATCCCGTGACGGGCCAGGAGATGTCAATTTTAACATCATGAACTAGCCGTTGAGAAGCAATCAGGTTTGAAAGGTCCGAAGTCATCAAGCTTGAAGAGTCCGAAGAAAGTTGAGCATCTCTGAAAAATCGAATGACTCTCATAGTGCAAATTGGGATTATCCAAGTGCTTAACTTATAAACTTTATAAGCTAAGTAGGTCAGAAAACCCGAATGGGTCTACAAGTGCAAACCGGGTTTCTCCTAAGGCTTTGCTTATAGTCTGGAGGTCATGAAAACACAAATTGCACTACAAAGTGCAAATCAGGTTTGCAGAGTCACTTAGTTTATACGCTTGATCCAATCGTTGATCGACAATGCACGAGAGCCATGAACAGACAAATGAGAAGTTGCCACATGGCAGGGGACGAACAAATGGAAAATGATCTGCAAGGATCCGTGCTAAGCAGTTCGACAGCACAGAATCATGATCTGTGCCATTCTTTGAGAGCCATCAAAAAGGACGAGAAGCCAAGGAGAAGAGGTTAAGCATCAAGGCAAATTTCCTAACAGGTGGTTCCTTGTTGCAACCATTTTTGATGCCATTGCTCAAATATATCATTCTATCAAGCAACCGTTGGAGAAGCATCAAGGGGGCAAGCCAAGGGCATTCGAGAAGGTGACATGGATCAATTAGAGTGCCCTAACAAGCATCTTTGGCAAAATCAGTTACAGAGGAGGATGGAGACCTCCAACAGAGTGGATTCCTTCCCTTTGGCGCCAAAGGCCTCCTCATCTTCTCCTCTTTAGCTATGAATACAGCCCTTGGGCTAGTGTAATAGCCATCCACAAAAGTACGACGAAGCCCTGCTAAATTGTTTTGTCATTTCCTGCCTTTAAGCAATCAAGCATAGGTCTGTTAATTTCAAGTTCTGAACAATTGCCTGAGTGTGTAAGAGACACAGAGTGACAACAAGTGATGGTTTCATCCTTGTGTCCTTTGTTCTTCATGTTTTGAGCAAGAGTTTTAGTCTAGCAGGTCATGTAGAGTGCATCCAAATGTATGAGATTTTGCATGAGTATAACCTTTTCTAAACTATATAGGTTGTATTTCAATTTCATTACCTTGTGTAATTTCATACATCTCACCTCTACATTGAAACATTTCTGTTAGAACTTTTCATATCTTGGTAATATGCTTGCATTATGTTGTATCGTGCAATCGTGTATGACATTCATGTGGAGGACAATTTTGGTACATCACCATTTTTAGATCAAAATTCCCTTATGCATTTCTAACCCTTTTCCCTTCATCACGCTAGTTTAAACAGTGGTCATTTTGCAAACACACGTACAAGGAGCTAGCCCTTCAAACCTAGAGGGTCATTTTCACCTACAGGAACACCCACATGCCTAGAAATGTCCCAACGTTGCTCAACTCTGGAGGAGACCTGAATACCCTCTTCTAGGGTGCAAGATTTGGAGACAACACACCATTCATCAATGCTTGATGATTCACATAGAACTTTAAGGAATTTACCACTAGGTATCATCAAAACTTATGAAAGACTTATGCCATCTCCAGTGCTTTCATCTTTGTTGAACTATATTTTTTTGTTGCCTTCAAAAATACCTTGCTCGTGAAGTACACCATATGGTCAGCTTGTTTCACCAATGTACAACCAATCACAAAGTTGGATGCATCCACATAGATGTCGAACTCTTTGACTCAATCTCAATATACTAGTATAGACCATTTTATCAACCTCATTTTCTACTCAAATGTTTTTTCTTGATCCTCTTTCCATAGAAAAGGTACATGTTTCCATGTCAAGATATAAAGTCAGTACAATTTGTGTTAAATTTTCCACAAACTTCCAATTATGCCCAACATGTCCTAGCAACAATTGAATCATACATCTCATGGAACTGTTGTCAACCTGGAGCTGCGCCCTGATTCGAAGACGTGCACGAAACGGCCAGTCCTCTATCCGGCGGAAACAATGGGATCTTCTCACAAGGGTGGGTGCCTCAATAGTGAGAAGAACCTCCAGAGAAGGCTGGTTCCTGTATGATGTATCAATTAGAACCTCTACTCTACACTGCGGACTACCGTGGAAAATGGAGAATGGAAACTTAAAGGGGAAATCCTACCTAAAGGGGTGATACACCAAAATTTTGATCCACTCAACTTGGAACCTTGAACACTGAATGAACAAGGGAGAAGGAAGACCTTAGACTTCAATTAATCACTTATGCATAAGTATTTCATGCAGAGGTTCGATCCAATAACTAAAACCTGAGGGAAAACGATGGAGAGAGGTTTAATAAAAGACACTTTGCGGCCACCTAACATCCGCTTATAGTTTCAACAAAAGACAATAAAGAACACTGAACATGACCTGCACAATGATAATCTAGCAACTAGATATAAAACATAATTTGGAAAGGGAGAGAAATCTACCACTTATGCAAATTGCTGAAGAAATATACACTATGCCAACGCTCGAAATCTAAAAGTACAGTCCTTATTGATTGAAGAGGTTACACAACTCACCAATGGCAGAGTCTGGTCTAACCAAGAGAGATTGGATGATTTTTTAATCAAGGCTGAAAGCCATTATATAGAGAGAATTACAAAAAGCCAAAGATTGGCGTAGAACTTGAAGAGAAAGATTCACTTTTGTTAACTCCAGGATTTACTTGGCCTTTCAATAAAATATATTTTCCTTTTTGTCCTTGCATGAAGCTTCTTCGTTTGATGAAGCGAACTTATCTTTGTCATGAACCGCCCACCTCCTTTTGCATGGAAATCCGTTCAAATGTTAATTTTAGAACTCTACGTGAGTTGTTTGATGCCGAGTTGTAGTGTTCAAACGCTGAGTTAAACGAAGAGATCACGTTGAGTTGGACTTTCAGATGCATGAGTTGGCTGGAGACGAACAAGACTTCAGCAACCAGTCAACTGAAGCTTTGACTGTAGTTTGAAAATAGCCCTTGCTTGCATGCATTCTGTCCAATTTTAGTCTGCCCGTTCGTGTCTATTTCTGGCGGGATTCTGTATATTCAGATGTGTTAGTCTAATTATATCCGGTTTATATTTTCTCCATTGAGCTTGCTTTCGGAACTCCGGCTTTACCCCTGTTCCAACAGTTACTTCTCGGAGTCAAAATTTGACAGCTAGCGAGACGTCACCTTTAGTCTTCTTATTTCCTTCAGATTTCTCCGCTTGGCAATTTCTTTCGGGTTTATTTCTGCAGAATTCCTTCGAACTTCTCTCTTCGGATACCTTTCTTTACTCTTATTTGTTTGGGATTTTTCCCGTGGTCTTTTGCTCTGTCAGCGTTTTGTATTGAACGCTAAGTCATATTCCCGCGAAAAAAAGTCTGCAAGAATTATCTCGATTTATTCAGGTTAATTTTATTAGGCTTATTTTGCGCGGCCTTTCTCCGAATTCCTTCAGACTTTTTTTCCGAAGGAATTCCTTCGGACAAAAGTCCAAAGTATATCTTCCTTTGTTGCGTCTTCGTTTTACTGCGGCCTTTCTGTTTTGTGCAAGTTTCCAAATTTCTGCGGACTTTTTGTCCGAAAGAATTCATTTTCTTTGTTTTGCCTTTGTCTTTTTGTCTTTTGGCCTCCGTGGACTTTGCTTTGTGTAAGCCTTCCGAATTTCTTCAGACTTTTTGTCCGAAGGAATTCCTTCGGACAAAAAGTCCGAAGGATATGTCTTTGCCTTTGCTCTATTTCAATGTGCCCTTCGGCAAGATAAGTACCCTTCGACACCGACCAAGTGCCCTCCGCAACCGACCAAGTGTCCTCCGCCTGTGCCCTTTAGAAAAATTGGAGGGCACCCGGGCTTTTTGCAACGATCTCTGAATTTGGTCTTGTACCTGCCCGAAGGGTAGGTGCCCTTCGGCTTTTTTGAAAGTGACCCTTCCAAAGGGTACCCTGCCCTTCAAAATTCTTGAAAATGCCTCTTCCAAATTAATTCCTTGGCTTTTCCTTGTGCGGACTTTTTTGTCTCTATGGTCTTTCGAATTTCTTCAGACTTTTTGTCCAAAGGAATTCCTTCGGACAAAAGTCCGAAAGAATTCATCTTTTTTGCCTTCGCCCTTTTTCCGAAGCTTTCGGATTTTCTCATCGGCTCTTTCTGTCTTTTCGGCCCTCCGCAAGGGTTGTTTGGCCTCTAAAATTGCCTTTCAGAAAAGTTGCAAAGGCCCTTTTGTCGCCTAAGTGTCGAGAGAGTCTGTAGAAATGACCTGCAGAGTCCGTAGAAATCCTGCAGGGTCCGTAGAAATGACCTGCAGAGTCCGTAGAAATGACCTATTTTGGTCAAGGAAAACCATGTATTCTTCCTTCCTTGGCTAGAGACGAGAACCTTCCAAGTGGCAAGAGAAAATCTGACTTGTGGAAGGTTTTTTCAATAGGAACCTCCATCCACTCTCAAACCTTTTTTGGGCCCGTTTGCAACATTGTTTGGCACACAGTGTGTTCTAACAACTTAACGAAGGGCGCCACAAATGAGAAATTCTTCAGGTTCAATGCTAACTTGGCTTTCCAATGTAACTTCATGCATTTCTAAAGGGCTCTCAAATGAGGGTTTCCTCGTAGATCAACCGACATCTTCTCAAAGATGTATTATCCTTTAAATTGTGGCTAAAACATTGCATAGTCTGAATGGCATGATTGTAGGCATATTTACCATTTTTACCATGGTCATTATTAGTTTGTCTTCCTTCACAATGCTTATTTGATTAAAGCCATAAATTCCATCGAGAAATGAGTATATATCATGTCCAACCACATCCTATAGACTGTTTGTGAATAGAATAGTGAATGGGTCCTTCATTCTGATCACATTCAAGCTTAAAAAATCCATGCATATCATTATGTCCCTTTTCTTTCTAACTTGTCATAATGGGTGAAACACACTTGCTCGTATTCAATCGAAAGATTATCCTTAATGTCCAACATCTTATTTATTTCAACATTGGTCTTGTGTGATATGTTCCTATAGACGGGTTGTTCTTTGAGCATCAACGAGATCCACTCCACACACAACTCTAGAGACCCCTTCCCTCCAACCCCCCTCCCTTCAAAGGCTTTGCACGTCCACACAAGGACACTTGGAGTACAAAATTTTCTAGAATGTAACTTCCTTACATTGGGAACCAATCATCTTCGATATGACTAACCTTTAAGGTCTTATCCATCCCAAGGTTCACGCACGGTGCTTAATGGTTTTTCTATTCATGACTGCATGTATTGGACTCTCATTCATCCTCGTAACTTCAAAAGTCAAACTTTGGGAAGTAGGGCGGGTACTCTTCACAATGGCTCTTATGTTTAAGTGGTTTCCAGCATGTCTACTTTGCTTCAACGAACTACTCTCCTACATATCCCCAAGAACAAGATGCGGAGAAAACTTTTTGTTTCCCCATTTTCTAATGCAACAAACCGTCGTTACACTCCTCAAAACTTTTAAATTCCTCATTTTCTAAGGCAAAAACCTGTCGTCACACTGCTCATCCGTTGAGATTTCCTCAGCGAGTACTTTAGGTTTCTTAGGGCGATCCTGATCTTACACCCCTTTTGTTCTGTTGACCAGTTTTGCCCACAGGGAAAATTTCGGTCACCTTCTTCCCTTGCTATTCGGAGCCAATCAATTTCAAGTTGCACAAGTTCATGCCTTGGTTCTTCGACTTGGTTCAACGAGCTTGGTTCAAGCTAGTGGTTCAATGTTCGGTTCAATCGATGGTTCAACACTTGGTTCAACGGCCTAGTTCAATCAGTCGGCTCATTGGCAAGTTCATCGATGCGCAATGGTTGAACCACTTGAACCATTGAACCATTTTTTGGTTCAACGGCTTGGTTCAAGAGTATGCCAGTTAGTCGAGGGGCAGTCTTCAAGTTCAAATGCCCTTGCAGAGGGCGGGCACTTCAAACAAAAGAAAAAACAAGTAAAATTTTGTTAAGTTCAAATTTGTCAGTCCCGAATTCCTTCGGACTTTTTGTGCGAAGGAATTCGGGTCGTGCTTCAATCCAAAGGCAAAGGCCCGGGAAAATCATTCGCGAACAAAATGTCTGTGGGAAATCATCCGCGAACAAAAAGTCTGCGGGGAAATTGTCCGCGGACACAAAGTCCACGAGAACCCGGGAGGCAAAGCCCGCGGGAGCCCGAGAACAATCCAATGGAACGAAAAAACCCACCGAAGGCCCCCGAAAGGCAGGTGCCCTTACGGGGGACTCTCGGCCAAATGCAAAGGACATTTTCAAGGGCCGGAGGGTCACCTTCCTTCCCTTCGGGAAGGTGCCAGAAAATATACAAGGCAGAAAAGTGCCCGCAGAGAAAGCCGTGAAAATACCAGCGAAGGACCCGATGACGTCCTAGAAGCTGTCAAAGTTAAGAAAATGAAGTAGTTGTTTGCTTTCAAGTGAAAGAGCGCTAACCATGGAAAAGAAAGCCCAGAATGCAGCGACCCACCAGAATGTTCGCCCCCGAGGGCCGAAGGAGCCAGAAGAGACAAAATTGAGAAAAGACAAAGTGACAAGCATGGAACGAGCAAGCAGATGGTCCAAGTGGGAAAGGGAAACGCCGATTCGAGAAGTGACTCCAGCAGGGGAAACAGTGCCAGCGAATTGACTATTAGAGGATGCAAACAGCTAGCAGGGCAACCGGTTTTCTCCATTTCACATTAATGAGTAGACAAACCGTGTAATCACCTTGATGAAGCGACCTTACAGACAAGACAAAGCAGTCCAAGTGGCAAGGGGAAGGCGATTTATTGCCTGATAATCCCCAAATGGCGCAAACAGCGAACAAAGCGGCCCATGCATTTAAAAGGGGACAAATCTCAATCTGTTTGCAGAAAAGAGGCGCAGCGTGTGTTTCAGCATTAATGGTTGAATGCCAAAATCAAATTTGGCGATTATACAACATGATTCCAACAGGTCTCTTCTAGAAAGATGACATCGGCAACAGTGTTTTCCTCTTCCCAATGAGAGGACGCAAATGGGCCACTTGTAAAAAGGGGCGCCAAAAAAGGCCTCCTTTCTTCTCCTATATATTGAGGACTCGTCATTTGTAAAGGGATCTTCCACATTTGTAAGGCGTAGCCTTGGCAAAATTTCACTTGAATCAATAGACGCAGTTTTTACCTCTCTTGGATAGATATATCTGAGTATGTCTTGAGTGTTTGTTTATGTTCAGTCATTGTTTCTTGATGCTCTCACAGATTCAACTCCAGCATACCTGTTGTCTACAAGGCGCCATCTCTGCAACTGACAGGAGAAGCGCAATATTTGAAAGTGCAAAGCAGAAATTACAGTGTGCATTTCACAGCACCTTGGTGGATCTCTATTTCTATGTTTTCATGAAAGCCTCCCTGCCAGTTTCTTACAGCCTGGTCCTTCTGCGAAGTCTGAAGTGTATGTATGTGTTTGTCTGGTTTCAAGAGTGGATGTGAGAAGATCGACCTTATTTTGGTGCATCACATCTTTAGAGTAGTTTGTTTCCCTGCATCTCTTCCCCTTTTCATCCCGCCCCCCAGGCCCCCGCCCGCATTATATCTATATATGTGTATGTTAGCACTTGCTGGAATGAACATGATGCATCAAAGGGAGCTAGCCCTTATCTAGAGACTCTCCCCTCCAGCTTCGCCAATCCCACAGGCGAGAGGGGAGTTTCCATAGTTGCGAGGGGAAGGCAGGAGCTCAGCCTCCTGCCAAGGGTGCAATTTCCTACGTCAACATGTTCCAAAGATAGAATGTTTCTCATGTTCAGGTTCTCTAGTATTTGACGTAACTACTTATCTAAGTAGCATACCCACGATACGTGAGGCTTGAAATATGTTGTCCAGTATTTCAATCGTCAATTTATTATACAAATAGTTCATTTTTGTGATTGTTGAAGGATAATCATGAGATATTCACATTCGAGTAGATATTCGGAGGCCACCATTTTTTTGTTTTGTACACCAATTTTAGATGTGAGATCATTGTATATAATAATATATCAATGATTGTTTATCAACTAATAAACAAGATTATCTATCTGTGTGTTTTCATACACACAGACGAGGCCACAACATTCTTCTTTTGCTTAAGTCAGTCTTTGCTTCAACACAAAAACAGTGCCAGAGTTCACCAATGCAAATATGGTTCATTTTTGTGATGATTCAAGGATAAACCTGAGCTATTCGTATTCAAGTAAATATCAATAGACCATCATTTTATTGTTTTGTACAACACGTTTAATTTTGAGATCATTCTATATATCAATGATTTTTTATCAACTAACATACGGTATTATCTATCTATATGTTTTCATATGGATAGGTGAGGCCGCAATAATATTCCTGTGTTTAACCTAAAGAAATCTCTGCTTCAGCACAAAAACGATGCCAGATTCCACTTATCCCGATTCCTTACTTTCCAACATTGAAATAGCATAATTTTTAACATTTGCTTTCATTTTACATTCAAGTGCACTAACACAGCATGTCTTTTACCTTTTGTGGATCAGATTTTGTCATCAATGTTCAACAAATCTAATGAATAGCTTTAATTATGGAGAAATTTACTCCACAAGATTGAAGAACTATTATTAGAATAAATGATGATATTGCTACAAATGCCAAAGCCTGGAACCAATTGCTCCACAACACTGGGAAACCAGCCCTTAAATAATGAATATATGACATTAAATACCAAATAAATCATCACAGATACTGAAGACTGAAATACATGGAATTGGTTATAAAGCCATCCGGACACAAAATTAACTGTGTCATCTTGTATAGGTAAAGAAATTTCGTACATCATGAATAGAAATGAATGCCCAGTTGTCTCTTCTATTCTCTCCAGAGCTATATTTGGATTTCAATTTCTCTGTTCCAGATCTAGCAGCCTGAGGCAGCTGCCAAAAAAATGTTGGCAGCAATGCTTCAGTTACTCTTTCCAAGGCCTTGGAAACGGCGGTTCTTTCTCCGTCCTGTGATGAAATAATTTTGACAAAAACCTGCGCTCACAATCCTGAAAAGAAAAAAGAAATAAACAGTCATTAAACCAGCAAGCCAAACCTCTTTTAGGTTAAAACAAAGACCTGCTTGACAATACAGGAAAACAGAAGAGTTGGAACGAATAAGACAAGGAAGAAAGCTATCTTCAGTTCTGTTCAGAATAAAAGTTCTGATACTAAAGATCTTTCCTTACTAAGAGATGGTCCAAGAAAATAAGACTAGTAAGCCAAGATCAAACGTTTAGTTCGGTAAACATTATTCTTGAAGTTGATACAGGCTGTACTGGTGCAAAATGTCTGCCCATGGTGACAAGTTTTCAAAAGATTCAAGGCTGGATGCAGAGTATGCCAGAAAATGATCGCCATGTTTACAGGCTAAACTTCTTAGCAAACTGAAAGTATTATTGAATCTTTGATATTCAAAATAGTAAAACCTATAGGCTCTAATAATTTTGTCTTATCACCCTATAGGCTCAAAAAAAATTGTCTTATCTTGATGGAGTATATTACGAATAACTATAGAATAAACTTCCCTTAAAATAGCAATTTAAGTTCTAATTTTCCATGCTGAAGTTCTTTAGCACAATATATGTTATAGCTTAAAATTAGATGTCTCAAATGGGACAGAATTTTAAGTGTTATTCCATGGTTAGCATAGAAATTTCTAGTGGCTAATAACGGCAATCAAAGTTAGCATTTGCCTAGTTTCTATAAAGTTGATTTTCCTGTCTTAAAAATTTCCAATTTTCTATAAATCATATAACATAAGCAAATTCAGAAGTTTTCATAAAATTTTGCCAAAATTTAAAATATTATGTTGCCGTGACTTAGTGAGCTTGTTTGATATGGTAATTATTCCATCATTCAAATACTTGTATTGGTGCTTTGAGTATTTCCTACTGAAAGAACATCCTTTCCTCTTGCTACCTACATAATTGGCAGTTGAATATTTACCGTTGTCTGAGCTTCTTCCCATTCTCTCCTTTCCTCTTGCTACCTACATAATTGGCAATTGAAAATTTACCATTGTCTGAGCTTCTTCCCATTCTCTTGCTAGTTGATCCATAAGTCCCAGATTTCTTACATCTCTGCCTCTTGTGCTGCTTCCTATATTAAGACTGAATTTTTATATCTAACATTCTACATTAAAAGACCAAGAAATTCCTTGGCTATTCAAGGTGCACTTCCATCACCTTTCAGCTTTGTATCTTCAAATTCCTGAGCTCAATTATTTGTGATTCATTCAAGCTCAATGGAAAGTATCAATGCCAAATTGGACTATTGGGTCTTATTCTTCAGATTATGTGAGCATTTCCCAGTCAAAGTCTCTTGTTCTGCATTAACATACGGATATTTCCCTTTCTGCTTCTTTCATAGAGAAGCAGACTGGATATGACCCTACAACAATAATGACGACTATGTTACTGGTCTCTGCAGGTACCCATCCCTTATGCCGGTACCGTATGACCCATGTCCCAATCACAGGTCCAGTTCGGCCCCAGGTTTGACCCGGATACGCCCCAGCGTGCCAGCTATGTCACGGACTGCCCAGTTACATCCAGATTCGTCCAGGGAGAACCTAAGGAGAGCCTGGGGAGAACTCGCATCCTTTTTCACTTTTTGACTGGAAAATCAGTCAAAATATTGATTTGAAATCATTAAAAATAAAAAACAAAGTCAACAAAAACTAAAATAGAAACCCTAAAAGAAAGTGGGACCGCATGGTGCAGCTAGTGGGAGTGGCACTGCTACCAGTGGTTCTCATGAACCACATGATGATGTTGATAGTCTCAATGAAGAGCAATACGATGATTTATATTGAGTTTACATGAGCACTGTATAATTTGACTATTAGTTTATTTTGATTTATCATGACATTTAGCATTAAATTAACAATTTTTGGTAGTGTTTTGTGATTAAATTTGTTTATTCTATGCATATTATGTTTTGGCTAATTTTTTTATCCTTTTAATGTTTTACATATTTTTGCATGGCCTTATCCAGCTGTACCAAACCTGGGCCCAAAAAATGGGCATACCACTGCACCCAATCCATGTACTAGTACCAGAACCAGCAACTTGGAATGACAATATAAGACACGGAGCTTACCTCGACTTATGGCTCTCATTTGGTGCTCCTTGATGATACACATTTGATGCAGGAGCATCCAAGGCGTACTAGAAATCTTGCATCGAGCAAAAAAAGATGAGGGGTATGTTTTTGTAGACTAATTCATGTGTTTGCAGTTTTGGTGTGGTAAGCTGATCCATAGGGATCCATGGGAAACATCAGTACTTTAACACTTTCAGGACATCAAGAACTCCATTGGACTCCAAGGGCAAGTCAGGATCAACGAGACAGATGAAAGTTGATGAGTGGCAACGTTGTGCATTGCTAGTCCTGATAAAGGCATTCTCCACTTCATCAAGGTGAAACATGTAAAATATTTCATCAAAAGTCAAATGTGATTGCATACTTGGATTACTTTCAAAAAGTTATGCACTTTCAAAAAAAATGACAACTGATTTTGAGTTCATATGCAATGGTTTTAGCCTCTAGAAGTTGCGGGACATTTTGTAGTGATACAACTGGTAGTTTGCATTAAGGGCAATTTTGCGACCCTAATCAGCGATTTCATTACTGCCACAATGGGTTCACAAGCTTTAGGGGCGGTTTCCCAACCACCACTCTGCATTGAGCAGCGGTCTTGGCTGCGTCAGTTGTAAAATCATAGTAACGGCCCAGCACAATCAGTTTTCTCATATTGGGCATTACATGAGTCTTTTGTATCCTAAGGGTCAATCACCAGAAGGCACAATGAAAATTCTTTCAAATGGGGAAGGGAATCTCTTTGAGGAATTGAGTCTCGTTTGGAAGAGGATCTCTTCAGGAAGTATCACTCAAACAGAGGAAGGGAGAACAAAGATGACTCGGAGTATTGATCTCCATTTCAAAGTTTGGAAGCTGAGGGAAGATAGAGGTAGAAAAAGAGTCTCAGAAGAGAGCCAAGCTCCATCGAGAAGGAGACAAAGGGCAGAGGTTCATGTTCAAGTTGGGATACCTGAGATCATCTCAGGGAAAGCTAGAAATGGTTTGATCCTGAAAGGAATGAAGAAAGTTCAGAGCCATTGAAAGGCCTGGAGCAAGATTTCAAATCTTGTAGCTGAAGCTAAGTGTTGATAACATGTATGTTGTAATCATTGTAACACTCAATAAAGTTGATAGCCATTGTGTTTTGTCAGTTGTTTATGAAGATTTGTTCTTTGTTAAATGACATGGATGATGTTAGTTCATTGTCAAAAGCATTGCTTCAGTTTGTTTTTGTTAGTGGTCTATGAAAATTTGTTCTTTGTTGAAAGACAAGGATGATGTTAGTTCATAGTCAAGTGCATTTGCTTCAGTTTGAGTAGGAGAATAGTCTCAAATGTCCATGAGACCAGAAATTACAGGTTTTTTATAATGTTGGGTTTAGGCTGCAAGGGCAAGGTTGTCCTTCATTGGCCCCCTATCCTTGACCGCATCATTTGGTATCAGCATTGGTCGCAAATCTGGAAAAAGAAAGAGCTGAAGACAGGAAGTTGTTGATGAAGAATTGCTGAGAAGAATGTGTAGAAAAAATGCTGAATGTGAGGCAGTCTGTGTGCGAGAGAGGAGGATTTTGTTCTCCATCATGTGTAAGATGTGTATAGAACAAAGAGTTGCAGAAATGGCTCAAAGACGAGTCGAGAGAGAGGAGTGCTCCTAAGTCACAGATTGCAGCAATGTTTGAAGACATGGTGTCCAAATCAGATGCCTTGCAGGGAAGACTAAAAAGGTAAAGAAAAGAGAGTTGTTGAGAGAAAGAGGCTCGTGGAACCAAGAGGAGAAGATGTCAAAAAATAAAAGAGACCAACAAAGGTTCCGATGAGAAGAGATGGAGAACCCAATCAAAATGCCCCTTTGTTTTCAGGTAATGAGAGCTCAGAAGAGCTAATGAAATGGAAAGTGGAGCTGGAGTATTTTTATTAATAGAAAAGGATTGACGACCCCAAGAGAATAGATTTTGTAAGCACATTATTGTGTGGTGGTGCAATTGCATGTTGGAGAGATTTCCAAGAGAGGAGACACGAAAAGGGAAAAGATGAAATGAGAAGATTGGAACATTTGCTTTCGAAGATTATGGAGCAGCAAGTTGTACACCCAAGAATGCAAGCAGTGGTTGAGGAAGCTTCAAATCTAGAGGCTTGAGAGTGGAGAAAGAAAAAAATAAATAAATTATGTTAATGTCCACAAATGAAAAAAAGTACATCAATGGGACTCAAGAATACATCCAATTACAATAGAAAGTGCTAGGGTAAAAAGACCCTAGGATCTGTTAAAACTCTCATAACAGGGTCAAATTCTACACCAATTATATTTCTCTTGTAGAAAATAGTCTAGCTCAGGGTTCTTTGATTTCATCAATGTAAATGGGCTTCATTTAATTAATGAATTTAAATAGTGGGCTACCCACTATTTAAATAACAAGCTCATATTAAAAAAAGGGCCAAAGCTATATTAGAAGCTGTCCCATGCTTTTTTAAAGCTATGAATTCAAAACGACAAGTTAGTGACAGTAAAAAGTCCCACCGTGATTTAAATATTTAAAAAAATGAGCTCCTTTTATTAAATAAGTACGTAATGAGGTATGGGCATCATGGGTAAACCTGAAAAAATATTTTGAGCATCAAATCCAAGAGAAGCTAAAAAATGGAAAAGATGGCAAAATTTCATTCAATAATGGCAATGGGGAGCTGAAACATAATGCTTTTCCCTCTCCTCTCTCTTTTTCATTTTTCTATATTATGTAGTTTGCTCATTTTGAGCAAGGAGATGATTCCCTGAGCTTTCTAAGCTTATTGAATTTGAAAATTCAAATCTAAGCCCTTGCTAATTTTTGTTGTGTATGAATATCCAAAACCCTCATTCCAATAAAGTGACTGTGCATACTTTTTGCAAGTAATAGAAGTTATTGTGGCTCTTATTTGTCTACCTATTGGCCTTTATCTTGTTGATGTAACTCCATTTATGGGCTGTGCCTTGCTCTTTACAATTTATTGTCTTTGTTGTGCTCTTTTCCCTTCCCTGCATACTAATGGCATTGTGTACAAATAGATAGGGAGTTCTCCACTTTTTTATTTTGGTGCATCACCGCCATTTTCTATTTATTTCTCTCTTCCCTTTTCCCTTCCAAGTTTCATTTCAATGTTGGTAGATTAGTATTAAAGTACGAAACAGAGCCAGTTGTCTCTGGAGGTTGCTCTGCAAGCTCAATCCCACACTAGCAGAGTTTCCCATGTTATCTTTGAAATGGGTGCCATCAAAGGAAACATTTCAAGGCTTTAACAGGATCAAAGACTAATTATTAAACAAGAACTAAAGCACTAAAAATAAATGAGGGGCAAACCAACGCAATGAAGCCCCAACCCATGTGGTTAAGGTACCAATATAAATAGCCATGTGGGGGAAGCAAGAACCCCCAAAAGCATGGGCTTATGAAAGTCAGAACGGCTAGACGATAGTCCTATCAAACATCTCTAACCATGACCTAGACATAGCAATCATTTATGTCGCCGTCTATCACTATGAAAGGGCCAATGCAAGATCTAATAATGTTCATTGAAGAGTGTCTAGCACTAAGGGGGCCAGGCTGGATAATCCTAGGAGGAAACAAAAGCACTCCCCCTAGAATTGCTCCTAACATCCAAGGCCAAAGAAACTCACATGGTAGAGAAGAAACTCGTAATTTGTGCCTGTACCTATGGCCCAGGAGGTAGTCGAGGAGCAAATCCATCGTGCCAAAAAGGAACAACTGCATGATGTCGAAAAGCAGCAAATCCAAGACGTTGAAAAGGCGCAGATCAACATCGTTGAGATATAGTGTGTTGAGGTACCTTAGTAAAAATGGCATAAAGATGAGCATCGTCTCACTGACCTACCCCCCTCAGTGTGTGAAGCAACAGTATCCAAAGGGTGCGTTATGCCACCAACCTCCATGATACGCTGAAAGAAAGAGGTGATCGCCCTGCGGATCTAGGGGCTCCTTGCAGGGCCCTATGTCAAAGGGTGCCAACTTCCCAAAAAAAATGGTCTAGGCATCGTTGGTTTGGGTACCGAAATAAAGTGTATAGAGAGTCACCTAAGTCTCTTAAAGACATTGATATGTTCCCTGGAACTCATAATAAATGGGGCATCTGAAGGTAAAGTACTCCTTAAGCTCGACCTTGTGAACGAAGAAAAGAGGACAAATCTAGTCCCCACATGGAATATGATGATCAATCTAAACCCGCAACTGGTGCAACTCAATTAGCTGAGGGGAAACCTCAAGCCATGAGACCAATGACAATGGAGATAAACATGGCAAAAATGACACCATCCACCACCCGCAAGAAATGCTCGAGGTAAACAGAAGTTTGGGGCTAAGCTACTAAGGATGAGAGGTCCAAGCAACTTAGATGTACTACATATTGATATCCTTTCTAACAACTCTAATGATGACCTTTAAGGGAAGAAGCCAAGGAGGGGCATTCAATGAGTACCTAAAAGGAGGTAACCTAATAATAGAGATGCCAATAAACTGGATGACAAACTAGTCTTAGAATACCAGCAACATCAACATGTATTGAGGCCCAATGATGCAATCCTCTATGAAAAATAGTGGGCCAAGTATGGATACCTCTCGGGCTTAAAGCTAAATCCCCCATTGTTTTGAGTCTACGAATGTAGAAAGTAAAGCTTGAAGACACTCTCAAGGTGGAAAGGTTGGGCAGCAAACGCAGCTCAAATGATGCATTGAGAAACAATCTATTTGCAAAGGATCATACGATGAATTATAAAAGACTAGACCCTCTCAATATGAGCGCAATCAACGGACATCTCCAACCAAAACTAAACCGTAGGTTTGATGATTGTATCGAAGAGATGCATCTTCGAAGGGATATCCTAGAAGTGGATCTGAAAACATTGTTGCTCCAAGATAAAAAGGAAGGCATGTCCCTTGCAAAGGCATGATCAAGAGGCAAGCTTCATACTAAAAGACGGTTCAAAAAACTGGACTCCCAAGTGAGTATAGGCCAATGTGATCTCCAAAGGATCCCCTTTGTAAAGGAACTGGAACCAAGAAAGAGAATGTTTGGAGGTGGTGAATATGATGACCTTTTTTTTTGCTAAGGTTGACCATTAGTTGATGAAGCTCATAGAAACAAGCAAGGCCATCAAAATGCCTTTGTAAAACATTGACAAAGTGAGAGAAGAGAACAACGTTGACAATAATATGTATGGCTATCACCACATCATGTAAAATGAAACCATCATCTACATGGGTATGTTGTCAAAGAAAATCCTCTAGCTCATTGATGTAAATGTTGAATAGGGTTGGTGAGAGAGGGCATCCTTGCTTGACCCCAATGGTACTCTTCACAAAGCTAGAAAGATCGTGAAAAGTACAAAATTAACCAACAACTGTCTCATAATGCCTCCAAGCAACGGTAATGAAATAATCTAAAATGTTGGCATCACACAACTTCTAGAAAAGTTAGAGTCTCAAAATTGAGTGAAAGGCCTTCCTACAGTCTACAAAACAACAACAAACTTTGGAAGACCAACGAAAATACTCCTCAAAAATACCCTGGACTGTAGCTCTAAAGATGTGGTCAATAGTCCACTACTCTCTCTTGAGGTTGGCATGCCTCCCTACTCTAATATTACCTCTCTCCAAGTGCTCTAAAAGCTACATGTCTAATATATGGTATAAAGTTTGGAACAAGTACACCCAATCATAATTGTCATGTAGTTGCTAGGGTTGGAGCAATCCCCAGAGTCATGAATGGGATGTATTATTGTGTTGGGACCAAGAACGAGTTAAGCCTGAGCAAACAACCTCACAAAAGAGCTTTGTCAATGGGGAGGTAAGGGAATCCACACCATATTTGATGAACTCAGCCTAGAGGCCCTCGCAATCCGCTACTTTCCTAGTACACGACTTTAGAATAACCCTCCTAATTGTACCTACAAAAAAAACAATAGAAGATAGTGGTGGAGTGGAAACAATGACAGTAGGTTGGTCTAAGATGTTGTAAAATGAACTAGCATAGGAAACCCCTGCCTGGAGGTCAATGTCAGAAGCAGGGGTTTTCCTCGTGAGAAGAGAGCACCAAAAGGTCTTAGGGGAATGGTGGAAAGCAGCAAGGAGAGCAAGTCTTCTAGACATAAGAAACTGATGTTTCTTTCATTGAGGAGGGCATCAAAAATATCTTCAAGTGGACAGTATGGAGAGAGGGTCATGGGCTAGGCAAAAACGAAGTCTCCAATGCATGTATTTAAACTTGCCATTGTACCAACAGTTCATAGGGCAAGATCCATGAGGAGGAGGTGACCTAGATTAATGCACAGTGTGGGGACAGAAGTCAAGGGTTGTGTCCCAGAGGGAATGATGTAAAAACTCATGCACAGACTCCCTAGTGGGAAGAGAAAGGGGATAGTATCAGGACATAAATTGGGAGAGTCGAGCAACATAGCCAATGGTGTACTTAACATCAAAGTGGATCGTGGTGTGGCATGTGAACACCTTATTTTTGCTTATTGATGTTTCTTGTTCACAAGGCTCATCAACACATTAATCTCCCTAAGTGTACATCTTAAGGAGTACATCGAGATCGGGGTGGGCTGGTTTGTGGCGCTTTGTGGGAATTTATGCCATGCTCGTTTATTCTTATAACCACCTTCACTCCTTTTATGACATCAATGTATTTGTCCTATAGGGTTCCCGCTCTCTCTTTTGCTTTTATTCTTCCCCTTTGCTCGTGTTTACCTAGACGGGACAAGTCGATGACATCTAGCATGTCATGTCCCCTTTTTTGTGGACATTGACAGATTTGATGATTGGCCTATTATGCGACCTTCGTAGGCTAATAGGATGGATAGAGGGTCATAATGGAGCTTGGATTGACTTTGATTCACAGGATTTCTACATTTGATTTTCATTCAGGTTATTTTGGACACATTTGGCATGAGCTCCTACTTTTTAGGGATATTTGATATGCAGCGGAGCGCCTTTATTTTGGTATGGTCATGTGCGGAATCACTCCCTGATTCACCTGCTTCGATCGGTTTGAGGATCCGACGTATATCGAGGGAGATATTAATATTTGATTGATTTAATCAAATATTAATTATTTGGTCTCATTAATAATTAATTATTAATTATTAATTATTTGGTCTAATTTTAAATTAGAAACCCTAATGCTAAGAAGTTATCACAGAGTTCCAAGGTTGAGAGATAACTTCACTCGAAAGTTATCACAGTATTACAGGTATTTTATTTTTAGTTTTGATTCAATAAATTATACAGATAGAAATATTCTGTATTAGAATAGTATATCTTCAGATCAGGGTGTTCAGAAATCAGGGGTTAAGAACAAACAGGTTGGCGGCCGTACCAAGTCCGTACAGGTCCGTACAGATCCGCATCAGGCACCGACCTCGGCAAAGAGAGCTTCCGGTGACCGACATCGGTCGACTGAAGACCGACGTCGGCAGAAAGCCGACCGACAGAGACCGACGTCGGCGATATATCGACCGACGACGGCGTCTGTGTGTCGACACAGAAAGGCCGAGACTTCCAGAATTGCAAGTTTATTGCCAGTTTGCATAATTTCAGGGTTTTAAGACCATATCTGTAATATTCTTTGATTTGCATAAGAAAGGACATCTATTGTAATCAGCTGGATGAATGATAAGATCTGTGATTTGTTTATGCATGTTTGAATCTATTCTGCAAATTGTATCTTGTGCAGAGCTTTATGTGTTTATATGTTCCCTTCCATATTTATAGGATTCTCATTTGTGATTTCTCAAAATAGACACCCAATCCACTCTGTGCATGCACAAAAATCCACCTTAGTAAGAAGAAGAGGAATTAGAATTAAGGAGCTTACACTTGAAGAAGATTGGTTAGCACAAGGACTTGACGATTTCAAAAAGAGAAGTTATACTGGCAAGGTACACCTAGTCTTTGTAGTCCCCAACTAAGGTCTACTTAAGTCTTCTTCTTTCCATCTTGACTTCACCTACAATGATCTCTCACAAAGTTTCACTTGAGCCACGTAAGTAATTAATATGCCAACAAGTCAACCTACGGTAAGTATCATATCCCTATACTCTTTCTTTTATACTTTGGTGGTTACATTATATTGGTTTGTTTATCCATGCTTAGATTGGTATATGCTTGTTAGTATGTTGTTATCTATGCATGATTTATCTCTTTGTTTACACCTCATGGTTACCATCTAATGACAATTTTACTTTCCTTAGTTTAGGTACTCATGTTTACCGCCTGATGGCATTTTACTTCTTTTGATTGCCTCTTACACTTCTTAGTTACCGTCTAATGACACATTGGATTTAGTTAGGCCTACACTTGCTATTGTTTGTGTAGATTCCCCTATTAGATCCCTTATAGCCTCTTTTGATCACGGCCATTGTCTATATTCTTGGACCACATTGTGGACCAGCATATTGTATGCGTGTTAGATATAATATGGCCTTCTACCTTTTCCTATATTAGAGTATCCTTACATTGTGGACCATTCTTAGCCCACATACATTCTGGTGAACCCGGCATGAATCTTAGCCCACCATTGTTTTGGGTCATTTTTGTTTTTTTCTTTATCAAGTTTCCTAGCTTTTCTCTTACCTATTTTCAATCAATCTCAATGATGTCTCCTCTTAGGGATTTTGTAGTGAGTCTTAGCCCATTCAAATTCTAAATGGGTTGCTCCCTTATCCCTTCCATGCACACCATCGATGACAATCCCTCATGCAATTTTTCTCAATCTCAGCCTACTCCGACCATTCAATGTAACATGGTCTCAATCAAGGTATTTTTTAAGGAATGAGAAAATTTTAGAAATGTATAATTGTAGGCAAATATTTTTATATTGAAAACTATGGAACATAGTTAGAGTAGGCAAAATTTAAGAAATAATATATAATTTAATATTAATATATGTATATTTTGGCCCATTTTTCAACTTTATGGAAATATTATAAAAAACTTTGGCGAATATTTTTCCAAAAAATTGTTCATTGGCAAATCTAAAATTTTGGAAATTTGTAAAAAATTAGCCAATTGGCGAAAAATAATCCCTAAAAAATACACTGGTCTCAATCTCCTCAAAAGATGAGTAAGATGATCCTAACAAAATTTGCAAAATCAAAGATCTAGATACCAATGTTATTTAACACTCCTCTCAAGGATAGAAATCTCAAGAAATTTCCCCCATCACATCAAAACAACTCTATATCAGTGGCCATGACATCAAAGCAATGCTCCCCCTCTTAACGGTTTTAGCCTAAATACTTCATTAGATGGCACCCAAATGTTCACCAAATTGTTAGATTAAATGGCCCTTATGCAAGCTACAGATAGCAATCACATGGCCCAAATGCAAAACCACCCTTTGCAAATGGCGAATCAATCACAACAAGTTATTTGGAGACAGCCTAATAAGTGCCCTTGCCCCCCTCCCCTCATGGATGCTAATGGGAATCCTATCCCTCAACCTCCTATTTGCAACAAAATGCTTCAAACATTACAAAGCGGGCCGTTAGTTCCCTATATTACTTCTATGGACATTGGAGGTCTTTCTCCAACCATCACATATAATGGGTCCACCAACCAACCATACCTTATATCTTATAACGTTTGAAAACCTCAACAAAGAGTGGATCAAAACAAACACTTATACAACTACCAAGCTTATGGCAAAAACCCTAACTGGGAATATGTTGGAATGGTATAACCAACTTCAAACACATTAGATTACTAAACTCAAAGATCTAGTCAATGCTCTTGTCAAAGAATTTCAATATCGTGATCTTCGTTAAAATAGCCTTGGAAACTTCATCAATGCAAAGCAACTAACTCATGAGTCTGCCCATGATTTTATCAAGAGATGGAAGTCCTTGGTGCATAAATCCAATCATAACGAGTAAGAAAAGCCTCTTCTAGTTTTTCATTATTGCTTTAAAACCTCGAGTCCAATACAAAGTAAGGTCCTTCTCTCCCAAGACAATGGAAGAAGCCTTTGAACAAGCTAAACAACAAAACTACCTCATGAAACAATTTGAGCTACCTCAATAATCTAACAAGGAGTCTTTCAAAACAACAACAAATGCCATCCACACTCAAGCATCTCAAAACAAATCTCCCCAATCATCTAAGTTGGGAGTATCATTAATTCAAGTGATCCAAACCCATCTCGCCCACCCTCTGGTCTCCAAGAGCTCAAGCAAATGATGCCAACATCTCGACCTATAAGTTTTAATCCTTCTAAGCCTCTAGCAGCAATTTACAACACTGATAAAAAAAAATTGCTAGCATGTTCATATAGGACATTCTCATGAAAATTGTCATGACCTCAAAAATCATGTCTACGACCTCATGTTAGGTGAAAACTTCAATCATGAAGTTCTCTCTCAAAAGCATTATCAAGAATATTGCTTAGCTTCCAAGCATCAATCACATCAACACAAGCAACATTGCAAGTCTCAAAAACCTCAACAAACTTCCAATCCAACTATCACACCTATGAACAACTTTGTAGGTGCAACTGAAAGAAATTATGATCACAATGACATCAATTCTCAATATGTCAATGTAGCAAAGGTCAACTATCAATGTAAGCCCGCTCATAAAGATCTTGTCATCAAACCTACAAAACCCTCTCAAGAAGACATGACACTCAAAGATACAACCACAAGTGCAAAAAATGCAACATCTAATGAAGCACCTACTCCACCAATGAAGTCTCAACCTAATGAACAACTTCCTCGTGTCATAAAAGCTCTCAAAACTTATTCAAATGCTCAACCAAAATATCATTACGGTTCTTACCAAAAGTCAACTCAATGGAATTTTCTAGAACTCAACATCATGCCTTTCAAAATTCACCTAATGAAACTCATGAGAACATTCTATCATAATAAATTTCTCATGCAACAATTGCAAGATATAGAAAAGTCTCCATCACCAATTGAAAATGAACAACTTCATCAAGCCCCTCAAGGTCCAACACCTAATGAAGTACATGCCATTGAAATTATCTCTTATCCTTCATCAAATAACAAGCTCTCCATAAAGTTTCCCATGGATGATATGATTAATGATGAGATCCTTTATCGGGCCAATGATTCTCATCTCTTTATTAGTGTCATGATCAATGACGTTCAAGTGAGGAAAGTGTTTGTGGATGAAGGTTTCGACATTAACATTACTTCTTTATGGTTAATCAAGACCTTAGGCTATTGTAAAAATGATCTTGAGAAAACAAGACTCAATTGTCATGGATTTGACAAGAACAAAAAATGCCCCTTGGGTGTGTTTGGATTCCCCTAACTATAGGACCCAAAACAATACGCACTAAGATGATGGTCCTTGACCTCCCACTCTCTTATAACCTACTCTAAGGTTGACCTTGGACTCATTGCATGAAAGCAGTCACCTCTTCCAGTAACCAATACCTAAAATTCGTTAATATCAATATCTGATACAAACATAAAGCCAATCCTAACCCATGGGATCTTAAAGTACAAAATCCTAAGAAGAATGTTAAATTCCTAAAACTAACACTATCACCAATGCTCCATTACCCAAGTTCATCAATATGCATCACAATTTGCATGTCACCATTTTTGGCTCCGATGATGATGAGCCAAATTTACTTCAAAATATTTGTACTACATTTTGTTTACCTCCATACATTTCTGATTGGATTCCCCCGTCTCTTCTACCAAAAGACCAATAATTTCCCCTATATGACGAAGATAGTAACAAAGAACCCCCTGCAATGCCAGTGAGGGCTCATATGATGATGACTCATTCAAATGCAATGATAATGGGGTTGCTAAACTCTTCCAAGAACCACTATTGCTCTCTCCTCGAACCTTCAGTCAAATCAGCACCTCTACCAAGGATATCCCTAATGATGACCACCAACAAGACCTTAGACAAAACCAAGCTTGCACAATCCAACCATCTTATGATGAATATTATGTCATTTCTCAACCTCAAGCACAACACTTGGATGTGTTTCATTATGTAAAGACCCTTACTCAGATGAATGCCTTCAGCAGTGAAGCCAATATGGTACATATATCTTATGAATTTGACAATCCTCAATTTGACTCAAGTGATGACAAAGATGACTATGTACCACCTGCCAATCCACCCTTGGAAGATCCCAAATAAATAATCCAACAGATCTCATATTATACCACAAAAAGCTCTCAACAATCACTTTATGAAATTCTTGCAAAAAAATTATCTCATCCTGACATCATTAGCCCGATCAATGATTTCATCTTGCAACCGTTGCAACAATTGTCTCAAATGCACTATCTTACCTTTGTTATGCTGAAAATCAATAGGTCATCTAGATATGCTATGACAAACTTACCCAAAAATCATTAATGAGTCCCCTGAATGTGCTCAATGCGTTACTCAGTACAAATGGCATGACTAGCCACACGTACAATCCTTCTTGTGTTTTGAACGCAGTCTTCCATTGACACCACCTTCCCTTATGTGAATTTGGGGATATCCACCCTTCAAGTCAATCTTCATGAAGTATTGTGCTCCACTTAAGCAAGCTATCAAATCATCCATGTGCAACAATGAAAATCTATACTTAATAGTAATCTTGTTGATCAATCTGCAATCAATGCACATCCTCCATTCACCTCCTTTCTTAAGTGCTAACACTGTTGGAACTGCACATGGGCTCAAGCTCTCTCTTATCAACCCTTTATCTAATAGCTCCAAAAATTGTCTTTGCACCTCGCATCAACCTAGATGCCGCTTTGTTTGGTAAACTCGAACTTGGAATCAAATCCATGCAATGACTTATACTCCTCATGGATGGCACCCCATTTCGTAGATCATTAGAAACAATCTCTGCAAACTCGCTCAGCAAGTCCTTTATTTTGTGTGGAATTATTTTCTTGTTGTGCTTGCTATTTGTGCGGGCTTCGAGACTAATGCATAACATGCGCTCTATTCCTTCACTTCTTTCAGGAATTCCCTTCGCGAAATCATCATGAATCTTGGTCTTTTGTCCACTTCTACACACTTATCCTTCATAGGAAGTATAGCATGTGTCACTCCATCTTTCACAAATGTATAGGTCTTTATATGGCCAACACATTGCACCTTCCTGTTAAACTGCCAAGGCCTTCCTAAAAACACATGGCAAACATCCATAGGCATTATGTCACAGAGAACTTCATCCTTGTAGGAATTAATCTAAAAACTTTCCAAACATTGCTTATTCACCAAAATCTGATGTCCCTCTAGCAACCAAGACACTCCATAGGGATTTGGATGCTCAATCCTCTTTAGACCAAGCTTATCTACCATCTCTAGCAAAACAAGATTATTTGTACTACCACTATCAACAATCAACTTGCAGCACTTACCTCCAGATTTGCAAATGGTTCTGAATAGAATCTTCCGATGCACAAGACTGTTCTCTTCTTTTGTTGGTTTCACCAGCACCCTCTTCATCATGAGAGCTTCTCCAATGTTATGAATAGACACAATACACTCTACATTTGCTTGTGCAATATGCACATTCATATCATTTCTCCTACTACCTTCAATGTGCACATGCGGACACTCAAATGCTCTAAGTCCCATTTCACTACATTTGAAACACATCCCCATGAATCCATGACCTCTACCTCATCCATAGGATCCTCTACCTCTTGTAGAATTTATTTTGCCTCTTTGGGCACACGTATCATTGCACTGGGAAGTCCTAGCTTCTCCTTCTTGCGCAGAGTAACCTTTGCTGCCATTTCCTTGTCTTCGCACACACGAAAACTTTCCCTTCCCTCGCACTGTGCCTTCTTGTTTGCGTGGCAATTTCTCCTCCGCCTTCGGCACACACTGATAGGCTTCTTCAACAAATCGCAACCAAATCATACCATGCTCATCTTGAATGGAAATTCGCAACCCATTTAGGTATCTTGAGATCTTCTTGGTGTCATCTTCACCACGACCTACTTTGATGGTAAGTCTATAAAACTCATCAATGTAATCTTCCACACTCATCTCCCTCTATCACAAATTTTACAACTTTTTGAACAATGTTAACTAGTAATCAGAAGGTATGAATTTTGCCTTCAATTTCACAACCAATCTATCCCAAGTCCTGATCTTTACTTCTACATACTCTTTCCCCCTACACATGCTCCCACCAAAAGGATGTGTGACCCTTCAACTTTGTGCATACAAATTTGACCTTCTTGGGATCTTCCATACTCTCATACAGCATCACAAGGTTTGATGAATTTCTTGCATGAAGTTCAAAATTCGTCGAATTTCTGATGCAATACAAAATTTCACTAAAGTTCGACAAAAAATCGATGTAAAAAAAACCCTCCTTAGCACTTTGGAACAATATATTTAATTAATGTTGTGGACACTTGTTCAAACTTCAGGGGACTGCGTACACAACTAGGCCATCTGTTTGAAGGGTTCGTGACTATTGCGCGACAGTTTCAAGGGACTACATGGCGACCCAACACGAGCCGTCGAGCAACCTGGGTTTATGGGGGGGTTTTTTCATGACTTGTTTTACAAAACTTTAGCCTTAAATTTTTAGGGGTTCTTTTAGATTTTTTTTAATTCGTTTTTATTCCTTTTCATTTTATATAGATTTTTTATTTTGTTTTCTTTTTATTTGTTTTTCGTTTATTTTATTGTGTTGTTTTTATTTATTTTTGTTTTTTTCATTAATTTTATTTTTATTTTTTTAAGTTTATTTACAATTATTTTTATTTTTATTTTTTCATTTATTTTTATTTTTATATATAAAACTATTTTATTTTTTAATTAAATATCTATTTTATTTTATTTTTAATTTTTTTTGAAAATATATTTTATTTAAATTTATTTTTATATAATTTTTATGTTTCTTCATGGTTCCAATTTAATGGAGATTTTTTTTTCGAACTTTATCCATTGGCGAACTTGAACCGAATTTTATCCCTGTCATACTCGAACTCGAACTCGAACTTTGTGACTTAGCTCTCATACATATTTCTCTTAGTGATCCAATCAAAGAGCTCTTTAGTTCTCAAACTCCTTGAAAAACTAGGAGAGGCCAACTTTGGCTTATTAGTCATCCTCACAACTGTACGCAAGAATCTATCTTCAAGTTCATCAACGTCTTCTTCTGCGACATGGTTTTCAGGTGCTTCTTATGAGGCCTCATTATAGCTGTCATCATCTACAACCCCAACAACTCAGCATTGTGTGGCTTCCATAACCTCTAAACAAGCTTGCATATCTCTCATCAATCTTGCCAAGTCTAGGTGCTCTCGCAACGAAGCCTGCTCTATGTGCCATTTCCTCGAAATCAAAGAACAATCCCTTACATCTTCTACCCAATACTTAATGGAAGATGTCTTCTCTACTTTCTACCCACTCACGAATGCAGAAAACATACATTATCTACGCGCTCACCTGCAAGGAATAGAACGCTTACTCTAAAACCAAATGATGTAGTCGCCGTTAGGGGTCCCAACGAAGAGAAGCCTTATGCCACGCAACCTTCAGATTTACATAGCAGCAATAATGCAATAGCAATAAACTCAGTTTCGTGTTCAATTTCAACAACAAGAAACAATAGCTTGCACACACAATAACAATAACACAACAATCTCAAATGAGATGTGTTACATCAAATCCTCAAATCTCTGCCAGTAACTCACAGTCTTTGCTAGTAGACCTCTCAAAATACTCACTATGATCTTTATCCTCACGCTTGTTGACCAGCTAGCTCAATCATAGGGGCATGTTTATATATACGCAGAAGACCTACCTACTTACAATAATGCGCTCAGCAACCCGCTACAAGCACTAGAAACATTAAATGTCTAACACAACTCCAATGCACCTTAACACATCACAGCGTAATGTATCACAACGAAGTTCATCGCAAAGTAACATTAAATGAAACCACAACAACCTTCCATGACTTGAGGACTTAAATGCAACCAGTAAGGAGATGCAACGACTCTTTACCCATAACACATCACAAGAACATGTGCACCCTAGACAATCTGCACACAAGACCAACTATGCGGAAGTTGCAACCTCGCAAGGCTAAGTTGTAACACTCTACAGCCAAAGGATTCATAGAACACTCCTTGCACAATCATCCTCATATTTGCACTGTTGTGCATCAACATCCTGCATAAGACATCGCAAACTTGCGCACTAGAACTCACAAGGCTTTAACTCAATTCTCTTTGTGGATCTTCTGAACTTGTGCAAAACCAAATGATGACATTCAAAACATGCATAAATCTTCACAAGCAACAAGAAATTGGAATTGAAACTACACACACCATCAAAGTTGCACCAAAAAAAACAAATGCGTACACACAAGGGTGGTGCAAAACAACACAAAAAAATTGGGTGGCACAAAACAACACAATTTACTCATAAATTAGGACTTGCACAAAACTACAAAATTGCTTATTTTTTACTAAGTATTAAACTAAGTATTTCTTTTTTTTTGTGTAGGATTACAAGTGAACTTGGATGCCCCTGCATCAAAATCTTGGAGTCTAAAGGTCGTGTGAAAGGTTGGAAGGTGTCAATGACCCAGAGAGAGGATGGCTAGCATCTCCTTGACCTAAACCTAATTGGTGTGCCAAGTGAAGTGACCTAAGGCGGCAAGGAAGAGTACTGTAAAGGGGGAGAAATAGCACTTTGCAACTACTAAATAAAATTGTTGTAAGTGATCTATAAGCTCTATTGATGCAACTTTAGTGTGAAGTGACAGTCGATAAGATCAAGCATTTGAGTAGTCGATCATGTCATGGTGTTAAAAAAGGTTTTTGGAGGTTTCTTGTATATGGCGCTCTAAGGGGATGAGGGAGTGAATAAATTCATCACATGTCAATAAAAAAAGGCTCAAGATCCAAAAAACACGGAAAATAGTTGTTAGACGCCCCAAACAAGAAAAAGAGAAAATTGTGTTCATGCCAAGACTTTCTTAAGGCATCAGCAGTGAGATAGAAAGCCACACTGCATATGTCCCAAAAAAGGCATAGTGACACCACAGGAACTGTATTTCCACTTGCAAAAGCGGCCAAAGTGAAAGTTTGCAACCCAATATGTTCAAGATGTTCTCTAAGCATACCACAATAAGTGTCCATCAACTTGGGCCACCACAAAAGTACTAACAGATTTGATAATTGGGCTTGCTCCCGTGATATTGATTCACAGAGTGATGATGCATAGGGACAAGGACAAAGTAATGGTGCACATGCACTGAGATAGTGTTTGTACATAGGTATAGAGTGATGGCGTTGAAACATTGGGATAAATGATGGAGGGATATTCTGCAAATTAAAATGATTTAGATAGTGTTCTTTTTTTTGGAGACAGGTTTAAACTCACTGACACAAGTACCCAAATAGTTTTCCTTGAGTGGAGGCTCATCAATGACAAATGCACCCAAGTTGAGGAGACTTGGTGGATGTTCTGCAAGGAGAACACACATCGCACCCAAATATAGCTTCCAGATTTCGCAAGGAGACTGCAGAAGACAGTCAGAAGTCAAGAAGACCACAAAATTGGAGCTTGTTTCCAGAAAGGTTCAGAAGACTAGGCAGAGTTGTTGGTAGTTATACATCTATGATATGGTACAAGATATAGATCTACGATCTGTTACATGTGCAGGTGGCAGGCTAACACATGGTAGTGTGAAGCACATTGGCAAGTTCACTACTGATCGCAGGTTACAGGCTGACTCCAGCTTTCTAAGATGAACATCTTCAATGGGATCAAGACACTAAAGCTGCTGCATTACCCCCTAATTGCAGTCGGCACATTTTGGAGATGCACTTTATAACATATGTCACACAAATCGGGATGTAATGTGACATTAGAATAGACTAAGAATTGATTAATTTGTACATAATTCTGACGGATTAGTCGGTCAGGCATCTTCTTTATTACGAGCTTGCACATTGCTCAAGGTGGGAAATAGATCAGGTCTGCAATCATGTTGTCTTGTTTTTCACATTTTTGCTATTGCCATTAATTAAATTGTGTGCATTTCCATTTTACTTACGACAGCGGATTCTAAGATTACTTATGATAAAATAAAAAACCTGACGAAAACCTAGAACAGCAAACAAGGTTCCTTAATTTCCCTTTATAATTACGTGTTAGAAAATGTGAGCTTATGAGAATAAACTCAGTATAGATATCTTCTTTTTTCAAACATAAGGCAAACGAGATTTGGCAGATTTCAATGAAAAAAAATATAAAATATAAAATACCTCTGTTTGGTGGCAGCCCTTTATTTGGTTGATGAAAGACCTCTTTGTGCCACCAAAACAATCAAGAACTAGGTGACAGTGGAGAATTGCAAATCCTCAAGACAGGTAAATATTTTATTGCTAGCCATGCAGATAGACCAGCCATGATTGAATCTTGGTCAAAGAGAAGTTTAAAATTCAAAAAAATAGGAATGATGGAAAACTGGGGTGTGAAATCCACCAACAAAGGAACTCCATAAGAAGAGTAATGAAAACTGTGTGCAAGGGGTTATGGTGTAATAGTAAAGTGGTGCATCCCTAAAGAGAGTACTCAAGTTCAAATCCATATAAATATTTTATTGCTTGCCATGCAAATAGACCAGCCATGATTGAATTTTGGTCAAAGAGAAACTTAAATCCAAAAAAATAGGAATGATGAAAAACTAGGGTGTGAAATCCACCAACAAAGCAACTCCATAAGAAGAGTAATGAAAACTCTGTCCAAGGGGTTATGGTATGATAATAAAGTGGTGCATTACTAAAGAGAGTTACTCAAGTTCAAATCCCCACATCACAATAAGGCAACCCACAACTAAGCGGACATGCATATGTAATAACACATCCAAGACTGGGACATATTGACCCCTAGAAACAGTATAGGCATGATAATGTTCCCACTTACCCTTAAACCAAAAACAATTAATGAAGGATATAAAAAAACACTACCCAAGATCCACCCGGAAACTGAGAGAATAGCTTCTACCAGCATAAAATCACTGAAAACATCACAATGCACGCTGACTCAATAGGCTGAAATTGATTAAAAATACTAAAAATACTCTACAACACCATATCAATTCTGATCGTGAGAGATATCCATACTTAGCACTTTGCTCTTGAAGAAGATTGTTTCACTGGTCCCCACCAAACACCGGCATTGTTGGTACTTTGAGACTAGGTTGCTCACACCCACAAACGACGTCATCACTAGAGCTGCTAGAGAGGACATCTATAGATAATATATCCAAGCCACCTGGATCCCCCCCCCACTTAAGTTGCTCTGCGGCCAGCCCCAAGCTTGTTTTTTACGCAGAGCATTTCTTACTAGTAGATGGTATTATTCATCACCCTCACTATCTCCAGTGCCATTGGTCACACAGCTTGAGGTGTTCCCTTGCCCAGAAAAGAGTGTGTTCTCACTAGTTGCAGGTTGAAAATGATCACTACATTCTCTGTCAAGGTCAGATCTACTATCTTTGCTCCCTCCAGGAGGTGCAAACTGAAGAACACTTCATTTTCATATGCCCCATTTACTATGAGATCCGAGGAAGATACCACCGCCTCTACAAGGACTCAGGCAACACTATCTACTTTGTTCAGGTATTCAAACCAGAGTTGTCTGGCTCTTTATCTTCCCGAGGTCGTCACCCTCCAACGTAGATCCCTATAAGGGGAGTGTAGAGCCTCTAGAGCCCCCATGTTGATCACCTCTTTCTTTCAGCCCGTCTAGGCGTTTGGCAGTACTATGAGCCATTTGAACACTGGCACCTCACACATCAGAGCTGCTAGATCAAATAAGCTATGCTTCGCTCAGCACACCATTGCTACTCAAATCCTCTAGCCTGCTCTCCCTTGGAATCATGGCTCTACTCCTTCCCAACAACATGGCTTTGACCCTCTTCGGCGACATGGATCTACTACTTACCGGCCGCCCCCCAAACCATAAGAGTAAACTCATATTACAAGTTTCTTTTTTATTACGAGAGGTACACTGGCCTTGGATGTTAGGGGAGATTCTAGAGGAAGTGCTTTGCTTCCTCTTAGGATCTCCCATCCTAGCCCCTCTAACATTGGGTACTCCCCAAGGAGCACTATCAGATCTTTTGACACTAATCGATGATGGCTCAAATGGCTCCTTCAAGCACAAAGAGAGACATTCATTGAGATCTTCCAACCTTGATCGGCTCATGCTTTTGGTGGCTCTGGTTCGCCCTTTATTTCTATTTGTATTGGTTTCATTACTACCTTTGTTAGTGGCACACTGCTTTGTTTTGTCTTAAGTGCTTTTTATTCCTTTATTTGGCTTCTGGGATTCTCTATTCCTAAGACTTTATATTGTTAACTATTGTATCCTCGAGTCCCATTGACCTACTTTTGGTCATCTGTGGACATTAATATAATTTCTTTCTCGCTTGCTTTCAGGATGCTAGAAATCAGAAACTGCTATTAAAAGCATGTCAGGTGCCAAAAACCAATCCACAAAAACATTGGGTAGGGAGCTATTTATTTTCCCTCAAAATCAGCACCTTAGTTTCCACCATGTTTTGCAACAACAAAGCAGAATATGGAAAAAGTCACAGTAAATTTCCCCTTTTACATACTCCATGATAGAAGGTTAAATCTGCAAGACAGCAGAGGAAGACAAAATCCACGAGTCGCAAATACGAGAAAAAGAAGATAGAGGATCTATAAAAGAATAGATATGCACGAAAAAACCAACACCAAAGACAGAGAAACAGAAAAATAACATCCACACTATCTCAAATGGATCCTTGGGAAGTTTCAAGGAGAAGGTATTAACTAGATAGAATATTTTACTTGCTTCCTAGCCTTAAAAGATTCCTTGCACATACTTGCCATTCTATAATACATAATACAAATGACTGTACAGCAATGTGTCCATTGTGTTCAAATCATTTGCTAAGAGCCTCTTGATAGAGCCTTTTAGATTTTGAGCCTCTATAAAAGAATATATAAGCAGAAAAAAGCCAACACCAGTGGCACAGAAACAGAAAAATAGCATCCACGCTATCTCACATGGATCTTTGGAAGTTTCAAGGAGAAGGTTTTAACTAGATAGAATATTTTACTTGCTTCCTAGATTTAAAAAATTCCTTGTACGTACTTCCCATTCTATAAATACATAATATAAATGAGTGTACAGCATTGTTTCAATTGTATTCACAACATCTGGTAACAACCTCTTGATCGTGGCTTTTAGATTTTGATTTAATTTCTGTGAGGATTTATGCTCTTTACCCTCCACAGATCTGCTTCAAGAGCATAATGCCTTTCTTTGCTGCCTCCTTCCTTGTTGCAGCTTCCTTGGCTTCCTTCCTCTTCTTCGAAACGGCAAGCACTTGACAACTTTTGGCAGCCACGGGCCTAGATCCTGTAAATCATTGGATTCCAGCTCAGATAGCCACAAATCAAGCATTGATCTTGTGGGCACATCCCTGATCCGGGTCACAATGCTCTCAAGCAGATCCTTGCCAATCAGGCTAGCCATCTTGAACAATTCTTGACAATTATACTAAGAACCAAACAAATATGATGAAATAAATGATGAGCTCATTTCGACAAATGTTGTTCAATAAAACTCAAATAGCAACACATCAAGCACCACAGGCCAGTGTTCAACTCACCACCAAGATCAAGATCCCTAGGTTTGATGGCATCTTCAACAATGAGAAAGTCAACTCTTGGTTCCGCAGCCTTGAGGCATATTTCAAAAAAATCGCCCTAGGATCACTAATGTTGACAAGATCCGAACTGTTGAAATTCATATTCAAGAGACTTCCCTAGACTAGTGGCAAAGTTACTAGAACATGCGTGTCGATGTTGATGGCCAAGAAGACTTCAAGCAATAGATCACCTAATGGGACCAATTCAAAGGTGCCATGAAGAAAAGGTTCTATCTTATTGGGTTTCAAGACAATCTATGGGCACAATGGCTTAACCTCAAGTAACACCCAAGTCAATCAATGCAAAAAAGCATTGAGTTTTTCACCAAGTTTCAAGCTATGTTGCAGGAAACGCCCCCTTCCCCCCACGAATCCTGTCTGGGGACATCTATGTTACGAAGATGTCCCTAAGACACCCGGAGACGTCTGGAACAGTGCCGGAAATGTCTGGGACGTCTTCAGGATGTCTCCGATGGATTTTCAACCAAAAAAATTGAAAATCGCCATTTTTTAAAGCTATGAAAGTTCGGATAAATTCGTCGCAGTTCAAGACAAAACACAACCAAAGAAAACGGCGAAAAAACTGTAAAATGGAATGCCAAATTTACATCCAAAGATCACTGGGTCGTGTCGTTATTGTGTTGCGTAGGAGGGTACATCACAAATGCCATAGGGACTGCAATCACGAGGAGGAAGGAGCCCGACGTTGGAATCCTGTTGCTGCAGCAGATTTCTTTATCCACGACTTCGTCATTTTCCCCAACACAGAGGTGGTCTCTGCGCTGAGTGACGTATCTCCCATCAACTACAACGCCGCCAAAGTTGTGAGGCTCGCAGTCATCCCACGCTACACTGCCAACGACTATGCTACTAACCGTAACCCTAACTTACCCTTTGGAGATAAATAATATAATATCGTAAGATTTTGACAATACATTGACCGCTTTTTTATTTTATTTTTCCTTTATAAAATAATATTTTAATATTATTAATACTTTATTTTTATATTTATAAATATTTTTATATTTATCGATTTTTATTTTATTTTTCCTTCATAAAATAATATTTTAATATTATTAATACTTTATATTTATCGATCGACAATATTTTTAAATTTATCGATATTTTTATATTTATTAATATTTTATTTGCTTATCAAATTTAATTTGTATAAGTGTTTTACTAAAAAATGAGAAGTATGCATTGTTTATATATATATATATATACACAAACATATCCACGGCGTATCCAAATCTAGGTTTTTGAAAAATGGCATACCCATGTATCTGAGACGTACTCGTACCTGTACCTGTACCCGTATACAAACAACTTACGTTTCAAGTCAAGCTAGAGATCCTTGATCAAAAAGAGTTGCTTAGGATCAAATTTATTTCTTGTTTGATGCCCAGCATAAGAGAAAAAAATAGCTTTGTTTAAAATCAATTCCTTGGAAAGATCATACAAATTACCTATTTCTGTTGAAGCTAAATTGTGATCTAAATTTCCAAAGAAAGGTTCAAGTTCCAACAATATCCAAGTTTTTCCACCTCTAAGAGCTAGCCCATTGGACAATATAAGGGTTCAAGCTAACCACCTTCATCTGCTGGTAACAGAGAAAATTATTGCAAGTACCATAAGAAGTATGGCAATTCTATTGAAGAATGCACAGCTATCCAGGCCAACGATTCCAAGGCTCTCCTCACCGAGCAAAAGCCTAAAGCATAAAATTAAGAGATTGCAGTTGAAAATCCAGTCACCCTAGATCTGCAACTTACATTGATGATAAGAGATTATTCAACAAGTCAACATAAGCATTTTTCACCCAAAATTGCCAAGGATCACCTGGTTTCTCTTATTATTGATAAGGGTAGTCAAAATAACCTAGTGTCTAACTATTTGGTTGCAAATCTACATCTTCCCACTGCAACACACCCTAAGCTCTAACATATGGGTTGGCTCAAAGATGCTTTGAATCAAACCTTGGTACAATGGAAATGTGCAGTCACCTTTGCCATTGAGCTCTTTAAAGATACAATTAAAATTGGTATCACCCCACCTGGCTGTTCTATACTACTCCTTGGGCATCCTTACTTGTTTGATTCACAAGCCATTCATGATGAGCAGCACAACGCACATAAGATTCAGAAGGATGGTAAGGTATACAAACTCACATTCTTTTCTTTGCCCAGTTCCTTTACTTTCTGGAAAGCTAGCAGGGAAGCAAGTTAATATCCAACCGTTTTTAACCATGTGTGTTGTTAAACAAGCAAAAGAAGAAAACATGGGCAATCCTCCTCCTTTGGGGTGTTAGGGCCATTCTTGATGCAAATTCTGATATTTTTGAAGAACCGCAAGGACTGCCTTCCCTTCGAACTATTCAACAGAATTTATTTATTTCCCGGTTCTTTGCTGTCAATTTATTTTACATATCATACAACCCTATTAAGACTGCAGAATTGGAGTAGCAACTGTAGAAATTCCTTGATGATGGTAAGATCCACCCTAGCACTTCTCCTTGTGGTTATATATTTATTGTACCCAAGAAAAAGACAAATGAATGGAGATCGTACACTGACTTTTGAGAAAAAAAACAATATTACCATGAAAAATCGGTACCTGTTCCCAGTATTGAACACCTCATAATGAATTAAAGGGAGCCGAATATTTCAGAAACAATGATCTAACTTCTGGATACCATCAGAGATGCAAGGAAACATCAGATGTATGAAAAAAAAACTTTTAAAATAAGTATGAAATATCTGAGTGGCTAGTTATTCCTTTTGGTCTCAGTAATATTCCAACCACATTCCACAAACTCATCAACGATATATTTCCCCCACATTTGGAAAATTCATAGTAGTCTATCTGGATGACATATTGGTTTGTAGTAGCAGATGGGATGATCATGTAGCATGTTCATATTGCTCTTGATCTTCTGCAACAACATAAATCACATGCCAAAATGTTTTAAAAAATCATTGGCTAAACATCCATTCAATATCAGGGTTTTATTATTGACAAACATGGTGTCCATGCATATCTAGAAAAACTTCAAGGTTCTCAAGGATTGGCCAACTCCATCAAATACTACAGATCTGAAAACCTTCCTTGGTGGTATGAATTTCTTCAGGAATTTCATTTGAGGCTTCTCTCATTTTGCCTGACCACATCAACAACCCTCCAATTAGAAGCATTTCTTATAGAACGTGGCAACCCCAAAGCATTTCAGCAGCTCAAAATAGCCCTCTTCCCGACTTCAGTGCTTGCTCTTCCTGATTTGTAGCAGCCCTTTGAAATAGAATCAGATGCCTCAAATAAAACTGTAGTTGTCGTTCTTAAGTAGGGATACCACGCAATTGCATATCATTCAGAAACAATTTTTTAAACCAAACAAAAGTACAGCACGTGTGACAAAGAATTTTTTGCATTGGTTGAAGCACTCAAGCAATGAAACACTACATCCTTGGGTAAGGAAACAATCCTTCATACTGATAATCACCTCCTTATATTTCTGATGGTCAAACCTTAGTAGTTAATCGATCCTTGGTTCTTTCTCTGCATCTATCATCATCAAAATAAGCGGTGGGACACTTACCTCCATGTGTTGCAGCATATTTACAATAGAACTATCCATGTATCTACAGAACATTCTCCATTTGAGGTCTGTTATGGGTATAAACCCCAAGCTCCCTATGAGATTGCAGTAGCTCATCCCACCGCTGCCTCGTCTTATCAACAAAGAAGCAAGATACAGAGTCCTATTTTGTTCAGCATTTGGCTAAATTACATGCAAAGGGGCTTTATAACTTATTGCATACTCAAGCCAAATACAAAAAGCTTAATGATCAACATAGAATTTCTCCACATTTTCAGGTTGATGACAAAGTTTGGCTCTACTTGAACAAGCAAAGATTTCAATCTCACCAGCAACATAAGATCAAACCTATTTGGTATATGCATTACACTATTTTTTAGCAATTTGGGGAAAATTATTTTCAATTAATTCTTCCTTCTGAGGTTGGTATACATTATGTTGTGAATGTGAGTCAGTTTAAACCCTATGAGCCACCAGACTTGGAGGAAGAGATTGTCATATCTCTTACCAAGGACACAATTCCAGATTTTTTTCCTACTTTCAATGAAGATACTATTCTTGATGAACATACGCACTTTACTCAGTGTAAATCTACTACCCTTTCGTTGGTCAGAAAAGCTCATTGCCAATTTAAGTTAAGTGGAAGTCCCAATCAGCTTTTGGGCAGCATTTTCCACATTTAGAATATATATTGGGGAAAACTTCCTCTACGCAAGGAGGAAATGATGAGACAGTCATGTGGGCTGGTAAATAATGGAATTAATGTATATCTTTTATTTTGTCTTTATGTAAATTCTCTTGAAGCTTCGTTCTCTTTCTTCCACAAAAAGTTTCCATGTATACCTACCTTTCTTCATTTAGAAGTTTCCTAGTTCTAGAAGCTTCCTTGTATATACTTCTTGTTCTATAAAATAAGTGTACAACATGTACAGTTGCAACAATCTTTTGTATTCTCTCTTGTTGTGACAATCTCTTGTATTCCCTCTTGCTGCTTCAATTATGCTCAATAACATGCTATTTCCCAAACTGAAAATCCCTAAAGAGGTATGCCAAAGCACAATGGTCTAAGATATTGCAGAGGTGGTATTAAAATTGTCCGTAACTTGTTCAACTCCACAAAAAGGGAGTAGCGGTGATGAGCCAATAGTAACAACAAGACTAAACCCTAATAATGATGATAAAATTTTCATATGGAAAGTTATGGAAATGATGCTAGACTATTGTGATACAATCCAAAAAAATAGATTTGAGAAGCAAACAAGAAGGGGTAGAAGTACTAGTGAGGGAAGTCTTTCATGTCCTTTTCTGAATGAAAGGCTACAAGAAAAGAAGGATTTCAAGGAAAGGCTAAATAAGCTCTATCGATATAATTGCATCTCTTAGCATTGAAGAAAAAATTCTACACAATTTAATTAGCCTCCAATGAAACCAATATAATTTTTTCGCCAAGGGTTTTTATCAATTATGGTCTTTCCCCAAACCCATATTGTCTACAGGTGGCATTGGCCATCCATGTGTCTGCTCTGGGGACAAGAGCAAGGCTTATGCACAAACTCTACTCATGCGGAAAGGTTGTATGACATTGTCAAATTGCATTGGTATATTCTCTCAAAGATGCAGAATTTAGTTGGAGCTCAAGCTCGCAAGACAATATCCCACTTTGTCCCTTCCATGGTAGGATGTCAAGTCGTAAGGATTCTGAAGTGTCCCTTTTAGGGCTAAAATTAGATCAAAGGGGTTTCCCAACAAAACCCTAACACCACATGTGCAAATTCTAATTTAAATATCAAACCCTAATCAACAATTATGATTTTTCTGATATTTTCCACTTCAAACTCTAGATATAAATTGCATAATGCTGGGAATGCAATTTCCAAGTGCAAAGCAATAATTAACCCTGGAATATTCACCAATAAATTTTGAATATTATTACCAAAATAAATACCTTGTTTTCTATATTTTCCTAATGAATAATAGCTGGAAAATACCAATAAAAATAGCAAAAAATGATTAAATATTCAGAACTATAGTTTTGGCTTTAAACAACCTTTGAAACCCTCAGATTTGACCCCAAAAGAGGTCGCCCAGCTGTCATAGGCAGTTCGCCGCCCTAGGGTACCAAGTATAGCCCTCTAAAAGTAATCCACAACCCTCAAAATCCTACGTTGTTCCTCCAAACCAGTTGCTTCCCTGCTTTTCTAGTTGCTTTCCTAATTTCTGGGCTCCAAACCCTAGTCGCCAACCCTAAAAATGGAGATGAAGTTACTGCCCAAAATATGATGAAGATTCTGTAAAAATCAAACCAATGAAGCTCAATATAACCCCTAAATGAGGATGCCCTAGTTGAATGTAAGGGTTTTCATCCTTACTCCAACTACCACTGAAGGGTTTCGTCCTCAATGGATAAGTTAAGCATTTTTGTGCTTAGACTCGAAGAATTCAATTATCAAATCATGCATAACCCAAAGGAGCTCCCCCATCTACTTTTATATCCTTCCCACTCAAAACCCCACTTTATTTTTTTAATAATAAAATATAAGTTGCCGACATTTTTGGCCACTTAGTAATATTATTAACTTTACTTTCAAGTATTTAAAAATACTTTTTGTTTTAATTAGAATATTATTTTAATTTAGAAAAGAGGACATTACAGATTGACTTGCTATTTAACTTGTGGAAGAAAACATTTATGCCATCCTCAACAATCTTTAAGCACGTCTCTAGGTCATGTTTAATGACTGCTACAACAAAATTGCCTACTTTTTTTCTGCAGAGTCACTGCTGAAATTAAATTCTTAAAAGCTCTGATATGCCAAAGCAGAACACTTTGTTCAGTCTGCATAGTGCCTCCAACTGGTAACATAGCACCGAGGATAGGAGATTTATGTCCAAATCAATGTCTAGAAACGAAAAGAGCTCAGGAGGAAATGACGGAACCATGACAAATGTAGAACTCTTTCAATGACAAACAGAAAATGTCTAACATATGGCAGGACAAAGGTAGTTTCCTCACATGAGAGGGCAAGCTATAATGATGGGTGGGGGTAGGACTTGCCACTAGAGATAGATATGCCCATACTAACATGGGAAACAAAAGGAATCTAGGATTCTCCTCCCAGTGATGCAATTGCCTGTGTATTGTGATATATTGTGTTTATCTTTCTCTGCCCTGAAGATCTTTTTTGTGACATGCAGATTTGCTTTGGTGATAGTATGGACAATATTTTTTGACTTTGAAAATGGGTTGTTCATATTGTTAAGGTTTGAATCATCTAGGTGGCTTAGGATATGCCATCATGGCACCCGATCTTTTAGTTCACAATATGTAGTTTTTATTGGGTTGTATTCTCACCTCCAGGAAGGCAGTAGACTTATTTGTGATGGTGGAGAGAGCAACAGACAGCCATGAGACGTATACAAAAATGCCACTGCAGTTAGGAAAGCCTATAGGTGATTGATCCCAATGGATTCTGGTAGCAATCTTGTCCAGATATCAATAAGTGGAGTGAATGAAACTATATGCAGGAGATGGCTGTTGTGCTCAAAAACTGCTAAAAAGATGGTTATGCAAGTATGAAATAACGACTTGGTAAAGTTGTAAAGACACATGTTTTGAACATAAGAAATTGTATTTTCGATAACGAAGAAGATTAAAAAGATATCAGAAACCATTATATGGGAATGATACCTAACAACTGAAAGGTGTTATCTATCAACTGAGATCTCAGTTCTGAAAGACAGAATCTTGGACAAATGTCAAGAATCTTGGACTGAATCCGTACAGTAGTACTTCAAATTGCCAAAAATAGCAGTATGTCAGCTAAAATGTTGTTAACAGCCTAGAACACAGTTTATCTAATGGTATCACTCACAAAGAAAGAATCATTTAATCATCCAGAACATAGAGGAATTATACCCAAAAAAAGTTAGATAAACAAGAATCACCACTAGAATGAATGACTTAGAAACATTGAGGCACTGAGTCACAAAATCAGCAAATCTGAAAGAACTTAGTACGTAGCAACGGACAGATAAAAGGCTGAAAACCAAAGACTAACATTCTAACCACTCAATGAACAATGATGATAGTGAATACCACCAAATCTCAGTTCAAGATGAGAAACAATAGATGGAACAACCTCCCATCTCGACTCCAGAAAAGTAACATAGGAAGATAACAGATGCAATAGTTGGGAAATCACAGAAGGTGGAAGTAGTTGAAAACCCGAAACCCCAAGCAAAATGAACATCAACAAATTTTGCAATTTTGTTTGACTGAGAACGGTCAAGAGACTAGTGCCTTAGAAGATTTATAGAAATCTATGTTTCCCAAATTCAAGTTTTGTTTGCACTTAAAATGCCTAAACCAACTAGGGAGAAGAAATATGCCAACACAACATGAGTAATAAACAGGTATAATAAGAGCAGTAACACAAAAGTGTAGGAGGAGCAAACTATCATAGTATAATATCGGCTTAGACCAGCGTAAACAAAAAAACAAATGCATGTGGCAAACAAAGACAATGAACTGACAAAGACAGACTGTGAACCAAGACCTACACACATGAACTTAAGAACTTACATACAATGGTCTCAGATTGCATACGGAAACAAAACAAAAAAGATGAAGTTTGCATAACATGAATTGCACAATATAGTCTCTCTTGACATTCTTCTGCAAATGTGCAACACTTCAAGTTTCCTACATAGGATGGTGTGGATCTATTAAATATAAATTGCCATGAAGTTGCAAGCTCTTCTACAGGGAGTATTCTTTGTTTTAATATTCCTGTCAACTGTAGTGAATCTATAATAAAAAAAAAAAAAATTTAATACTTCATACTCTTGCAACTATGATCTAAACATTTCTTCTGATGGTATCAGAATCCACTTTCATGGAAGATCATTACAGCATATAAATTCATACAGAAATACATGAATGAAGAAATAATATCAATGGCGTTGCAATTGAAAATCGGCATGTCAAACAACAATGAGGCTAGTGCCTAAACCATAACAATCTATCCCCATTAATGGATTAAAAAACATAGTGCAGCTTATAGCATTAAGGTTAGCTACCTTGAACATGTTCAGCTGTAAATGTGTTTCCGGATTCATTCTCCTGAGCTTCAAAAAGGTATAAGCAAAGCTAAGCTGGTCTCTTGGAGTGAAACGATCTACTTCATTGAACCAAAGACATGAAAAAAGATTTGACATGGGGGTGTGAGCCCTCACAATAAAAGATCCCTCTGGCACATCTGGAATAGTCAGATAAAAAGGGTCGGAGTCTGAAGACTGGCTTATTCAACAAATCACTGTAGTACCTTTTCCAATAAAGAACAATAAATCAGAGAAATCAACAAAAATTGAATACTCACAGCTTGGAAGGAGTGTGTTTGGATCAGACGCATTAAATTTTGTAAGGCCATCAGCCTGGTAAGATGTGAATTGCTCATCAATGACTGTATGGTTGAATTTATTCAATCGTTTATTCTGCATCACCTCCTCCCAAACACAATGGCGGTCATAATGATTGGAAATCGCATATTCAAAGCCACCACGCCATAAAAAATATTCTAAGATAAGAAGTGGATCACTATTCAATCGCATCTTACTGTCTATCCATATGGAGTACCTGTTAAAATTGTGCAAGTCCAATAATTCTATTTCCCATCATAAAATCTCAAAGTAACAAAAAGAATATCCATAGTTAGTATTCTTCTTAGAAAAAATAAATCACAATAACAGATGAAGCTGCTAAAAAGATGTACATCAATGTGCATAGCTAAGTCTACTGTATACCAATTATGAATGTACAGACACATTAACTCCAATAATTGATCAAAGCCAAACGATAGATCTCAATGTTGCAGAATAATGTCAAGAAAATCAATTATCCTTGTGAATTGCAGGCACTAACATCATTATCAATAACATGTTCTCCAGACAAAATAAATTAGCTTTACTCTGACAAATTACTTGCAGAGACGAGATTATCTTAAAGAATATACCAAATAAACAGGAACAGATCACAATCAATTGTTAAATGTCATATGTGGAAACCCGTCTAAAGGATAACGAGAAAAGAATAAAAACAAATTTTCTATTATATGGGATTATAAAATATAAACAAGTAAACCTCAAGGAAAAACAAATCTATATCTACATTTCAAAAAGTATAAACCAAATTGTAATGCACTGGATAACAAATTTCAAATGAAGATGTTCACAAACAGAGAAATTTGGGCCATATACCGATCCTATTACACTTACAAAATTGCAAAATAATCCAGTTACATTTGCGAATGATAACTGGAATATTATCAATGACAAGAATTGTGCAACACTGTCACCAAATGCAGTCTTGGATTGACAACTACTTACTATTTATTTACAATCAACTAAAATTTTATCACTGGTTAGAATCCATTCACCTCAGCCTAGATAGAACATGTATTTTCTTCAAAGTGGCATGGCATAGATACAACCTAAGAAACAGATGTCGCATGTTTCATATTTGAGTGGACCTTTTTCTCCCAGCCTATTGGTGTTGATGAATTCTTCCATGCTTTCAAGGTATGACTGATGGCAACTCACCCAGTTTAGATGGATTATCATGCAAGCTTTAAAACCGATTCCTCCTGCTATTGTAAGGATCTACTCATAATCTAATAGTCTGGGTGAAAAGGTGAATGCAGGATTGATTATATTTGATCCCAAGAATTTTAAAAGGAAGACCGTAAGGGATGGAGACCTGGGACCCTTCAAAATATTCACAAAGTTCCTGGCTAATCAGGTGAAGCTGATAGACTATGAATTCTGCCGCCCAACATACCATGCCTGGAGAAATTAAAGCGACATAAGCATCTGAACAAAAAATATTGAAATAAGATATGCCAAATTTTATTTTACAACATCAATAAAAACCAGCTCAAATATTGTGATCTCTCAACAAACAACACATGAACAGTCTCAAACTGACGTGAACAAGATTGGATGGCTATATATCCCTCAAATGACATTTCTGAGCAGCTTTTCACCTGCATATGACAGTTTTAATCAGTGCATTATACTTTTTACTGCTAAAACAACATCTGAAACTTCCAACTCCACTTATGACTCCACAGCAATTATACTTCACTTTCCATATTGCCATGGTGGACTCCTCACAAACATGGCTCTGATACCAAATTGAAACTGATAGTATGAGAGAATGCACACATGGAAGTTATTTTCATTGTTGAATTAATTCAATTTTTTTGCAATATATTGTTCATCAATGACTTCCAACAATTATCTTTAACATAACTCGCCAGATATGATAATCATATTTACTCACCTAACCCAAGATTATTTGCAAGTAGATTTTTTCTCAGCAAGAAACTCGGCAGGCAAGTACTTGCAGACACTCCATGCAAAAACTATATATATTTTGATTTGCTATGGCATTATCCAATTTAAAGGATTTTACAGCTGCTGTGATATTATGATGTGCATTGTACTCTTTTTTGTGTAAATCTAATGGAAAATAGACTTATGCATTCTCAAAATTCATTTCTTATGCTTTTTACAAGTATTTAACATGTCATTTATGTTTACTTTAGGAAATTAGATTTAATCTATTTGCCGGGTCCGAGTCAAAAAATTTGGGCTGCTGAGTCTGAGTTTTTGAAACATGGCAATCATGATTGAACCATAAATATAAAGTTTTATTAATGCCAAGCTTATTCTATAATAGACATTCTTTTTCCTCAAATGTTTGCACACACTTTGGACTTCCAACGTCCATTATTTTCGATCACATTCCAAAGTTCATCTGCACTTTCTTGAAGTCCCATCGGACACATCATAACCTATAATTTGGCATTGAGATACTTGGTAAGCCCACAAATAGCTAATATGAAGTTCTAATAGTATTTGAGGGAATGGACTAAGCAAAAGGAAGCTGATTATTCGAAAGGAAACCCCTTTTGGAGGATAGAGAATCCACAAGAATGTCACTCTTGCAAGCCATCAGTAAATTAGAGAAGCTGCATTATGTAGGGGACCCCCTACCCTTATGACCAAAGATTGCTTTGATTCAGCATTCAATCATAAATAGTACATATTCATACAACTCCAGGTGTAACATATGTGTCTAGCGATTTTAAATAGTAAACACCTTAACAATAATATTTTAAATAGTAAACACTGTGACAACCTATGTATGTTGTTTATTTTATTAATCCTATCTCTATGATTACCTGTGATTACCAAGTCGTTGACATAAACAATCAGAATCACGACTTCCCCCCTTGTTGTTTAAGGTAAAGATTTGGATCATATGCACTCCAATAGAATCCATGTTGCACAAGATGTTCATCTATTTTGATATACCAAGTTCTAGTAGCTTGCTTGAGAACATAGAGAGAATTAATGAGCCTGCACACCTTTTGTTGTTGACCAAGTGTGACAAATCCCTCAGGTTGAGTCATATAGACCTCTTTCAAAACTCTGTTGAGAAAAGCACTTTTTACATCCATTTGATGGACCTTCCACCCAAACGATGCAGCCATAGCAAAGACCATTCTAGTAGTCTATCTTGGTCATGGGAGCAATATCATCCTCATAGTCTATGCCTCCCTTCTGAGCACAGCTCTTCGCCACAAATCTTGCCTTATATCTGTCTATTTTGCCATCTGCCTTGTACTTGGTCTTGAAAACCCACTTACAACTGATGGCTTTCTTTCCTATTGGAAGATCAAGTTGCCATGTCTCACTCTTCATCAATCCCTAATACTTTGCATCCATAGCATCTTTTCTTAGGCTCTGACTCTAAGGCTTCTTGAATTGTTGAAGGTTCAAAAGTCTGAACAACTATGCTCATGACGACCAAGTTCACCTCAAAGCAGGCCAAGCTACGAGTTCTTGGTTGTGAAGTTGATGTGTCTTGGACTCCATCCAACATTGCATCATGTATGGTATTGGCAAACCACTTGGGTATTCGTTGCAAAGTACCTGTGGATGTTGGCCCTGGAGGACTTAGCTCATCATCATCATAATCATCATCACCAACCTCATTATCATCACCATAATCATCATCAACGTCCTAGTTATCATCCTCACTCCCAAAGTCACCATCCTCACCATCATTAAGGAGGATCACAAAAGCAATGTCTGGAACAGGTGATAATGTGGAAGGTGAGTTGGACTCACCCTTCTCATCAAAGACTAAATATCTTCTGATGTACAACTTCCTAGTGTTGGGATCCATGGGTCAATAGGCTTTCCACTCATCATTGTGTCATATATCCAAATTTGAGAATTCTGATTTTGTTGTTTTCATGTCAGTAGTTGAACTCTTGGTAATATTTTTGCCATTTGTGGCAAAGGGAACTTTGAAAATGGATTACTGTAATAAATGTACTTGTTCGTGACTATTTTTTAGAACAATTGCAGTTGTGTTTTTGAAACTATTGGGAATGATATGGTTTCTATTATGTTTTACTTCAATTCCGTTGTTGATTAAATCTTGGAACTTGAAACCATAAAAGATGTTGCTGACATTTTTCTAGTATCAGGTACATGCAGGATTGGAGCATTAAATGGCATTTAAGCTCAATCTATGTAGCATGTAACCTGCATCATTTGTAAACGGTAATAGTCTGTTTTAAGTTTGATTTATTCCCATAATTAAGTTTTGAACCTGAATTATTATGTTGGCATTAGCGATTATCGATAAAGTCGATAATGCAAATAACCAGAGGCTATAGTGTTATCAACATTATCGACGGTATTTGTGTTTAAGACAAAAGTGTGGCATCAACTGTAGAAGTGATAGCATTTCAAAAAAAAAACACTCCCACTCAGACCCGACCAAGCTTGCAATATAGTTGATAAGGTTTGGAATACGTGATGAGTTGGCTTTTTTGAAATAACCCAACTCAAGTTGGAAACTAACTACACAGTTAGGATGTGAGGAGCAAAAAGACCTCTTGTTCACCTCAACCAATCATTCAGAGCATGGCTGACACACCTTAAGCGAAGCCTTGCAAAATATCTGGGTTAAATAAGTGTTTTATGCCTATTAAATATTGTTAAATCAAAAATGGGGTAAAACAATAATGCACCCTATTGTGCACATCTGGGTGTAACTAAAATGGATCATGAGCTGAAACTTTACTATTTTTGGCATGGATTGAAAAAAGGATGTCGCTGATTTTGTGGAAAAATACCTTGAATGTCAGCAAAGAAAGCTGAACACTGTCACGCTAGCAGAAAACTTTATCTGCATGATGTACCAACTGGTAAATGGCAGTAGTGTCCATGGACGTTATATCAGGTTTGCCCAAGTCCCAAAACCGCACTGACACGATTTTGGTTGTGGTTCACAAGTTTACAAAGGTGGCTCACTTCATACCTGGAAATTTAACAGATGACGAAACCACACTTGCAGCAAGATTTGTTGGTGAGAATGTAAGACTTCAAGGAATACCTGAAGTAATCATTTCAGAAAAAGATAATTTGTTTACATCTCATTTTTGGCAGACTTTAATTGTTGCTTTGGGTGCCAAGTTGAATTTAATACAACTTACCATTCACAAACCAATGAGCAGACAAAACGGGTCAACCAAGTGGTTGAGAACATGTTGCACATGTACGCAATGGATCAGCCCACTAAGTGGGAAGAATATCTTCCGTTGATAGAGTTCGCCTATAATAATACATACCATTATTCACTAAAGATGACACTTTCTGAGGCCTTATACTACAGAAAATGTAGAACTCCAAATGGCTGGGATGGTTTGGATAATGGATTAACTTACAGACCTGAAGTTCTACAAGATTATGATACACAAATGCAAATTATAAGACAAAAAATGAAAGAGACCTCGGATCAGCAAAAGAGTTATGCTGATCTAAAGCGAACTGAACAAGAATTTCAGATTGGCAATAAAGTATTTTTAAGAGTTCACCCCGGCAAGCGTTTTATTAAATTTGGCAAGGCTACCAAACTATCTCATCGATTTGTTGGACCCTTTGATGTGACGATAAAAGTTAAGCCGATGGTTTACCGGCTAGCACTTCCTCCTCTTTCAAAAATTTATGATGTTTTCCACAACTCAATACTTAAAAAAAAGGCATGTTGTTGATCCCCCATATGTGATTGATTGGCATAACATACACGTGGAAGACAATGTGATTCTTCAGCTGGACCCAATACGAGTGATGGACCGAAGCAGCATTAAGATGCAAAATAGCAACATGCAGTAGGCGTTGATCCAGTGGGATCAAATGAACAAGAGAAGTGCTACATGGGAGAATGAGAATCGAATCCATAACACTTACCCTCACTTATTTGAATAGATCACAGGGCTGGTGTCATTATATGAGGGGAAGGATGTCATATCCCCGGATTTTAAAATTATGATTTTGAAGTTTTAATGTCAATAGTTGAACTCATGTAAAAAATTTGATGTTTGTGGCAAAGGGAGCTTTAAAAATGGATTATTGTAACAATTGTACTTACTCGTGACTATTTTTGAGAAAGGTTGCAGTTATGTTGCGTTTTTTAAACTGTTGGAAATGATATGCTTTGTATTTCGTTTTGTTTCAAATATGTTATTGGTTAAATCTTGGAACTTGGAACATACAAATGTTGCTGGCATTTTGTGATTTAAGATACATGTAGGATTGGAGCATTAAATGGCATTTAAGCTCAATCTAGGTAGTATGTAACCTGTTGCATTTGTAAAGGGTAATAGTCCGTTTTAAGTTTGATTTATTCCCATAATTAGGTTTTGAACCTGAATTATTATGTTGACATTAGCGATTATCAATAAAGTCAATAACGCAAATACCTTGAGGCTAATGTATTATCAACATTATCGACTTAATCGGATTGAGCGTTGACGCAACACCATTCAAATGCACTAGCGTGCTATTGGGTCCATTGGCATGTCTGATTACCTATTCATTACAAAATTTAACCCCTTGGAGGAAACGTGGAGCTAAGAATGGTTAAGAGCAAAGTTTGCTTTGAATGCCTTGGAGGCATTAACATTGCATTAGCCAAGGTAAGGTTGAAATGTCTATTTTGAAGTGGACAAGCCACTATGTCAAAACTTATAACCCTAGTCTAAGTGAAGGGGACCATAACCCCACTATGGTATTTATGTTTAAGACAAAAGCACAGGATAAACTTTAGGAGTGGTGGCATTTCAAAAGAAACACTCCCACTTGGACTCAACCAAGCTTTGCAATATAGTTAATAAGGTTTGGAGTACATGGTGAATTGGTTTTTTGGAAATAACCCAACTAAATATGTGATTAGGGTTTGAGGAGCAAAAGACCTCTTGTTCACCTCGAGCCATCAATTGAGAGCATGGCCAACACGGCCTAGGCGAAGCCTTGCAAGATTTCCGAGCCATCTAGCCAAGCAACGAATACCATGACTTGTTCAGCCAAAGTGCATGATTATTGATACCATTTTGGTCAAGAAAATCTAGCAGGTAAGTGGTTTTACGTGGTCAAATCTTGTGTTTTGATTGGTTGGGAGTTGCATACATAGTTGACTAAATTTTTAAGCTTGCAGTTCATGCAAACGCATCTTAATTTTATTATGAGTTTATAGTTATGTTTTGCATGAAGAAACTGTAACCGAACTCTTGTCTATTTTTTTTTGGGCACTTGCATGCCATTATTGGGAAGGGAGGAAAACGGCCATGGGCCTATTTTTTTGGCCTACAGCCGAGCTAGGAAAGAGGAGAAAGTAGAGGGTGTTGTTGGAGGTGTGGGGTTCGAACTGGGCAACTGATAGTTATTGTGTGGCCAAGGGTTCAACTATGACCATCTCCATGTTTCTATTATCACACATTTCATAGGTAAGTTTCTCTCATTCTCTTAATGCAAACCATATTTGGTTTTTAGAAAGAGGGCAAAAGTCGAATTTCCATTTATACGTCCCATTTGCACGTACTTGATACCTCATTTTTGTGAAAACGAATGGTCTTGGCATTCTTTATACACCTATGTTTGAGGTAAATAGAATGATTATATATTTGGTTTATGTGCTTTATGGGTTAATTTTGTTAAAAAGAGATAATGGTTGAATATGTGGAAAATGGGCTAGAGCTCGAAAAAATATATATATTCGATGCATTGGTTTTATTTTTATTTTAACTGGCTGAGTTATTCCTTGTATTCCTTATTAACCTATTTAGTGGCAATGAGGATGAATAAAGGTCTGGTTTTTAAGTTATATATTTGCTCTGTTAGAGGAATAATGGCATAAGTTGATGTTGGTTTTGGCTTGCATATATATTGTGATTTGTAAACCTCGGCCTGCATGTTTCAGTTGCATTTCATTTTGTTAGCGTGAAGGGAATGGGTTATAGTCATCTTATTTGTCTGCATATTAAATATGAATGAAGGGGTGAAGGAAAGAATGGTTGTTGGATTTTAAAGTCCGTTATGGATACAGTGTTCAAATCCACTCCTGTGAATATATTGGTTGAGTTATTCTTCATCTGGGTTTGCATTCTTCATTCTTGCTTGCATGGAAGAACTAGTGGTGAGAAATGCTTTGATTCAATCTGGTTTTTTTTGTGGGTTATGCATGCAGTAGAAAGATGAGAAATATTGAAATGTATATAGTATAACATTGTCTTATTTGGAAGTACTTGTTTAGTTAATTATCTTCTTGATCATGATGTTGAAGACTTGAGATGGATTGTTTTGAGTAAATACGTAAGTTTGGAAAGCATGAAAGGAGGTTGATTGCATTAATCGGATTGTTTCGAGTAGATAAGTTTGGAAAGCATGAAAGGAGGTTGATTGAATTAATTGGATTGTTTCGAGTAGATAAGTAAGTTTGGAAAGCATGAAAGGAGGTTGATTGCATTAATTAGGTGTTTTGTTATGCTGTACTTTCCTTTTTGCTGATACTCAGTGGAGTGTGTTTGATATTCACATACTGCACGGTGAATGATCAGGTTCATACCCGCAGATGTAGTCATCTGCAGGCATGCCCCTGGTCATTCCGCATTGATTATTTAAGGACGATAGCTTGTAGCTGAATGCTAAAATGCAAGTTGTCCTTATTAGTCATGCATTTAATATGACTATATGATTTTCATGGAGCTTGGATGTCATTTGATATGTTGGACTGTTTCAGTAAGAAATTTGTACAAGTAAGGTTTATCGGATCTACAGACACATAGATCATTAAATCTTACGCATTTGATTATCATATCATTAAACGCAATTTGACTAGTAGATTGTACTCGGGGAAAGAGTACGAGTGTTTGTACCCTTCGCTATGGTCAACAACTCGTCAAAATTGACAAAAATACACCACACGAACTCTTGACGAATCCTCGTCAAAGTTGATGATGCGCTTACTGCTAAGTTCAAAGAGATGGATTCTTACAGCCTTTTCTTTAATTTTATTGTTCCATAGAACTACATCAGGGACTGATCCCATGTCGCAGTGGGTATATATGACAGCCCATTTCATGGGTGCGGGCTTACAAACGTTATTCGGTGGAGGCCCTTCTTTTCACATAAGTTAGCAAGCTTTGAATTCATTGTAAACCATAATTGATTTGTCGTTTGTACTTGTCGAATGTGGAAGATTGTGTAGAGTTGTTTGTAGAGTCAGCAAAAAAAAGTTGTTAACGGCCTTGGAGCCGATGCTTCAATTAATTTTGTAATCCTTGTGTTAAAATATGTAATGTTGTTATCTTTAAGATATGCATATATTTGTATAAACTTGTAATGATAATGTGTAAGGGGTTATAAGCCCGCGATTGATAATCATGTGGTGATTGTACATTTGAACATATTAGAATCTTATACAATGCATGCATTCCTGAGTAAGTTGATTGTAAGAGAGATGAAATAGTAAGCAAACGAATGTGTCTATCATGAATATAATAAAATAATAACATTCTATTGTATAATTAGAGGATTGGTTCTCTCGTGCCATGAATTTTAAGATTGCATTGTAGCTTGTAAGTATAAGAGTATGGAAAATATAGGCTTGCTCTTGAAAGGATAAAAGATGATTAAATGTTTTTGTGTGTCTTCCTATTGTCTTTTGTAATGAACTTTGATCCAATTAATTCAATATGGCATGCAGAATTGACCCAATTGTTGCTAGGAATGTATAAGCAAACAGAAGCGGTATTCTTCCTTATCTATATTCGATAAGATAAGTTAAAGAACCTTCTTGTGCTGCGAATGATACAAAGCCAATATTAGAGTAATGTTAGTCCATTTTGACTAAACATACATTGACTCAATAAGAAGGTAATAAGCCTCAGGAGACTCATTAAGGGAACCTTGTATAAATGATTACAGAGGCCATAACAAAGGATCCTGCCTTTGAGTCTACTTATTAAATGGAATAAAACGGGAATTGGATCTCAATACAATCTAAATTCAAACTAGGGAAATGAAGAGCTATAACCAGCTTATAGAATATACATCGAAATGAAGTAATCTTATAATTAAAATAACCCCTGTGGAAGAGTACAAGCAGGTCCCCTTGATTCAAATAACCACCAAGGGACTAAGTGTAAATTAATTAGGAATCACTATAAATGGTTATTATGAAAATGATTTTTAAGAATCCTAAATTATAAACCACCTTGGGGTCTACTTATTAAGGATTGTTAAGGATTGTTAACAATCCTAACTTAATGAAGGATTTTGCCTTCAAGTCTACTTATTAAATGGAATAAAAAGGGAATTGGATCTCAATAGGATCTAAATTCAAACCAGGCAAATTAAGAGCTATAACCAACTTATAAAATATAAATCAAAATGAACAAGTATTCTTAAGAGTAAAATAACCCCTATAGAAGAGTACAAGCAAGACACCATGATTCAGATAACCACCAAGGGACTAAGTGTAAATTAATTGGGAATCACTATAAATGGTTATTACGAAAAGGATTTTTAACAATCCTAACTTAAATATAAACTAAAGATAACTTGAGAAGAATTCAAGGAGGCATTAAGGAGACTCTTGCCTTTGTCCATGGGGTCCAAGCTATAATCGTAAATCTAATAATGTTGAGTGGTATCCGAAAGGAACATTTAGAATACATGATTGGTGTCCTTATATCTTTAACATATTGAACTAAGATAAAAGTATCATCGATATTTTATGGAGTTGATTGCCCAAGTAGTGGCATATTGATAAGACATAGGCAATGCCATAGGTAAAGCTTATAAATTTACGAGGGCAAGTGTGAATGATGGTATGGTTTCATGTCTCTACAAAGCCATTTTGTTGAGGTATTTAAGCAGTGGTGAATTGTCTTCAAATGTCGTGTTCCTTCATAAAATAAGATAACTAGTTGCTTGTGTATCCCCCCCCCCCCAAATCTAAGCGAAGCACATGGTGTGGCACCCAGACCATCACTCCACAAGAGTTTAACTCCTTCAATATGTTGAAGCCCTGATCCTTGGTCTTCAAGCAATACACCCACATTTTCCATGTGTGATCATCAACATAAAGTTGGAAGTATCCGAACCCACTAATGCTAGAGTGCATGTGTCCACAAAAATCAAAGTGCCCTAGTTCCTATGGACTAGTCGCTCAATGACTACTAGAGCCAAAGGAGGCTCAATGTGTTTTTCCAACTAAACAACTTCAGAAAAAATCATCACTCTTCCTTAGTGAGGGAAGGCCTCTCACCATGTCATGCCTGTTGAGTGCAAGCAAGTAGCCAATACTTAGATGACTTTATCTTTGATGCCAAAGGGTGGCAGAATCATCAACCTTGACTACCAAGGCTTGGTTGTCATGTTGGACAACGTCAAGTTCAAACATCTTGTCGACTCCAAAAACACAGGGACCAATCTATGCTCTCATCGATTTGTCTTGACTAAGAACTTATCACCACCTTTACTATCAAATTCAACCTTCAAATTGTGATATAGCAGTTTATTGAAGGACAATATTATCAAATTAAATCTTCATGTGGTCATGGTGGACAACGTCAAGTTCAAACATCTTGTCGACTCCAAAAAACATTCACAACAATCTTTGAATTCCTAGATTTGTCTCAAATGTGACAACTTTCACCAACTTTACCATCAGAATCAACCTTTAGGTTGTGATCCAACAATTGACTGACAGACATTAGGTTCTTCGTGAGGCCCAAAACATAATAACTTTTGTTAGCTTACAAGAATGTGCGCCACGTTGCAACGAGACATCATCTAGACCTTGAATGTTGCAAGGGTTATCATCCCCAAGAGCAACCGGGCCGCAGTAAGAAGTATGGTTCAAAGTGACCAAACAATCCTTGCGTCTGGGCCTTGTAGCACAAGTCCATGTAGCACACTAAACTTATATGAGGTATCTTCTCACAAGTATGGGCAGCAATATTTTCAAGTTGTTGTGTGGTATTCTTCTTCTTCCATTGTGAATACTTCTTAACACCTTGTGGTGTTTTTTGTGACTTCTTGTTGGATGACCCACTCTTGAATGAGTTGTACCAACAATCCTTTAGTTCATGCCCATCCTTCCCACAAATAAGGCATTTCTTCTAGGAACTAGAGTGTTTCCCATGTTGTTGTTGGTGCTTGGGGGGTCTATTTCCATGCCTCATTGGCTTCTTGCCTTTTTGGTGTCTAACCAAGGCATGATCAACCTCATCATGCTCTTCGTGAATTGACTCTTGCTAATGACACATTCACAAGTTGCTCAAACATGGGTTTCTCATTTGAGAAATTCGGGGACGTCACAAAGACGTTGTATGTAGAGGGAAACACTCTCAAGACAATGAGTACAAGTGAAGTGTTTGTCACCATTTTACCTGATGCTGGGCACAAGGCCCACATTTCAACAATTCCCCTGAGGAAGCATTCGACTTTTTTACCATTTTTCATCTTCTAAGAGTGCAATTGACTTTTTGAAGGTGTAAAATCTGGTTGTGAATATTTGCCTCATACACGATTTTCAACTTCTCCCGTGCATCCTTGGCACTCATAGAATCTCAGATATGTGGCTGGACCTCATCCGATAGACCAAACATAATTATCAACTTGGATTTTTTATTAGCCTTGTCGAATTTTCACTGTTGATCGACATCAATTGTGTATCTATTGATGGTGTCATCAACAATAAGACTTCAAGTTGAGTTTTGACTTTGGTTTTCCAGGCTGAATAATTATTCCCTCTCAAGAGCTACGAATCTGGTAACAAATTTTTCAAAACACTAGTGGCCATGATAATACACTATACGATTGTCTTGAATTCTTTTTAAAAGCAATTCTTTACAAAAAAAACATGGCATTACAAAATTCAACAAAGTACATAAATAAAAAGTTCACAGTGCAAATCTTATTGTAATCAATGCCTCTGTCAGCAAGAGTAACATGGACAACTCTTTTCATTATTGTCTTGAATGTCAGCGATGTAAACTTCTTCATGTTTGCGTCTCACCTAGCAAGTGCAACAGCTAGCTTCGACAGCTTCGACTATGATATATTCTAAGAAGCCTTGTGACACTAGATAATCAATTGTTAATGACCATGTCTCTCGCAAAACTTCCTCAAGGGCATAGAAGAATCTATATCGGTCGAAGACATGAATTCTCGAATTTTAGCTAGCTAATCTATTTTTTTGTCTATAAAAAAGCAATTAAATCTTACACATCGTAAGAGCTGAAGCGGAACCCAACTGGTGGATGCTTTACAATGGTATCTTGCTCATGTTGGCAAAACATCATAAAAAAAAAACTCAAACTGAATCATGAGTTATCAAATTTATTCGATCCCGCACCAAATCTAAGGTAATATTTTTTTTAAAAATAAAGTTTTAAAACTTTATAGAAATTTAAAAAACTTCAAAAAATTAAAAAAACTTTAAAAACAATACAAGTGGTACCCTAAATTTTTATAAAGCCAAAAACCTATGTTGCAGAGGTACGCCCCCCCCCCCCCGATGCCTCCGGCACGGGGACGTCCCAGGCACTCCTGGAGGCGTCCATCGTCGTGCCGGAAACTTCCGTCACGGCCACAAATGCCTCCGGGAGTGCCTGGGACGTCTCTGGGCATGCCCGAGAGATTCTGGTAGAAAAATGGCGAAAAACTTTTTAAAAAAAACTCAGAAAATTGTTTAAAAAAACCCTAAAACGAAGCAACCCTAAACGCCGCTAATGGCTTATAAAAGCAGCCCTTCCCTCTTAAAAAATTTAAGTATGGCGAAACAATGGAAGTCAACAAAAAAATTTAAAAAATGTAAATCTAGTCCGAACCCAACAGTATATAAATAAAATAAACATTTAAGTATAAGTTTACATCTAGTTTCTTATACTTTAAGTTATATTTTATTTATATGCTTTCAAGATGTTTGAGAGGGGTTTCGGACCGCAGGAGCTATAATGCAAATTCTAGGTTTTGGAGGATCCTATCATATTTCAGAGTTAGTCAAACTCCAGGGTTTCAGGGTTTCAGACTTAGCCAAATTTTAGGGTTTCAAGATTTCAAGGAGACATCATAGGAGGTATGAAGGTTGCATGAAGGGATGTATGCGTGATAGAATAGTATGAGAATATCTCTCGCAAAGTGCCACAACCCGATCCCACCCCATTCCCTGTGCACCCCTTAAGGCATGCACTCTGTGAGATTCAATGCACAGATGAGCCCTTGTGAGAGAAAGTGTCAGTAAATGATAAAGTTGAAAAATAATGGGAGTGGCATTCATGATTTTGTGGGCAATCGAGATGATTTATTCTAGATTTGAGTGTACATCTTGTCTTTGAAGTAATGAATGAATGAATATTATATATTTTTAAGTGTTTTACAATTTATAGACAAATATTTTCATACTATGTAGTTTCAAGTGTTTTACTAAAAAAATGAGTAATATACAATATATATATATATATATATAGACAAATATTTTCATATTATGTAGTTTCAAGTGTTTTACTAAAAAAATGAGTAATATATATATATATATACACAGACGTACCCACGACGTATCCAAATCAAAGTTTTTGAAAAATGACGTACCCGCGTACCCGAGACATCCCCGTATCCGTACCTGTACCCAAACAACATAGCAAAAAACTTTATATTAGACCCGGGTGCTTCATTTCTGCTGGTGCACCATCATGCTGTTGCTATACACCGCCTCCTTTGATAGCGCACCCCTCTACTATCACGCCTCAACAGCACAGTCGCTTCACTGTCTTCCTCAACCGCCCTTGGGTCCACTCCTATTAATCCCTGAGCAGCAAATAAAACGGCTTTGCATACACCTATGCACCAAATGTATAGTGCGTCTACTATGCCACACTTGTTTAAAGACCACACTTTCCTTCAGACTCCTTCCTTTAGACACCTCTTCAGCAACATAAAAGTTTAAATCACAGCTTTCGTTGCTGAAAAAATAAGACTACAACTTTTCGTTAATTTAATTTATGTAAAATCTCATTTTCCACAGGTGCCACTTCTACCTGCAACAGTAGGACGCCTTGCTTCCACCAACAATGTTCCTTACATTACTCTCCTCCTGCGCCTGGGCTGCCCTCTGTTCGGTGAAGGCTCCACAATTGAAGAAAATAATGAATCCCTTGCTATTCAAAGGGCAATGGAGAGGCTATGACTCAAAAACTCTTAGAACTTTTGCTGAAAATCTTTGTGCCACTTGAGACTTGCAAATGAAAATACATAAGTGCTTTGGAGCACTTCAAAAAATAAAACAGAACCAAAAGGACTAGAGAAGAATGCAATAGTGCTCTTCTTCATTCTTTTCTTTCTGCTCTCACAAGCTGTAAGCTTGCTCCGATACCAAATGTTGGAATTTGGAAATTGCTTTGATTCAACATTTAATCAGAAATAGTACATATTTATACTACTCTAGGTGTAACAAATATGGTTATACATAACCATATACTTCCCAAACTGACAATAACAAACTATCCTACAGGAGTGGGCATGGCAACCTAACAATAATATTTTAAATGGTAAACACCCTAGCAACTTATGTATGCAGTTTTGTTTATTAATCCTATCTCTATGATGTATTTATTTATCTAAGAAAATTGTCTGTGATTGGTCAAAATTGAATTCGAGGAAAGGTAAGGATGAGTGATTACTTTCTCACTCTGGATTTGGATGAAGAAAGATCGAATCCCACTAGATCCTCTATTAATGTCCCAAATATAACAAAGAGATGAATTTATTTGAGGAGATTTGAAAAGCATTTTTTTAAATAAAGTTGAAGGATATTTATAGAGGGTGAAATAGTACAAACCCAGATCCATGTTGTAAAGCAAAGTGGATCTGAAAAGCACATGCCTTATAAATTTCCTGTTGTATAACCAGCGTTCAAACAAAACAAAGACTAACTGATATTTAGACTCTAGGAGACTAGACCCAAAACGACACTGAAATAACTTCACTACATATTTAGGACTTATGACCTGACTTCTAAACTGATGACATCGTAAAAACTGAAAGTTTTTCCATACAATACCATAATATTTTTAAACTAGAAAACCCTGGAATCATTGCTACATTTTCATAAACTGGGAGGCGTGAGAATACATTTTTCAAATTCTCCTCCTGAAGCCAAAAACTGAGCTAGTTTCACCAGGCCAACAATCAAAAGAAAATTTACATGGCCCCTAGTGGGAACCCCAAGTAATTCTGAGTGAAATTATTGCCTACAGCTATAGCAGTATCCCAAGAGAGTCAATTGGTACCAGCTTGTTGGACCCTTGGCCTAAAGACTTGTCCCGAACTTGCTTCTACCTAGGTTGTCGTTGCTCCTGAGCTTTCATCTGGGGTAGCCCAGCATTTTTGGGCTGGATTGTTGGCATTGGGCTCACTCATCTTTTCTGCTGTTCTTTCTGGAAGTTTCACACAATAGGAGGTCCTCTACAGTATCAATTCTTTGTTGATGTTGTTGAATGCAAGAAGCAAGCTGATATAAGCATTAATCAAGCATGGTGTGTTGAAAGGCCATGATCCCCAAGTTTTCTGCATAAGGATTTGATGCTAACACCAATCAATTAGAGGGTGGTGGTGATGCTGACTTCAGCCAGGGTCAGTTTTGGGGTTAGGTGAGTTTGCACTCAAAAACTAAGTGCAATTAGTATCCCCTGAGTCTGATTGTAAGCAGGTAATCCCAAAGTCTAATGTATTATGATGGCATTGGATGCCATGGTTTCGGGACCAAAAAGAGGGGCTGATGGCTTGAGGGGTAGTTATGAGGATTTTAGGCCTGTTGTAGATTTGCAAACAGGGGGAAATAGCTTCTCACGAAAGGTATTAAGTTATAAAAATAGTCCAGTGACTGAACATGGGTATATGGACAAGTGGATATACGAGGTAAATTTGCCATTAAATTAGGACAGGCATTGGTGGGTTACTGCATTCAGAATTGAAAAGTGAGGAGGTTTAGTGCATACCTGTTGCATTCCAGCGCTGGAATCTTGAGGATGCTGCTTAAGTGGTCTTGTTGCTGCCCCTTGGGTGTCTTCATCTTCAATCTTGATCGACCTATGGTCAGTAGAAGGCTGTTGTGTATTTCTAAAAGCCATCACCTGTGGGTTTTATAGTTAAGGTTGCATAGTACCAGGCTTTTTTCTCCTCTGATAAACTCGAATGGGCTTGGGCATAGGCAGACTATATTTGCATATGCAAGACTGATTGATAGCAAGGCCCTGAGTCAAGGGCTTCTTCTGGAAGCCATGCTTGAGCGACAATGCAGACTTTGATTTTATGGTGTTTTGTGCAGAGGATAGTATCCTTTCAAATATTCACAATAGATGCAAAGATGTTCTTGGTAGATGGGTGGAGATCTAAAAAATTTAAAATTGACCTGTTTGTAGCATTAAATTTACTATTTCATCATATTTTCAATCACTCAAACCCATTTGTCATGTTCATCCAGAGAGTTGGAACCTGCTCATCCATTCAGTCGGACCCTGCTCCTCCGTCAAATGCCATTAAGAATCCATCCTTGAGAGCTGTTCGATTTGAAGCAGAGTAATGAACCTACATCAGAAACTTGAAACATGGGCTAGAGCATTTCTTGCCACAATGCTTATTGACAAAGGTGTTGACATTTGTCTTGAGACATATGCAGTAAAGAGGATGGGGATGTCGTGTGTGGTAGATGAAATTGTCAAGGGGGGTGTGTTGGAGGTTTGTCATAGTGATGTCATGATGGTGTTATGGAGGTGTCTTGGTGAGTGGATGAAGTGCTTTAATAGCCCAAGTAACAATGACAAAGTGTGCAATGTGTTTGTTCTAGTGTGTTTTATGTTGGCTTGGTTCATCTTCAGTTTTGGTCTGTATAGAGATGTTCGAGGATGAGTATGGTGATTGGAGCATGTGCAAGAGATCCCTAAGATGTTATCTATGCTTTGAGAGCATGTGTGCATAAGTGGAATTCATCTAGCAATCCATAAGTTTTCATCTAGACACTTTGGGTCTAGTGGCAGAAAATCTAAGTTGGCAATTTGATGATGTCACCATTGTTACGTGTGAACAAGTCAAGGGGAGCTAGTCATATGGTTGTGATCATAGTAGTCCCTAGTTGTTATGCCCCAGATCTTAAGTCATGCATCGAAGCGCGGTCAAAGATATGAGGGTGCAACGTTGGCTTCTAAGACAGATTTCACTATTTTCCCATACTTAGCCAAATTTGCAATATGGCTAGACATAGCCGAGTAAGCAATTTGATGATAGAAGATCTCGCACGTGTGGACGATTCAAGAGAAGGTGATCATATGGGTTTGTTCAGTTTTGAACCTACTTTATTTGTGCTAATTTTCAGATCATGCAATGTAGCGTGTCAAAAGTTATGGATGTGCAAAGTTGGGCTCCCAGGGAAATTGACTGTGTTTTCCCATACTTAGCCAATTTTGCATTGTGGCAAAAAGAGCTGAGTGAGCAGTTTAATAGTGTTATATCTTGCACGTGTGAAGGTGTCAATATAATATGATCATATGGGTTTGTTCAGTTTTGAGCATAGATCATTTGCGCTAAATTTGAGTTAATGCACTGAAGCGTGACAAAAGTTATGGTTGCTCAAAGTTGGCCTCTCAAGCATATTTGGACATGGTTGGCTCTGTGATAGAAGTTTATGATAAGGCACTTTAATGGTGTTGTATCTCGCACGCGCGAGAGTTCGAAGAGTTGTTTGTTATTGTTGGCCATTTTTTGGCCTACATACCAAAAGTTTGCTTAAGTGTGAAAGGGTGTGCATTCAAGCAAGACTTCAGGGTTTACACAACAGAAGACTTTGGGTTTTTTGCAAGAAGTCTTCGGGTTTTACAAGAGACACAACTTATTTCACTTTATGAGTAATCAACAATTGAAACCCCTCAGCAGAGGTAATCCGGGTTGGAAAACCCGAATTAATCTTGACAGTGCAAATTGGGTTTTGATAAGTGCTTTGCTTATGAAAGTTTTATCAGCAGAAGTAATCTGGGTTGGAAACCCGAATTACTCTTGACAGTGCTAATCGGGTTTTGCAAAGTGCTTTACTTATGCGGCTTCAACAGTAACAGCAGTTGAGTTTCCCAGGTCCGAATTGCTCTTAGTGCTTATCGGGTTTTCAGTTGTGATTTACTTCCAAGTGTTTTACAAGTAAGAACAAGTGGGTTTTCCGAACCCAACTTACTCTTGTTAGATCAAATCGGGCTTTGGGAGGTGCACGACTTCTCTCTTTTAGAAGTCTCAAGTCATGGAAAGTTCAAAGTTAAGGCCCCTAGATTGTCCGAGGCAGTCATAGGCAGGAGGAAGTCTGAGAAAAGGAAGAATTCAATTCCCACAGACATTTTGTCCGTGGGAAAGTAACAGGACTCTACAAAAGTCCGAAGGATTCCTTCGGACATTTTGTCCAAAGGAATTCCTTCGGAGGACAGCATAAGGGACAAAAACAAAAATACCGAAGGGCAGGAGCTCTTTGGGAAGGTACATTTCAGGATTCCTGAAGGGTAGGTGCCCTTCGGGAAGGATCAAAACGCGGGGAATTCACTTCGGATGACTCAACAAAAATCCCGGAAGGTACATTTCAAAGGCCAAAGGGACAAAATCAAAATTCTCTAAGGGTATGTACCCTTCGGGAAAGTTTAAAGGACCAAAGTTCAGGTAGTTGCAAAACCCAAAGGGCAAGGTACCCTTCGGAAGGGTCATTGACAAAAAACCCGAAGGGTAGGGTACCCTTCGGGAAGGTACACGTCAACTTCGGGAGAGTCGTTTGCAAAAAACCCGAAGGGCACCGCCCTTCGGGAAGGTCCATCTCGCGAATTTCAAAGGCTTTACAAAAAGCCCAAAGGGCATTTGCCCTTCGGGAAAGGACCATGACAAAAAGCCCGAAGGGCTATTCTCTTGGGAAGGCCAAGGGACAATTCTCGCGGACTTTTTGTCCACGGGAAGTAGAAAGTAAAATGGACTTACATTTTTTCCGAAACAAAAGGCCTTGACAATAAATCTGAAAGAATGGGTTTGACAATTTTTTCGAAACAATTGGTTCATGACATTTTTTCCGAAGGATTAGCCGAGAGGAAAAAATCCGATGGAAAGGCACATGAAGCATAAAGCCAGAAAAGTAAGACAAATCATGACGAAGGAAAATTGCCCAAGGAAGGAGTCTCGGACTTTTTGTCCGCAGGAAAATGACTAGATGAATAAGTCCAAGATTTAGAAGGCAGTAAGGTCCGAGAGGATAATGGCTGAAACGATTACATGCAAAGGAGAAGTCTGAGACATAGACAAACGGTCAATGAACATGCACAGTCAAATGGAAAGCTAGATTAGGGCAAGGATTTCTTCAGCTAATGAAGAGATTAACGAGCATGCAAGGTAGCCATGAACAAGAATAGACACATCCAAGACGTTACCTTCAGTTCTAAAGACGGAGGCTCACTTTGCATAAAGAATTCAAGGAGTTTAACATTGGGGAGCTTGATGTGATTTATGTGCATGCACTCTTGTTGGTTCACTTTCAAACATTCCAACAGCTCAAAGGGAGTTCCAAATTCGGATGTGGAGTTGATTGTTCTTAATTTAGAGTTGACTACTTGACAAGTGTCACATCCATTCGTGTTTTCAACACAAAGGAGAACTTTCAAACGTTCCAACTCAACTTTGAAACGGTTCAAGCTTAAGTCAAGACTTCCAAGGTTGGCATAGATTTCATGCATGTTGAAAGAGCATCCCAAAATTAGCCACTGTCCACTTCAACGCCAAGAATTCTTCATGCAAGACAAAAGACAAGAAAAGACAAATTTGGAAGGCTCATGCAACACAAATTGGATTTGGGCTAATGAAAAAGTTGTCTCCTCTTTTATTTTCAGCGCCACCTCTTGGCTATTGTAAAATTTCTATATTAATGGCTCTTCAACCCTATAAAAAAGGATCCCTCTTTTGGCAAGAAAACACCTGCCAAAGATTGTGTTGTAACTTTTTTCAGAATTAGTAAGAAGAGGACCGTGTTTTTTCAATTTCCAGCAGCTGGTATAGTGTACTTTTGTTATAGATTTGCCTAAGTGATAGATTTTCCTTCTTCCTTGTCAAATCTGAATTCGTACCTAGTTGCTAGCTGATCATTTATGCAGGGCACGCTTTGTGTTGGATTGCTTTTTGCTGAGTTTATAGTGGATATTAGTGACTGTTAGTGCCTTCAATCAGGCCTATTTCTACCATTTTCCTCAAGCTTAGATCATTAAATTAAACCTTTTCGTGAAATACTTGTGTATTGATCAATTGGAGTTGAAGTTTTGCCTCTTCCTTGTCTAAATCAGTGTTTTTAGACACTCGATTTGAGTGGATCAAGCAAATTAGGTGTGTCACCGCTTTAGCTACAATTTCCTTTCAAGTTCTTTCTCCCCTTTTCCCCAAGGAGTTCGTAGCGTAGAAGTAGAGGTCCTAATTGATACATCTTACAAGGACCAACCTTCTCTGGAGGTTCTTCTCACCATTGAGGCACCCACCCTTGTGAGAAGATCCCATTGTTTCAACTAGAGCAAGGATTAGCCATTTCAACACATCTTCAATCGGGGTGCAACTCCAGGTTGACAACAGTTACATGGTTGGATTCTCCCATCGAAGGAGATCATCTGATCCAAATTTGAGATCCTGCGTCGAAGCGCAGAAGAAGTTATTAAGGAGCAAAAATGGCTACTCATGCATATTGACAAGGTCCCCATACTTGGTCATTTTTGAAAGTGTAAAAGCTCGAGAAAGATCAACGGTGTGTGTTTGCTCCAAGGAGGCAGGGGGCAGCGAGATCAGGACAGGTGCACAATGTTTATCAACTGAGCAAAGGTACAAGATAAGGATCCAACAGCGAATGGGCATTCGTACATTTGATTGAACGATGAGCGTTGATCGCTAAAAACTAGGTTGGTCCGCAAAGATTGACGGAGCGCATTGAGTCTAAGTTCCCAGATTGCACGAGATGAGGTCAACGTGACTGAAGGTTAACATCTTAGCATTGGCACCTATGTGTTAAAGATCGATCAAGATCGACAGAGTGTATTTCATCTTAGCTGAGAGTTCACGAGATTCGAGCTTAGTGTCCGAAGGTTAACTATGACCGTTTGCATTTGAATATTTGAATTTGCAAAGAAAAGACCAGTGTCTGGTTTTTGGACCATAGTTTTCTATAGAAGACGAATTTGCTATTGCAGTAAAAAGCAAATATGTAGAGGACTCCAAGGTGCATCTGGGTATATGGATTTGAAGATTTGGAAGTGTGTGTAGGCAGAGTTATTAAGCTCCAAAGTTGACTGTGTTTTCATATATGTTTTGTAAGTGACCCGAGAAGGATATTCGAGCTCATGTAGATGTTGTTTCAATGTTTCATAGTTAATTGGCTATTGGGGAGTGTTTTAGACTCCATGAAGATGCTTTGCATGCATTTTGAAGGTTTGACCAATCGTATGAAGTATAAACAAAGGTTTTGAAGTCGAATGTGTTTTATTTTTAATGACTGTGTGAACAGAGAAGTGTTTGAGCTAATGGGGCTTTAGTAGAAGAGTGTCTTGGAGACTGTGATCTTTTGAGGATGTCCTAAGGGACATAGGAAGTGGACCTATGTAATTGTAAATGGTCATGTGTTCTTAATTTGCTCGGAGATGTATCAAAAAGGTGAACAGGTCTCCATAGTACTTAAAAGTAACTTAGGCCTATTTGAAAAGGAATTGTGCCTAAGTGTGACCCATATGAGATGCCTTAAAGATGAAGGCATGTTTTGTGGCCAACAAGGAAATATTATGGATTTGATAATTCATGATTGCTCTATATTTAGTGGAACCAAATGTGTTGGGTTCTAGTGTTGTATGAGATTTGGGAGAGATTGAAGAGAGGCTTGTGTGTGCTTTGTGGAGCAAAGAAGGGGTAGAGTGCCCTGAGGATGAGTTGAAGAGAAAAATAGATTGAGGACTGTTTGTATGACCTGTAGATCATAATTATATTGACAGAGTAATGCTCTTGCAAATTGAGTGTGAGTGAAGGTAAAGAGAAAGAGTTTGTGCAGTGGACAGATAATCAAGAGGTCCATCATCAGGTGTTGCAAACATCAGCTCTAAGGTGGAAGTGTTCTTTCCAAGGAGGGTCTAAAGGACTTCATCTTCCTTAGGGGCAATTGCTCCCTGTGAAACAGGGTTTCACTAAGACCTTTGATCAAAAGGACTTGATCTAGGTTGTAAGTCAGAAGGACTTAGCCTAAAGTTCCTGATCAGAAAAACTTGATCAGTCTCTTGTTTGTGATCATCTTATAAGACAGTAGTCCATGTGTTTGCAGGCTTGAGAGTGGATTTTATTCCCCAAGAGGGTTTCCCACGTAGATCTTGTGTTGTGTATGTGATCTTGCATGGTGTTCATTGTTCACTGCTATGAATGATCTGTATGCTTTATGAATGTTTGTTTTGAATGCTTAAGTATTTGCAAGAGTTTGGGAATTGATTTGGATTGTGTGCCACCATTGATTCACCCCCCCCCTCAGTGGATTGTACCCCTAACACTTGGTATTAGAGTAAGTCCTTCGTGCAAATTTTAACCACTTGAAGGTGATCAAAGGTACAACGGTTAACAAAGAGGTTATGGCTTGTATTCAAAACAATCTAGTTTGTGCTCTATCAAAAGTGAAGACACAAGTGCAAAATCTAGAGGTAACAGTCAAGAATCTGCAGTTCATGATAAGTAACGATCTCAATCAAAATAAAGTCATGACTTACTTAGATGTGCCCCTTTCAAAAGACAACAGGGATTTCAGCGCCACCAAAAGAATCAAGACTGAAAATCCTTTGAACAATAATGGTCAAAAGAAAAGAGGATCAAACATGAACAATGTCTTCAATGGGTATTGCTTCTCCTGCAATCAATTCGGTCATAGATATAGGAATTGCTCTATCTCTCCAAAGATCAAAAGGGATCTCATATGCTACAATTGTAACCAACAATGTCATATAGCTAAAAACTATTGTTATCACTCTAGAGTGCACCTTGCTTGAAGATATGCAAAGTACAACTTCTCTCCCACTGATACAATGGGAACTTCTCAGAGGGTGGGTGCCTCTGTGTTGAGAAAAACCTTCAGAGAGCGTTGGTTCCCTTATGATTTTGCAATTAAACCTGAAACTGTGATTTTTGGGGTGAAAAGAGTAAGGGAAAACTTTGAAAGAAAATCTAAAGGGGGTGATACACCTGAATTGATTAGATCCTCTGAAGTTACTGAAATCAATGCACACATATAACCAAAATGCAATTTATATTTTGTCCCTAAGCAAAAGTGCTTCAGAGGAAGGGTTGAAAACCTCTTCAAATGCCCTGCAAAAAGGGTGAGATAGAGAGAGATAGGTGAGGAAGGGACCTACAAAAGGAGAAAAATTATCTCTTCTATGTTGATGCACAATCAAATACACACTATGCTGCTGTCAAAAATCAGATTCAAAAAAATAAACTCATTATTGATCACTGGTCCAGCTTACAATTTCTTTTTCAAACTTCAAGGCCCTTCTCTATGGCTCGATTCAGCCAATAAATAAGTTTTGAAAAATAGTCTAAATCAGATCAAGTGTAGTCCAAAAAAGGGAAAAGGTTGGCCTTGGTTAGTTAACTCAAAACCTCACCTCTTTTACAATGCTTTGAATATTCAATAAAATTATTCTCCTTTACAAAAATCTGCATGCTTCTCCAAACTTTGGCGTAGAATATAGATAATGCAGCGAAGTTTGGAAAATGATTCTTAAAATAAACAAAACTCTCCACAAAAACTCCAAACATGCGTGACCAAGATGGCATGGAAGTGGGCGAAGGAACTCAGGTCTGACTAGTCAACTTCTCCTTTGCATGAAATGTTACGCAAAAAGCCAGTAGATGAACTCCTCACGAACTGCTGGAACGTTTGAAACGTTTGAACGCATGGGAGAAGCATGTGGCACGGTGAAACAGTCAACAACAGTTTTGACCAGTCCAATAACACGTTTGCATAGATAAGAATCTATTTTTGACCTTTTCCATTTACAGCTTTTAATTCCTGTGCATGTATATTCTTTGTCTTGCTTGCTTGCCTGCCTTATAATCTCGGACTTCTCTATTTATGACTTTTCCAACTGTGTGTGCTTCCTGTTTGTCTAGACAAAAGTTTGTGCCTTTCAATGTTCATTCTCTCGGATTTTCCTTTGTATTTCTTCGGCAATTTTCCCCTTGCTTTTCTACACAGTCAAATCCCTTAGAAATTCTTCGAGATTATTTCTTTCGAGTTTATTTGAACAGTCAACTTTTGGATCTTTTCCCTGTCTTATGCTTTATATTGAGCTTATTTGTCTTAGGATTTACTTAGCAATTTTCCTGTGGATTTATCTTCCGAAAGAATTCTTTCAGACTTTTGTTTATCTCCTTTTCTCCTTCGGCTTTTCCTCGGACTTTTTGATTTCAATTTTCCCGAAGGAATCCTTCGAACAAAAAGTCTGAAAAAATTCCTTCTTTATTTTCTTTCCTTTGCCTTGTTTATAATTTCTTCGGGCTTTTTGAAGGGCACCCGAGATTTTTGAATGGACCTTCCCATAATGTCGTTGCCCTTCGGGTTTTTTGAAAGAGTCCTTTGTAATTTTCCCACCAAAGAGCTACCCCTTTGAATTTTTTCGGATTTATTGTCAAGCACCTTGGTTTTTGTAAACCTCGCAGCAACTTTTCTGAAGGTATTCCTTCGGACAAAATGTCCAAAGGAATCCTTCGGACCTTTTGTCTCTTTACATTTTCCCGCAATGTATCTTCCTAAAGGGCAAGTGCCCTTCGAGCTTTTTGAAGGAGTCCTTTACCCGCTTGAAATGATCCTTCCAACTGTCCCAAAGTATATATTCCCGAAGGACAGATGCCCTTCGGGACTTTTGAAAACATCCCTTCACTTTTTCCTTTGGACAAAAAGTCCGAAGGAACAACCTGTCTTAGTCCAATCACAAAGACTTCCATTTATGAAACAACCCTTCCGAAGGGCAGGTGCCCTTCGAAAATCTTGTGACCCCTGTTCCTTAAGAAAAGCCCTTCGGACTTGTGCAATTGGTCCTTCGAATAGCCGAGTGACTTTTCCGAACTTTGAACATGTCATTTTTCCGAAGGTAGTGTGAACCTTCCCAAAGGGGTACATACCCTTCGAGATTCCTGAAATGTACCTTCCTGAAGGGTACCTACCCTTCGGCCCTTTGAAAGACCTTTCCCTTTGTAATTTTATCGGCTTTAGTGCAAAGTACCCGGGGTTTTTGTAAATCCCTTGAAATCCTCTATCCCTTGACTGGAAAAAACCCGAGAAAATAAACATATGCATGATGTTGCCTTTAACTCTGTGTTTCCAATGAAAGTGAACAAGAGATGTGGCCTTTGAACTTGTTGTAGGTGTCTTTCCCTCGAACGGACTGCATGCTCTATATGGTGGTTGTAGGTCTTCACCCAACTTTTCTTAATACCTTTGTTGTAAGTACATTCATGCTTTTAGACCACAAATTGACCAGCTGAAAGGGGTTAGATTGTTGTAGGAAAGTTTAAAATAATAGGGGTAATAACTTGGTTTTGACAAGCCAAATTATTAACAACTACAGAAGAGCATTTTGGAAAAATGATATACAAGTCATTGACACCATCAAATGGTTCAAAGAGACTAAGTCCAAAGAAAAAAAGAAGCAAAATTCAAGCAGACCACCAAAGAAAGAGTCATTGTTTGTTCAAGCAGTGTTGCATACTCAAGAAGATGAGAATAAAAGATGGTTCATAGACAGTGCATGTTCAAATCATATGACAGGAGACGAGCAAGTTTATCTCTCTAAAGAAGACCAACCCGGGTGTAGTGAGATTTGGAGACAACAAATCTGCTAACATTGTTGGCAAAGGTTCTGTGAGTTTGGACAATGGTCATACAAAGATTGATAATGTCTTATATATAGAAGGTTTGAAACATAATCTTTTAAGTGTAAGTCAAATGTGTAAGCAAGGAAATGTTGTCACTTTTCATAATGATGTATGTGTAGTAAGAAAGGCAAAATCTGACAGATTAGTTGCAAAAGTTCATAAAACAAATAACATGTATGTGTTCCATGAATCCTAGAAGTGCTTCATGAGTCATTTGGAAGAAAGCTGGCTTTGGCATAGAAGGCTTGGACATATAAATTTTGATAACATGGTAAAGATCAGCTCAAAGGGGTTGGTAAGACATATGCCCAAGATTTCTAAGATTCCTCGTTCTCTCTGCAAAGCATGACTGCATAGGAAGCAAATCAAGAGAAGATACAAAAACAAGGAATTCTCCACTACAGAGCCATTGGAGTTGATCCACGCTGATCTTTGTGGACCTATGAGAACTCAAAGTATTCAAAGTAATAGTTACTTTATGCTTCTCATTAATGATTTTACTCGGATGACTTGGATATTCTTTCTTAAAGAAAAATCAAAAGCTTTTGCAAAATTTGTGACATTCAAAGCTCTTGTGGAAAATGACAAAGGTTCAAAGATCAAAAGTGTGAGATTAGACAGAGGAGGTGAGTTTTGGTCTTATAAGTTCGATGATTTCTGTGATGAAAATGGGATAAGAAGACAATATTTTGCTGCTAGAACACCACAATAGGATGGTGTGGTTGAAAGGAAGAATAGAACTGTTGTTGAGATGGGTAGAACCATAATTCAAGATGCAAAAATATCAGATGGCTATTGGGAAGAGGCAACCAAGACTTCTATGTACATCCTAAATAGGTGCCAAATCAGAGTAAATGGTAATAAGACTCCTTATGAGTTGTGGAAGAATAGAGCAGCTAATGTCAAACATTTCAGAGTGTTTGGGCGCAGGTGCTTCATCAAAAGAGATGAAGATAATCTTGAAAAAATTGATTCAAGATCTGATGAAGGCATCTTTTAGGTTATTCTTCTATCAGTACTGCCTATATATACTTCAACAAGAAACTTCACAAGATTGTTGAAAGTTCAAATGTAAGGGTAGATGAGACAAGCAGAGTCAAGAAGCCAAAAGTGCAGGTAAGTGACTCAATTCAGAATGTTGTTGCAAACAATGACGAGTTATTTGTTCAAACAGATGATGAAGATGACGAGGAAGAAAGACAAGATACTAAAGCTCCATCTAGAAGAATTCAGAAAGATCATCCAATCTCTCAGATTATTGGAAATGTTGGTGCAAGGTTGCAAACTAGGAGGATGTTAATCAATCAAAATCAACAAGACTCAGCTTTGTTATCCATGATTGAACCCAAAACATTTATGAAAACTAGCAAAGATGAAAGTTAATATGATATAATGGATGAAGAAATTGATCAAATAGAAAGGAATGAAACATGGGACTTAGTTCCTAGACCAAAAGATAAAAATGTGATAGGTACCAAATGGGTTTCCAATGAATGAGAAAGGAGAAGTCACAAGAAACAAGGCCAGATTGGTGTGTAAAGGATATGCTCAGGTTGAAGAAATAGATTTTGATGAGACTTTTGCTCGTGGCAAGGATGGAAGCACTTAAACTCTTTTTGGCATATGCATGTTTCAAAGGTTTCAAGGTATACCAAATGGATGTGAAATCTGCATTCTTGAATGGCAACTTAGAAGAAGTCTACGTCGAGTTACCTAAAGGATACTTCATGCCAAGTAATCAAGATTTTGTGTCTAAATTAATGAAGCCTCTGTATGGTCTTAAACAAGCTCCTAGAACTTGTTATGACAGGCTAGATAAGTATCTTTTGAGTCAAGGTTTTAAAAGGGGAATAGCTGATAGTAATTTGTACATTAAGACAGAAGGTAATCATCAATTGATAGTTGTATATGTTGATGACATAATTTTTGGTTCTGACAATGATAAATTAAGTAGAGAATTTGCAGATACTAGGAAGACTGAGTTTGAAATGTCTATGTTGGGAGAATTGTCTTACTTCTTAGGATTACAGATCAATCAACTTGATGCAGGATCTTCATTTCTCAAGCTAAATACATCAAGGATATGCTAAGGAAGTTTGACATGATGGATTGTAAGTCAATGAGTACTCCAATGATCACAGGCTGCAAGTTAAGTAAACTAGATGACTCACCAAAAGTTGATCAAACTTTGTATAGATCCATGAATGGAAGTCTTTTGTACTCTATTGCTTCTAGAAATGACATCATGCAAGCAGTGGGTCTTGTAGGAAGGTTTCAAGCCGACCCTAGAGAATCTCACTTGAAAGCAGTCAAAAGGATCTTGAGATATCTCAAAGGCACCATAGACTATGGTTTATGGATCCCAAGAGTAAAGAATTTTCTTTGAAATCATATACTGATGCAGACAAGGCAGGATGTGTAGATGATAGGAGTACCAGTGGTGGGGTCTTTTTCATGGGAGAATGTTTGGTGTCTTGGCTAAGCAAGAAGCAAGCCTCAGTGTCTATCAACTGCAAAAGCTAAGTATATAGATGCTACTTCTTGTTGCACACAAGTCATGTGGATGAAACAAACTTTAGAGGATTACAAGGTAAGTCAAAATGGACCTTGTCCTATTTATTGTGACAATACTAGTGCAATTAGTATCTCAAAGAATCATGTTATGCACTCAAAAACTAAACACATTCCTATTAGATATCATTTCTTGAGAGAACAAGCGATTAATCAATGTGTCACGCTGGAGCATGTGCCTACAAAAGAGCAGTTTGCAGATATTATGACCAAACCATTCTAAGACAAAGCTTGGGTGTTATTTCTTTTTTTATGAATCAATAGGTCTATGGTCAAGGGGGAGCAACAAGTTCATAAGCTTGCTCCAGAGGTTGTAAATAAGCTATATTGCAATCGCACAATTGATGGTCATGGCAATGTCTTGAGAATGAAAGCTTGTAAGCCTGTGTGGTGGTTCTTCATGGTTTGTGGAGATTTGAAGTGCTCAGAAGGTGCAATTGCTCAGAGATATTAGGGGGAGCTCCTCTCAGATATTTCTTGGTGAGTTATATCAGATTTCAGTTCTTTTGTGTGTTCTTTCTTCATTGGTTGCAATGCTTGATTGAAGAAAGTATTGGCATGGAGCAAGAAGGATGTTGTCAAGGCAAGAAGAGGTAGGCTCAAAGTAAGGGGGAGTTTGTATCAATTTTTTTTAAGATGGTCCTTTCCTATTTAATAATCTTTACAGGTCCTCAGGATCAGATTGTGCCCACTTTGTCATTGTGTCAAAGGGGGAGAGAGTTTCTATTAGGGAGAAATTTCCTATTATGAGTGTTTTGAAGAGAGAGAAGGTGAGCTATATATTGTTATATTGATAGGTGTTGACATCAATGACAAAGGAGATTGTTGGAGGTTTGTCATAGTGATGTCATGATGGTGTTATGGAGGTGTCTTGATGAGTAGATGAAGTGATTTGATAACCCAAGTAACAATGACAAAATGTGCAATGTGCTTGTTCTAGTGTGTTTTATGTTGGCTTGGTTCATCTTCAGTTTTGGTCTATATAGAGATGTTCAAGGATGAGTATGGTGATTGGAGCATGTGCAAGAGGTCCCTAAGATGTTATCTATGCTTTGAGAGCATGTGTGCATAAGTGGAATTCATCTAGCAATCCATAAGTTTTCATCTAGACACTTTGGGTCCAGTGGCAGAAAATCTAAGTTGGCAGTTTGATGACGTCACCATTGTTACCTGTGAACGAGTCAAGGGGAGCTGGTCATATGGTTGTGATCATAGTAGTCCCTAGTTGTTATGCGCCAGATCTTAAGTCATGCGTCGAAGCGCGGTCAAAGATATGAGGGTGCAAAGTTGGCTTCTAAGACAGATTTCACTATTTTCCCATACTTAGCCAAATTTGCAATATGGCTAGACATAGTCGAGTAAGCAGTTTGATGATAGAAGATCTCGCACGTGTGGACGATTCAAGAGAAGGTGATCATATGGGTTTGTTCAATTTTGAACCTACTTTATTTGTGCTAATTTTCAGATCATGCGATGTAGCGTGTCAAAAGTTATGGATGTGCAAAGTTGGGCTCCTAGGGATATTGACTGTGTTTTCCCATACTTAGCCAGTGTGGCAAAAAGAGTCAGAGTGAGCAATTTAATGGTGTTATATCTTGCACGTGTGAAGGTGTCAAGATAATCTGATCATATGGTTTTGTTCAGTTTTGAGCATAGATCATTTGCGCTAAATTTGAGTTCATGCGCTGAAGCGAAGCAAAAGTTATGGTTGCTCAAAGTTGGCCTCTCAAGCAGATTTGGACATGGTTGGCTCTGTGACAGAAGTTTATGAGAAGGCACTTTAATGGCATTGTATCTCGAACGTGCGAGAGTTCCAAGGCTATTTGTTACATGGTTGGATTCTCCCATGGAAGGAGATTATCTGGTCCAAATTTGAGATCCTATGTCGAAGCGCAGATGAAGTTATTAAGGTGCAAAAATGGCTACTCATGCATATTGACAGGGTCCCCATAGTCATTTTTGGAAGTGTTAAAACTCGAGCAAGCTTGACGGTGCGCGTTTGCTCCAAGGAGGCAAGAGGCAGCAAGATGAGGACAGGTGCACGATGTTTAATGACTGAGTAAAGGTACAAGATAAGGATCCAACGACGAACAAGCATTTCGTACATTTGATCGAACAGTGAGCATTGACCGCTAAAAACTGGGTTGGTCCGCAAAGATCAACGAAGCGCGTTGAGTCTAAGTTCCCAGATTGCACGAGATGAGGTCAACGTGACTAAAGGTTAACGTCTAAATATTGGCGCCTATGCGTTAAAGATCAATCAAGATCGACGGAGCATATTTGATCTTAGCTGAGAGTTCATGAGATTCGAGCTTAGTGTCTGAAGGTTAACTGTGACTGTTTGCATTTGAATATTTGAATTTGCAAAGGAAAGACCAGTGTCTGGTTTTTGGACCATAGCTTTCGATAAAAGACGAATTTGCTATTGTAGTAAAAAGCAAATATGTAGAGGACTCCAAGGCACATTTGGCTATATGGATTTGAAGATCTGGAAGTGTGTGTAGACAGAGTTATTAAGCTCCAAAGTTGACTATGTTTTTGTATATGTTTTGTAAGCAACCTGAGAAGGATATTCAAGCTCATGTAGATGTTGTTTCAATGTTTCATAGTTAATTGGCAATTGGGGAGTGTTGTAGACTCCATGAAGATGCTCTGCATGCATTTTGAAAGTTTGACCAATCTTATGAAGTATGAACAAAGGTTTTGAAGTCGAATTTGTTTTATTTTTAATGACTGTGTGAACAGAGAAGTGTTTGAGCTAATGGGGCTTTAGTAGAAGAGTGTCTTGACGACTGTGATCTTTTGAGAATGTCCTAAGGGACATAGGAAGTGGACCTATGTAATTTTAAATGGTCCTGTGTTCTTAATTTGCTCGGAGACGTATCAAAAAGGTGAAAGGGTCTCCATAGGACCTAAAAGTAACTTAGGCCTATTTGAAAAGGGATTGTGCCTAAGTGTGACCCATATGAGATGCCTTAAGGATGAAGGCATGTTTTGTGGCCGACAAGGAAATATTATGGACTTGATAATTCATGATTGCTCTATATATAGTGGAACCAAATGTGTTGGGTTCTAGTGTTGTTGTATGAGATTCGGGAGAGATTGAAGAGAGGCTTGTGTGTGCTTTGTGGAGCAAAGAAGGGGTAGAGTGCCCTGAGGATGAGTTGAAGAGCAAAATAGATTGAGGACTATTTGTATGCCCTGTAGATCATAATTATATTGACAAAATAATGCTCTTGAAAATTGAGTGTGAGCGAAGGTAAAGAGAAAGAGTTTGTGCAGTGGAGAGATAATCAAGAGGTCCATCATCAGGTGTTGCAGACATCAGCGCTAAGGTGGAAGTGTTCTTTCCAAGGAGGGTCTAAAGGATTTGATCTTCCTTAGGGGCCGTTGCTCCTTGTGAAACAGGGTTTCACTAAGACCTTTGATCAGAAGGACTTGATCTAGGTTGTAAGTCATAAGGACTTCGCTGAAGGTTCCTGATCAGAAAGACTTGATCAATCTCTTGTTTGTGATCATCTTATAGGACAGTAGTCCATGTGTTTGCAGGCTTGAGAGTGGGTTTTATTCCTCAAGAGGGTTTTCCACGTAGATCTTGTGTTGTGTATGTGATCTTGCATGGTGTTCATTGTTCACTACTATGAATGATTTGTATGCTTCATGAATGTTTGTTTTGAATGCTTAAGTATTTGCAAGAGTTTGGGAATTGATTTGGAATGTTTTCCACCACTGATTCAACCCCCCCTCTCAGTGGATTGTACCTCTAACAGGGTGGATCGGAATTTAATGTGGTAAAATAATAATCTATGCAAGTGGACAGGGATATGTGGTCTTGGGTCATGGTCTAGGAAGATTAGGGAGAAATAAAAAAATTGAGGGAGAAATTAAAAAAAATGCTTCTAACATCGACCCCCAGGCATGGTTTTCCTATGCTAGTTCTCTTTACGAAATCCAGACCGGCCTATTGTAATTGTCTCCACTCCACCACCATCTTCTATTGCTTTCTCTGCATGTCAGTCGGGAACTAAATACCCAGTTTATTTTGGGAATGGGTTCAGGTACAACTATTCTTTTATCCCAATAAACTTGGGTACGACCATAAAAAATACATACATACATATATATATATATATATATATAGTAGCCAAATATTCGAGACAAGTGTTGTTTTATGTTATCTTTTTGAGTTTTTAGAAACTTTATAAGGGTTTGTAAGTGTTTGTTTCCATTATTTTAAGTCTAATTGGGGTGGATAAATTAAAATGGGCAAAAACATGTGGGTTCATCCTAGGCTGGCCTAGGTTCTTCCAGTTGAACCCAAACCCGAGGCATACCAAACATACCTAAGATGAACCCACTATCAAATCCGAACCGAACCCGGTATGGATAAGACTCGAATCATGGCAAAGGGGCGAATCAGTGTCTTTGGTCAAGAGGACCATTTGGAAGTTGTATACCAACAGTGGATTGTGAGGGCCTCCACTATGAGTTCCTCAAATATGGTGGGGATCCCCTTGCCTCCCCATTGGCAAAAGTCTTTAATGAAGTTGTTTGCTCAAATTTTCACCTTTTTTGGTCCTAGCACATAATCCATCCCATTCATAAGTTTGGGGATAGCTTCAACCCTAGCAACTATAGGACCATTATGATCGGGCATACGTTTGCCAAACTTTATAGCATGGTGTTAGGCAATCAGCTTTTAGGGCACTTGGAGAGAGGTTACCTTGGAGTAGGGAGCAAGACATCTTCAGGAGAGAATGTCAAACTATTGACCACGTCTATTATTGAGGAGTCTCGTCATTAGTCTTCCAAAGTCTTTTGTTGTTATGTAGACTTTCAGAAGGCCATTGACTCGATTCTGAGACATCTGTTTTTTCCAAATGTTATGTTATGTCGCCATTTTGGATTCTCTCACTAACATCGCTTGGAGGCTCTATGAGCCAGTTGTTGAGCAGTTTCATACTTCACATGGTATTTCTAAATTTATAAAGAGTCCCACTAGGGTCAAGCAGGGATGCCCTCTCTCTGACCTTCTTCAGCATTTACATTGATGAGCTAGAGGATTTTCTCCAACAACATACCCATGCAAATGATGGTTACATTTTACATGATGTGTTGATAGCCATACTTATTTATGCCGATGACGTTTTTCTCCTCTCTTACTCCCTTGATGGTTTCCAAAGACAACTTGATGCCCTTGCTCAATTTTGTGGGCTTCGTCAACCAGTGAACAACCTTAGCAAAGCTAAGGTCATGATATTTAACACCTCCAAACATTCTCTTTCCCAGTTCCAATTCCTCTACAAAGGGGAACATTTGAGGATCACATTGGCTTACACTTACTTGGGGGTCCAGTTTTTTCAACCATCTTTTAGTATGAAGCACACCTCTTGGTCACGCCTTTGCAAGGGATATGCCTCCCTTTATGTCTTGGAGTGCCAATGTTCATATCCACTTCCAGGAAATCCCTTCAAAGATGTGCCTCTTCAATATAGTCACCGAGCGTATTGTTTTGTATAGGTCTGAGGTTTGGAGTTCTAGTTTGGGATTCGCAGTTTGGAGACCTAGTTTGGGGTTTGTTAATTGGGCTCATATTGAGAGGGTATAAACTCGCATGATTCAGCATATGATCCATTGCAAACGGTTTGTTCCTCGGTGCATCATCCAAGTTGAGTTTGTTTCCCAACCTCTATGACGACTCTCCTCATGCTTAATTTCGAAATTCACAGACCCAAAACCATGAGGGATTAAATTATAGGCCATGGGAGGTATCTATACTTAAGCCTTTGTTCTATCGCAAGGATTGGATCACTAGGCCCCAATAAATGTCGATGATGTTGGTATACTAAGACGAGTTTGCTCCTCTAGTCTATTGACATCTCTATTGATAGGTGTAGACACTAAATCTGAATTATATAGCACCTCGGTCTTGTACACTTGGTCTTGTACACTTGGCAAATACCTATCATAGTTATACCTTTCATTTCTAAGACCTTTCCGTTGCCAAAAGGCTCACATCCATTATCTCTTTGCGTCAAATAGCTTATCTCTTAGTCCGACTATATGTTATTTTGATGACCAGGACTTCTATGTTGTGCAAAATGCTCAAAACCTAATCATTATCCTTCTCTGATAGTTTTGGACATGAACCTGTTTTCTAACTTCCCAGACACTTGCATCCAGCCAGACGCCTACGTCGACACAGGTGTCCCCTTTCCAACTAAGTGTTCAGTGCCCAAAAGTCATCCAAATGCAAATGTAACATATCCTTATGGTCGGCCTAAGTGCTTTAGTGCGAGATATTTTTTCAAATGATTGGTATATATACAAGATCAATCCTCATTCATAACTCACCTAGCAAATACCGGGAACTCACAAGGCAACTTACCAAAAAGCACTGAATCAAGCATTCAAGTGAGCAAACATGCCCTATTCATCCCTATTTCTATATCACTCATAGGAGCAGTATTTCCACAAGTTTGAAGTACTGAAGAAGCAGCCCATGAGCCACATTTGCCAAGTTGCAAAATAGGTCATTGTATGTTCTTGCTTATCACATATTGCATCCTTATGCACACACAAGCCAACATGTAGGGGAGAACTACAAGTTTGAGGCCCTCTTCAGAGTATTAGCAATGTAGGTAGCGCCCATTGATAGAGGGGTCTTTGGGATAGCTCGACACCATGTGCCCACTATCCCATTTTTCTTGTAGTCACTCCAAGGGTGAAAAAGCTAGGGTTTGATCATTTGACAAAGGGTGACAACCTGTGCACGCAATCTATACACATCGAAAGAAAGGCGACAAAAAACCCAAAAGGTTTCCATTGGCTGCATCCAAATCCAATCAGTATTCCATATAGGAAACCTACATCCAAATCAAACGTCTACGTCAATGCAACTGTCCAAATCTGACGCAAGCATCTGAGACCGCAAAGTGGAGAATTCCAATATCTGATGATTGTTCCAAGACCCTAATCTAGTCCACTTCCAACATGTTTCAGCCCAAATCTGCATGCACACAATAAACTAGCTAAGTACTTTTATTTCTAATTTATTGCAACATCAATCAATAGTTGTACTTTCTATTTTTGGCATATCTCAATAATTAAATTCAGAATATTGTTTATTTGAATTTGCAAATTAATTGGTCTGCTATAAATTTGTTTATCACCCTTGTGCTTATTCATTTCTATATTCTTAACCCTAGATAACCCCATATCATCAATTTAGGGTTAAACAATAGATTACCTCCTTTCAAGTACTCCTTGGATGCCCCTCATCGACTTCTTCCCTTAAAGAGATCACCATTAGAGCTATCAGAGAGGAAATCTAAAGGCAATACATCTAGGCCACTTGGACCTCTATTCCTCGATCACTCAGCGCCAAGCTTGCCTTTAAAACTGAGCATTTCTTGCGGGTGATGGATGGTGTCAATCATTGTCCTAACTATCAAAAGTGTCATCGATCTCAAGGCCTAAGGTTTCTCATCAACCACTTACGGGTGTACTCCCAACAATTGCAAGTTTAGATTGATCATCATATTCCATGGGGACCAAATTTGTCATCTTTGCTCCCTCTAGGAGATGGACGCTGAGGAGCACTTCATTTTCACATGCCCCATTTATTATGAGAACCTGGGGAGATACCATTGTCTTGACTCTTTACAGAGACTCGAGCAATTCTCTATCCACTTCCTTTCGGTACCCAAACCAATGATCCCTGCCCTTTTTTTCGAGAGGTAATCACTCATCAACGTAGGTCCCTATAGGGCGACCCTAGAGCCCCCAAGCTGATCACCTCTTTTTTTCATACCATCATGAAGGCTAGTGGCACTAAGCGCCCTTTGGATACTAATTCACACACTGGGGAGTAGGTTAGTGAGGCGGCGCTCATCTTTGCACAACAATGATAAAAAGGTGCCTATATATGATATAACTTAGAGCTTGAATAGAAACTAAGAATGACTAGTTCCTACTCTAAATCACAACATAACATCTAACTAAGCAAATGAAAGAGGAAAACACAAATTTACCTTCACCTACCAAGCGAAGCTCTCCTTCGTTGATGTGGATTTGCTCACAATTGATAGATTTGTGGTTGCTCAAGGCTTGTGCAAGATTTCAGGTAGCATGTCGATAGCGTGCACCTATATTGTTTGATTATAGGAATGACAGAAGCTTCAATCGATTTAACGTAGATGATTCATGATCCAGATTTAAGGGATGAAAGATGGATTTATAGACTTTCGGATGGGAGGATAGGCAGTTGAGATCATTTGATAAGATTGGAAACTTGAAATTTGGATGAGATTCAATCAATCAGTTAACTAATTTGCTACCATTTGGAGACATAGTTGACTGGTTTGTTTCCATTTTGTGCAGGAGTGATGGAGTTAGCTAAGTTGTTTCCTCTTTGTGCAAAACTTAATTGAGTTGCTTCCTTTTGGAGACAGAGTGATGGAGGAGTTAACTGATTTGTTTCTATTTGAAGACGCAGTTAACTGACTAATTGAGATTGGCTTAGATAAATTTCCATTTCGAACTGAGAAGTTAACTAAATGATGACATGTTATGACATGGAGTGGAGGATCGACGAGAATAATTAATATTTTTTATTTATTTTATTAATTAATTGTGTGTGCATGGATTAATTACCAGTTAATTAATTAATTAAATAATGATGGGGTGATGTTTGTGGGATTAAATGGGGTCATGGAGCAATTAATTGATTAATGTGGTGTTAGTGCGAGCTAGCTGGGAATGTGTTGATGATAAGATTAGGGTGGATTGATTAAAGATGGATTGGATAACAATGATGAAACTAGGGTGGCGGAATTAGGGTGTCTACAGTGCCCTAAAACACTATCTCCCAGCAATGTAGATCCACCACTCAGCATCATGGAACTACTCCTCGGTGTCTTGGATCTACTACTTCTCAACTGCTTCTTGAGCCGCAGGGACAAAACACATTATGAGTTTCTTTGTTGCCATGGGAGTTTCTTCGGCCTTAGATGTTAGGAGGGATTCTAGGGGGAGTACTATGCTTTCCTCCTACAATTTCCTAGCCTAGCACTCTCAACCCTAGACACTCCCTAGAGAACATTATCAAAACCTACATTGGCCCCTTTATAGCAATAGGTGATGACACAGAGAATTCCTGTCTTGACCTTGGTCGAAGATGTTTGATGCAAATAGCATCTAGTCTTTACAAATTTCATCAACCCATGCTCGTTGGGGCTTCTTGCTCCCCTCGCACAGCTATTTATACTGGTACCTTAATGACATGGGTTGGGGCTTTACTACTTTGGGTTTACTCGTATATTTTCAATGGAGTTCTTTTTTAGTTAGTTAGTCTTTGATCCTAGGGTCCTTTTACCCTAGAGCTTTTTATTGTATTTGGATGTATTCTCAAGTCCCATCAACTTGCTTTTGGTTATTCGTGGACATTAATATAATTTCTATTTCTATTTTCTATTTTTTTGCAATGTGTTTTTGTCCCTTTCTGTTGTTGCTCCATGTGAATGAACCTTGGCCATTTTCATCTATCAAAATTTCCTGGTTATTGACAGGTTATTGAAGCCCTGACCTACCTTTTTTTCATCTAGGGCTTTTATTGTATTGAGATATCCAGCTATAATGAATTTTTTTGGAAGATTGGACTGAATCCATATGGATAATTGGTTCCCATATGGGGGATGTATAAATTTGCATCACGGGATTTTTCTTAAAATTCATAAGAATAACCAACTAGTACCATTCCATATCTAAAAGCTTGATTTGAAACTGGTACATAGATGGAGGGATCCCAATGGATCATTGTTTTCAGCTCTGCTTAGACATAATGGTGTGCTTAGAACCCCAAATTCCAGCATGTTTACAATTGCGTAGTTACCAATACAAGTATGGCATGGGTTTGTCCCAGGCTCAAATTTGGAGTACCCAAGATGAACCTGGTATATACCCAGATGTTAAAAAAAAAGCCATGAAAAATCAGAAAAAAAAATAATTTTATTTTTAAAAGTAAAAAATAATTTCTTGTATTTTCAATCTCTACAAACCCACAATTTTCAGGTTTTCAAGTCTTAATAGAACTGCATCCACGATTTATAGAGATGCATTGACGGTTGACCTATAATGCCGACTTCACTCACGGATTTTCAGAGCCAATGCAGGGGCCAATCCTGAAAATTATTTGTGGCTGCCGTCTTTTTTTCCCCATGTTCCTATTAATGCACTCACCCTAGAGGGAATGAAATTATTAAAACTCAGTATTTTACAATGAACTTTATCATTGTGGGATTTACTTTCGGTTTACCTATTTTAAGTTTATATGATAATATAAAACATTTGAATTATATTTTTTATTACATTTATATCTTCAAATAAAAAATTATTTTTAAATGAAAAGTGGAGTATTGGAATCAAAATAAAGTTAATAAAAAGTAATAGACATAATAATACCTAAAAATTTCACTTTTAATTAACTTGTTTTATATTATTTTTATAATTTATAGTTATATTTTTATATTAATTTTTTTTTTATAGGTTAAACTCAGGGTTTACCAACAAGAAAAAAGTACAGACAAGACAAAAAGAAACAAGACCAACCCGGCCTATCGGACACAAAAAATCAGCGAAGTCTCAGCTATACAAGGACCAAAAAACTAAATCAAAACACAAACCGACCTATTATATTTCCTAAGAGTGGGTCTCTTTCCTACTGCCACCTATCTTCTTCTTCACATTGTTGCTTATCATCCCTCTGGTTTGTGTTCCATGGCCTTCTACCATATTTCTTCCATGTTCTGTCGAGCCTTTGTCCTTTTATATTAATTATTACTAGTGTTCAGATATTTTTTGTTCATCTTATGCATGTAATATTTGATATTATGGTTAATTTTGATAATTTGGTTCATATATTTTATTTTATTTTTGTACAGCCATACCAAAACCAAGGTCCAAAAAATTTGGTGAACCCTCAAACCCATACCCATACCCTAATAATTTAGGTTTTAAGTTGTGTTGCAGGGAAATAGAAGACGAGGACGGAGAGACGGCTATATATATAAATATTTTATTATTATTTTATATATATATAATAAAAACTTAAAAAAATAAATTTAAAAATAACTTATTAAAATATTTAAAAAATATTAAAATATAAATTTTACATTTTAAATTTTTATATTATATAATAAAATAATATATATTATAAACTTATAAATTATTATTTAAAAATTATAAATATACAATAAAATTAATAATTAAAAATTAAAATACTAAAAAGTAAAAACTAATCTAAAATTAAAAATTAAAGTTTCAAAAATTAAACAATATATGTAGCCATTGCATTAAACTATAATCAATTATAAACTTAGGTTTATTGCATAATAAACAATAAACAATATATAAAAAATTAAACTAATATGTATAATTATAATTTTCTAAGTTAATTATTTTTATTTTTATTTTTGACGGTCGGGGATGGACAAAGCAACGACAATGCTTATAGATCGTATTTTGGTAATGTAGCGATGGACAAAATCTGATCTATAATGTGGCTGATTTGATCTATTACCTAAAACTCTCTTGAAGACCCTACAAAAGAGAATGTAAATCCCGTGAGTTTCCCTATAATGATTTCTTGTGCAATCAGTACGAATCAAAAGAAAAAAACGTGTCACTGGCAAAATGTTTTGGCATAGGAGTTGTCCATCCCTGATGGTCCCAGTGCCCATGGACAGCTTGTGCAGACAGAACCTGTGCATCGTGTCATGTAGTAAAACAAAATTCAACTTCCTGCTTTTCCAAGCCCTTGGAGACACATTTTTTCAAAAAATTGTTTATGCTTTCGATTTTTTTTGTCGAGAGTGCATTTTTTAGCAAGGAATGGCCGGGAGATGTGGGTAGTCTCTGACAGACATCTCGGGGCACGGGAGATGTCTCTGTACCCGTCTCCCGTACCTAAGACATGTCCCAATACCCGAGACGCATCCCAAGGGGAAAGGAACACGTCTCCTTGCAACACTGCCTAAAACCTATAAAAAGACACTTAAGACAGACTTAAAACACACACACTCAACATTTGTTGTTGTAAACAAGAGCAAGGAGGCAACCATTGCAAGGAGGAATTTGGAGACAGCTATTACAAGGAGGAGTTTGGAGACAACCATTGCAAGAAGGAAGAGTCTGGAGGCAACCATTACAAGGAGGAATTTGGAGGCAGCTATTGCAAGGAGTTTGGAGGCAGCCATTGCAAGCAGGATCGTGTCATGTAGTAAAACAAAATTCAACTTCCTGCTTTTCCAAGCCCTTGGAGACGCATTTTTTCAAAAAATCGTTTATGCTTTCGATTTTTTTTGTCGAGTGTGCATTTTTTAGAAGGTAATGGCCAGGAGATGTGGGTAGTCTTTGACAGACATCTCGGGGCACGGGAGATGTCTCTGTACCCGTCTCCCGTACCTAAGACATGTCCCAATACCCGAGACACGTCCCAAGGGGAAAGGAACACGTCTCCTTGCAACACTGCCTAAAACCTATAAAAAGACACTTAAGACAGACTTAAAACACACACACTCAACATTTGTTGTTGTAAACAAGAGCAAGGAGGCAACCATTGCAAGGAGGAATTTGGAGACAGCTATTACAAGGAGGAGTTTGGAGACAACCATTGCAAGAAGGAAGAGTTTGGAGGCAACCATTACAAGAAGGAATTTGGGGGCAGCTATTGCAAGGAGTTTGGAGGCAGCCATTGCAAGCAGGAAGAGTTTGGAGACACCCATTGCATCAAGGAGGATTTTGGAGGCACCCATTGCAACAAAGAGTGGTTTGGAGGCAGCCATTACTAAATTAACAGGTTTTTCTCATTTCATTCTCATTTAATTCCATTTTCCAATTTATAAACTCCTAAATTATTTTTAAAATAAAATTATTATTTCATTAAACATTCCATTCTTGTTCTTTTTTTTAATTAATATAATAATATTTTAAAAATTCTAAACACATGATTCCTAGCATTTGTTTTTGTTAACGAAGTCTAACTTTTGCGTATGCTCTTCTCTTGCGCATAATGCAATCTAGGGAAACAGAAATAGAGTTAACCGCTATAAATTTAAAATTTTACGTAAATTTTTAAAAAAAAATCAAATTTATAATTATAATATTTTTTTTGCTGTTTTTTAACATCCTAACATCGTGTATGCTCTCACCTCACATCATCCAGGTGATCTTGGTGATAAAAAAACAATTTAGGATAATAGGTTTTATTTTTATAATTTATTTATGTATAATGTAACATTATGTCTCATTCTAACTTTTGTGTATGCTATTCTCTTGCATGTAACGCGATCTAGAGAAACAAAAACAAGGTTAGAAATTTAAAAGTTTTGTCTAAAGATTTAAAAAAATGTTCTTTCAAGCTTTGTTTGTTGTTTTTGAAACTTTTTAAACATCCTAACTCTATGTATACTCTCACCTCGAACCATTTAAGTAATCTTGGTGATCAAAAGGAGATTAATATATCCATGACATCAAGTTCAGCTCCAGGGAGAGGGCACGGTGAAGCAAACCGGGACAAAGACCCACATGAAAACATTTTGATTCCTATGAAATATGATCTGTTTCCTCCTCTTTGGAGACGTGAGGGTACTTGAGAACAATGTTGGTGGTGGGTCTCGTGTTTGGATATGCAATGATTTCCATGTGACATTTAAGTCCTCATATACTTGACTCAAAACCCATTTAACATGGTATGGAGGACATGGGATCAAAAAATGTGACAAAATTCCAAAGTCAAAAATATTGGAGTACATGAACGAACAAGAACGAGCTGATTTAAAAATTGCTTCAAAAAATCGATTTAAAACAATTTCTTTGTAAAAAAGGTCTTCAAGAAGACCACCCACACCTTCATCTGCAAATCATCATTTCATTCAAACTCAGTCTCAACAACTTGAAACATATTCAAACTTCTCTGCAGCCAATTAGAGATTCGTGAAAGGATTCAAGAGTGTCTATTATCTAAGATAGATAAAAAGATGCTCGAAATAGGCCCTTAATAAATGTTGTTCCGGTATGCCCTAAATAGGCAAAATTCTTAAAGGTTATTGATTATGAGGGCCAAGTGAAATATGCCCTGTTTATTGATGACATTTTGATAGAGGCTACTGAATCAGTGGGCCCCAATATGTTGTCCAAGTCATCATGGACAACACAAAAAATTGTAGAGAAGCAAGGTTGATTGTAGAGGGTAGATATGAGCACATATTTTGGACGCCTTGTGTTATCCACACCCTCAATTTGATGTTGCAAAAGATTGGCAAAATCTCATAGAGCAAATTTATGCAGAGACAGATGACATTCAGATGTTTGTCACAAATCATCACATGTCCCAGACCATCTTTAGGAGATTCTCGAGGTTGGAGTTGTTGAACGTAAAAGAACAGATTCTTACTTTCAAAGTTTTAACTTTCCAAGTTCTATAATTGATAATTATTAATTAGAACTTTGAATTTATTTGTAAAAGTTTTATTTTCTTTTTGTAGATTATTAAGACGAGATTTGCCTCTCACACACTCGTCTTGAGACAAATTGTGAAGGTAAGCGAAGCATTAAGTAGTATGATGATTAGCAATGTTTGGACTACGAGAAGGCAAGCAAGCTCTGAAAAAGCGCATAAGATAAAACCATTGATCCTTGATGATGATTGGTGGGCCAAGGTTGAGTACTTGCTCAATTTTATAGAGCCTATTATATCCATGATCCGATATGCAGATACAGATGTAACTTGCATGGGAGAAATTTATGATGGGATCGACTCCATGCTCAAAAGTATGAGAGATCATTCAAAAAAAAGAGAAAGATCTTGAAGAAAAGTTCTATAATGAAGTTAAGAGTGTGGTCATGAAGAGATGGAATAAAATGACCACCCCATTGCATCTCCTTGCTTATGCTCTCAATCCAAAGTATTATTGCAATGAAATATTGCATCTACCTAATAGGGAACCACTATACAACGACTCAGAAGTTGCGAATGGAACTAGGGCAGCATTTAGATGACTTCCCTGATCTATTTGTAACTAGTGTGGTCTGCAATGAAATGGGAATGTTTGTAGCTTCAAAAGGTAGCATGGAAGAAATTGAGGCTCTTTTTTATAGGTGCAGCCTAACTCCAATCAAGTGGTGGTATGCATAGTTCGCATACTCACCGAATATTGGCCGAGTATGCGAGTAATCACCGAGAAATTACTTGGGCGAGTATTCACCATTAAAATTGACACTTTTTTTAAATCAATGATTATGTACACAATGCTTGTCGAGTATTGGAGAGTACTCACCATTACTCGGCAAGTATTATGTTTATACTCGCCAAAAAGGTTTACATGCATAGTAAACTCCAAAAATGTGAAAAAAAACATTGTCAAGTATTGGCGAGTATTTGTCGAGTAAACTTACTATTCCCTGGGCGAGTACTCTCTGAGTACGAGTATGCGAACTATGGTGGTATGTACATGGGCATGATGCCAAGTACCTACAACCTATCACGATCAAAATTCTCTCAAAGGTACAAAAGTAAATCAAAAAATTTATTAAGTTATTAACATATATTTTTATACATTGTTACTCATTTCAAATTTCAAATTTCTAACAAATAACAACCCTTTTTTGTGACAAGTGGCTAATAATTCTTCAGCAGAGCAAAATTGGAGTAGATATAGCTTTATCCACTCAGCTAAACGAAACAAGTTGGCATCCGAGAAGGTTGAGGATTTAGTATTTGTGCATTCTAATTTGCGCTTCCTTTCACACAAGTCTAAGGACTATATCCGAGGGCCTAACAAACTTGGGAATATGCATCCAACGACTACAGACTTGGATGAATTCGCATCGACTCTTGCCCAAATTTCATTACTTGGTGTTGATGATGACAATCAAAGGAGTTCTACACAAGGGGTGGAGATCGGAGCTAGTGGGAGTGGAGCTAGTGGGAGTGGCATTCATGATCACGAGGACAATCCAAATCTAGATGATTTATTATAGATTTGAATGTACTTTTTGCCTTGATCTCTTTGAACTTTGAATGAATACTTTTGAAGTAAATTCAAATTTCAATGAAATTATGAATGAATGAATACTATATCTTTTCAAGTGTTTTAATAAGTACATACTCAAGCATTGTTTATATATATATATATATATATATATAATTGTACGAACGTTTCAAAATCAAGGGTTTTTGAAAATCAGTGTTTCCACGTTTCAGACACCATTCCATTTCCGTTTCCAAACAACATAGGTTTTAAGTGATGTGAAGAGCTGCTCCTAATTGTTTCTTGCAATAATACCATATCTGCTCTTACCCTTTTGACTTTATATTTAAGAAAACAATATTTTCCGGGCACACCTAAACCTCTTACGTTCCATGAGAGCATCTGCATTAAGCAGATTGAGTGGTGGAAGACATAAATATGATTTGATTTATAGTGACCTTTGGACTCCATTGTATCCTATATCTGAAGTTGATGATCCATTGTCTTTGCTTGATTGTTCTTTGTTTCTTCACTGGAGGTTTCCACTGATGATTTCCTTTCATTGACCGGGTTTTTTTCTTGCAGTGCCACTGAACTGGTATTTGTTTGCAGCTAGTGTTTTCCTTTAATAATTTTTTCTCTGGGAGCTGATTTTGATGTGTCTGCCCCTGATGTAAAAAATATCTATTCTATTGCTTACCTGTTATTTTCTCTTAGTTTTGGATACTCACCTTTGGTTTTGATGTCCACTTGGCTTGGAGGTATTTCCTCTATCTCACTTGCTTTGCCTTCCTTTATTTCTTCCATTTCAGTTATCCCCTGATGATTGAGACCTTCGATTGGATTCAACAAGCTGATCTGATTATTTTATTGATATTGGACTTTTCCTGCACGTGCATATGCTCTCTGAAACTTGTCTTCCCCTTGCTGTCCTTTAGCATTGCCTCTGTCCATAGGGAGTTTCTCGGATTTTCCCTCAGTTATTCTGTTGTTCTCCATGATATTGTCTTCCTTCTTCATACTGGTGGTGTTGCCCATTCTCATGATTTGTCTTGACTGCATGGTCCAACTCCTGTTGAGAGGGACAAACACGTGCTATGTGGCCATGTTTGTGGCAGATTCAGCAATGGAAGGGGATATTTTTGCAGTTTATGGGTTGCTCCAATTCAATTCCACTCCGATTTCCAAGAATATTCTATAAGGTTGTAGACACCTAATTTTGGTACTGGACTATTTATTTGCTATGGCATTAATGTATTTATGTGCTTTTAGATCATTTTTCAGATTAGGCTCATATCCTTATTTTTTTGTGTCCTGTCCTGCTTTCTTCCATTTCTCAGTTCACCCAGGGGTTCCTATGTTCTGTTGTTATTCTCTCACACGCTTGTTTCTAGGTCTCTAGGTCAGTTCTTCTCCATCTCTGTTTTTCTCTCTCCTGTGCTTTGACCAAAATTGAACCGTTCAATCCTGGTCTGACAATTTGCCAAACTTTATCCTTGTCGAACATGAACTCGAAGTTTATCCATTATTTTTACATGGGAAGTTTTTGACATGCTTTTGCATAATCTGATAAATATGTGTGTTTACATAAATATACTGACTGAAAACAGAAGACTGAATACTCTCTCCACTTCGCCCCTTGAAACATATTTATTCATTTATTTGTTTTAGAAATTAAAATGATAAAAAAAATATCTTTGTTGGAACTTAATGACATTTTTTTTCGAACTTTATCCATTGGTGAGCTTGAACCAAACTTTATCCTCATAGAACATGAAATCGAACTCGAACCTTGTGACTTAGATTTCATGTACCTAACCCCAAATTGGTTCTGCGATGAAAATACAGTTGATTTCAATATCAACCTTTAGAATACTCAATTGAAAATGTAAAAATACAAATAGAGATAGTACCCTTCAAAATCTAAGTTTACAACAACAAAGGATAACATCAGTTGAATATCATACCAATTCTATGTAATGTCTCTCTTTTAATCTGTCAGTTGAATTAATCACATGATCCTACCTGGCAGACGGAAAGAGAAGCTGAGCCAAAAAGTTGTTTCTCAGTTCACCCAGGCTTTCCCATGTTCTGTTGCTTTCTCTCTCATGTTTGTTTCTAGGTCTCTAGCTCTGTTCTTCTCCATCTCTGTTTTTCTCTCTCCTGTGCTTTGACCAAAATTGAACCATTCAATCCTGGTCTGACAATTTGCCAAACTTTATCCTCGTCGAACATGAACTCAAACTTTATCCATTATTTTAACATGGGAAGATTTTGACATGCTTTTGCATAATCTTATAAATATGTGTGTTTACATAAATATACCGACTGAAAACAGAGGACTGAATGCTCTCTCCACTCTGTCCCTCGGAACATATTTATTCATTTATTTTTTTTAGAAAATTAAAATGATAAAAAAATAATCTTTGTTGGAACTTAAAGATTTTTTTCCGAACTTTATCCATTGGTGAGCTTGGACCGAACTTTATCCTCGTAGAACATGAAATCAAACTTGAACCTTGTGACTTAGACTTCATGTACTTAACCCCAAATTGGTTCTGTGATGGAAATACAGTTGATTTCATTATCAACCTTTAGAATACTTAATTGAAAATGTAAAAATACAAATAGAGATAGTACCCTTCAAAATCTAAGTTTTCAACAAAGGATAACATCAGTTGAATATCATACCAATTCTATGCAATATCTTTCTTTTATTCTGTCAGTTGAATTAATCAACATGATTCTACCTGGCAGATGGAAAGAGACGATGGGCCAAAAATTTTGGCACCTTCCCACTTCGACGCATGTCTGTGTATGGTAAATTTCTAACCAACGCAACTCTCCATAAACCTATGTGACCATTTTCACCAGGTTGTTGACCTTCTGAAGACAGTGTCTCCAATGTTTTCTCATCAACAAACATCACAAAGCACACATTCTTCTTGGAACTTTGACTGACCTGCAACAAAAAAATAAGTTTCTCAGAGAATTTAATTGATAATATAAAGCACCCTCATAACTATGCATTAAGCCATAGCTTATTGTAATGCAAAAAATCAATATTGGGTCAGAAAATAAAGGATAGCTGAACTCCACTTGGAAACATAGAGTAATGTTTAATATGCCATTTTCAAATTTTAACTCGCAAGGACAAAAGTATGATACTATATATGCCTCTAAGTTCTTCAGAAACGTCTCTTTCATTACTTGAATTTTTTTCAACCCACAAGCACCCTTCCTAACTTAGCAAAATTCTTGCTTTTATAAGTCTTATTTGTCTAAAGACTTATTTCAGTGCATATACTTGATCAAAGCCTATTTCACTTTTTTATGTCTCGAAAGAATATAAACTTCATAGTCATTTTTCCTTGCCGTATTTGTTGTCAAAAATAAGAAAAAAATCTTGGTTATATTAACACTAATGTAAGAATACAAGTTTGTGCTATAATAACCTAAACACTAAATCGCCCACTCATTTTATGTATCCACAATTTGATTAAAGAATCTATAATGAACAGAATCAAAAAATCGTCGGAATCTTTTGTGTTGATCACAATAAAAACAAATATCAAATGCTTCATTGGAGTGGGAAATAGCTTTGCTTCTGCAATGATTCCACTCCTAAAGATGTTTTTATAAACAATATTAAAATGGTATCATTGTAAACATTTCCTAGATACAATGTTGTTTGGGTACGGGTACGGATACGGGGACGTCTCGAGTACGTGGGTACGTCATTTTTCAAAAACCTTGATTTGGATATGTCGTGGGTACGTCTGTGTATATATATATATATATATATATATATATATATATATATATATATTGTATATTACTCTTTTTTTTAGTAAAACACTTGAAACTAATAGTGTGAAAATATTTGTCTATAAATGATAAAACACTTAAAAATATATAATATTCATTCATTCATTACTTCAAAGACAAGATGTACATTCAAATCTAGAATAAATCATCTCGATTGTCCACAAAATCATGAATGCCACTCCCATTATTTTTCAACTTCATCATTTACTGACACTTTCTCTCACAAGGCCTCATTGGTGCATTGAATCTCACGAGTGCATGCCTTAAGGGGTGCACAGGGAATGGGGTGGGATCGGCTTGTGGCACTTTGCGAGAGATATTCTCATACTATTCTATCACGCATACATCCCTTCATGCGACCTTCATACCTCCTATGATGTCTCCTTGAAATCTTGAAACCCTGAAATATGGCTAAGTTTGAAACCCTGAAACCCTGGAATCTGACTAACTCTGAAATATGATAGGATCCTCCAAAACCTAGAATTTGCATTATAGCTCCTAGCAGTCCGAAACCCCTCTCAAACATCCTGGAAGTATATAAATAAAATATAACTTAAAGTATAAGAAACTTATACTTAAATGTTTATTTTATTTATATACTGTTGGGTTCGAACTGGATTTACATTTAGGGTTGCTTAGTTTTTAGGGTTCTTTTTTTAAGGATTTTCTGAGGTTTTAAAAAAAAAAATCGCCATTTTTTTGATCCCTTGGGCACACCCGGAGACGTCCCGGGTACTCCCGGAGGCGTCCGTGGCCATGCCGGACGTTTCCGATATGTCCCCGGACGCCTCCGGGAGTACCCAGGACGTCCCCGTGCCGGAGGCGTCTCCAAACAGGAGGCGCCGGGGGGGAGGGCGTACCCTTGCAACGTAGCCCAGATACCATGATAGCTTATACAGCAGGAAATCAGAAATGGGAGGCTCCCAATTTTTATTTTCAATTCTAGTTCAATGAATTTCCACTTCAGTGCTTTCTGTTTGAATTTGCCTTCAAGAGATCAGCAGGTCATGGGCTATGTCCAAACTCGTTTGACGCTTTTAAATAGAAATATATTTTAAAGATTGCATGTAACATAATTTTCCCCTCAAGTGACACCGTATCAGCAGGTGATGGGCTTAATAGTTTCTTTGTTTCTGCCACAAGAAATAAACATGTATGGTGGCGAGCGACGGAAGTAGCAGGGATGCCCGTGGCAGCAACGAACAGCTCCAGTCACAGTCCCGTCTTCGGCAAACCCTACGTATAGATCATAGCAGTGGTCGGTTGTTTCGATAGATCGACGTGCATAGCGGAAAGAAGCATCAAATATGAGGCTAGAGGCAGCAGGGCAACTCTGGTTCTGGTTGAGTCACAAGTCAGGGAATAGCACGGCGAGGCAAGGCAACTATGTAACCAAATAGGAGTCAGCGGGTGTTAGAGGAGGCACAACACCCTAAATTTGCGGAGGATGCTTATAATAGACAAATAAGGAACCAAAAACCCCTGGTCATAGGAAACTCAAACCCTTCAGTTCAGTTTAAAGCGGTACAGTTAAGGAAAGTGACAAATTAAAGGAGCTTCTCACACGCAGAGGATTGGTGGTGTATTTATTTAATGTCTAGCCTTCTTGTCGTAGACAAGTGGATCAGGATGAAATGGGAGCCGATATTGGTATAGTCTTGGGATGAACCAGTTTCAAAATCGCTCCAGGTGAATACTCTTTGTCGCTCAAGATCTACAGGGGTAGGCACTCAGTTTAGGGCTCCTGTGTGACAAGCGATAGGGTTTCCTGGTATTGCTTTGTTGTCTGTTGGGTTCTACGGATTACTTTACTTGGTTCCTTGGTATTTTTTAAGTTTTGCTTTGTCGAAAGCCTGGGTCACCTTTGTGGAGTTTCTCGGGCTTCTCTCTGTTCATCGCTTGCTTGAGTAGTGAAGTTGAGCTACTTGGTATTTCCGATTGCTTCTCGGACTCTGTAGTCTTCGAGCTCTTTGTCTTACTCTGCTTCTTTTAGGCTGACAAAGTAATGCTACATTGGTACCCCGCTGTGGTAAAGCTTTCGAGGTCTTTGATTTACTTTACTTGGGTTTGTTGGTGAAGTGAAGTAGCATCGAAAACCTGACTTGGTCTTGGGTATGAAGACTTCGGGTTTCTCCTATTACTCAACTGGTCTTTGGTGGTTTTGTGAAGTTAAGTGAAGTAAAGTAACATCGTAAACCCAACTTGGTCTTGGATGTGAAGAATGCGGGTTTTTCTTGTTACTCAGCTGGTCTTTGGTGGTTTTGTGAAGTAAAGCTACTCTACGAATCCAAGTTGGTCTAGAAAGGAGGAAAACTTTATGTTTAAGTTATGGTGTGCCGAAAGTCCGGGGTATCTTTTGCAATGTCACTCGGGCTTTTCAAATTACTTCGTTGGTTCTGTTTTGCGAAGTAAAGCTTCTTCACAACCCCGATCGATTCTTTGCTTTTGAAGACTTTGGGCTTTCTGCTTTACTCTGCTTGTTTTGGCCTGCAAAGTAAAGCAACCTCATAAACCCGATTTGGTCTTAGCATTTGTAGACTTTCGAGTTTTTTTTTTTTATTACTTTACTTGACTCTGGTGTGTGAAGTCACGTGCCTTCATAACTCTAGTTTGGTCAAGGCTTTGCAATTATCGGGTTTTATATATTACTTTGCTTGGGTTTTGAGCAGTAAAGTAGCCCAGTGAACTCGGTTTGGTCTAGAAAGGTGCCAAATCGCTTTGTTTTTTGTTTTTTTTCTCGGGTAGATGGACAAAGGGGTACTATGAATTTGACCCAGAGAAGGTCTTGTTAGCAGAACCACAAGGATGGAGATTGATCAAGTTGACTATTCAGATGACCCTAATGAGGGTGCTCAAATTTGGAACACAAAATACGATAGTTCTAATGGTGTCGTTGCTCCAAAAGGGCAATCTCCTAATGTTGGTAATGGGAGGGCTCTATGGGCTCCATCTATTTTTACTAACCCAGGAAAGATGGATTGGAAGGCTCAAGATTATGGTCTTTCAGAGACATGTTGGAGCTTCTATCCGGTCTGATTTGCAAAGGATTGGAGGGGAAGTCAGTCCGATTAACAATTTTTGTGAACAATTAGGTGACTCCTCTAAATCTGTTGTCCTATAACAAATCCGAGTTCCAAAGGGGGTGGAGGCAGATACCACTAAAACTCAGGGTTTTGTGAATAGATCTCATATGAATTGTGATGGGAATGAGGTGGATGACCCTCAAGTGACAAAGGATAAATCTAAGGTGGCCAATATTGGGATAGTTGGTGACACAGGGCAATCAGGGGAGTTATTTTTTGCGGATTATACCAGTAATACGCAGTCTCTAGGTAAGGTACAATTTGTGGAACAATTACTAAGCCAATTGACAGTAATAGGAAATACCAGGAGGGAAGGGCAATTTCCACTCATGCAATGAAGAACCTTAGCACAGCGACGAAGCAGAAAAATAGATGTGTAAAATCTCATATTTCTCCAGTTAAACTTGTGTTGGGGGAGGATATTTAGATGAACGAGGTGGTTTCCACAACTAATAAAAATCTGGTTGGAAGATTTTATGGCCGAAGTAGGGGGGAGAGGACCCTCCAGGAATGGATACTGAACAACTGGGAAATCTTTCTTGGCTACTCGCCGTCATTTTTTTTGTTAGCAAGGGGTTGGATTGGTTTCCGTTTTTAGGCAGCGGATGACGTGGAAAACATTTTAAAACACTGTTGGCAATGGGATTCGATGCCTTTATTTCTCAAACGTTGGTCCCCATTTTTTGATGCTAGAACAGAGAGGGTGGACTCGACGCCTATCTCGGTAAAATTGTCTGGTCTCCCGGTTGATTTCTGGTCTTTAAATGTATTCAAAGCTATTGGGAACACACTTGGAAAATTCATGGACGCTGATCTGAGTTTTATTGAATATGGTTTTATGTCAGTTGCACAAATACTCGTTGGTATAGATCTTCGTGAAGGATTGTTAGGGAAATTTACCCTTCAGAAAGGTAGTCATTTGTGGGTTCAGCAGCTTGATTGTCAAGGGATACCCTTTAGATGTTTTAGATGCCATCAACAGGGTCATATGGTGGCCGAATGTAGCTTGCCCTTCAAAAAGCATTATCGCCAGCGCAAAGAGTTTGTTACGCAAGATAAATATGAAGCTCAAGAGGGTTCACAGGTTACTAACAGACGGGTGGTTGCAGAACAGGTACAGATAAAAAAAGTACTGAATGAGTCTACAATCAATGAGTTACTTTCCAATACTCCATTGGGTGAAAATAAAAAGGACGATGAACTTGTTACTGGAAATGCACATGTTGGCTCTTTGAAGGAAGGATTTGTAAACTCTACCTTAGAATATGCGACATAGTCTATGGTATCAAATGATTGTAGGAAAGCCAATACCAAAGGGGGAGGTATTGAGGTGTTGAATGCTATTAAGGATAGGCCTATTACTAGTTTGGACGTGATTTCTAGAAGAGAGGTGGGAGACACTATTCATGACTGTCCCTCCAATTCTAAGGATGAGTATAGGAACAACTCTACAGATTTGACTATAGTAATCGAAGGGGAGTTTCTGCTTGATAAATCGGATACTAGTAATATGGAAGAGTGGGTAAAAGGTCATTACAACTTGAGGGAAAGAGTAACTAAAGCGACTATTGGAGAGAATTTTGTCAAGGGCCTAGGTGCAAATCCCAATCAAGGTAGATATCAAAAGGGGAGAGGAAGAAAGTCTCACATTTTTCTTGCAAAAGAGAAGGCTGCCATAGAAGTAGTTGAAGGGAAACAATCACATATTAAAGGGGTTCTTAGAGCACATTCAAACCCCAAACAAGTTTTAAAATGGTTTGTGTTTCTCTTAATATAAGAGGGCTGGGACATCCCTCCAAAAAAATGGCCCTGAAAAGATTGATTCAAGTTCACAATCCTCATATCTTATTGTTACAAGAGACTGTGTGAAGGGAGAAAGCTTTGTACTGAACTAAAAAAGTCTTTAGGTGGTTGGGAATTAATGTACCTAGACGCTATGGGTCGATCAGGCGAACTGATCGCTGGGTGGTGAGCTAGGACTTGTTTATGTACAAACTCTTGGGCTTTCAAGTTTGGTTTAGGTATTGAGTTTTTTTGTAAAGAGATTGGTAAAGAGCTGACTATTTTGAACATCTATGGTCCTTATCTTGAGAGAGTTCAGTACTAGGAGAAATTTTATTTTATGGATATGTTGAAACGTAACAGAGTTATATTAGGTGAAGATTTAAATCTTACTTTAGGCAGAGCTGAAATATGGGGTCTACATGCTCAGGTTGATCCATTATCTAATTTTTTTATTCAAAGATTTGAAGAGGTTGGGTTAATTGACGTTGCTCTTATTAAAATGTGTCCTACTTGGAGGAACAAGAGGGTTGGTGATGATAGGATTGCTAAGAGATTGAATAGATTTCTTATATCTGAAAACTTCTTCGAACAAATCAAAATTAGACAATGGGTTGGAACTAGAGGTGACTCTGATCACTTCCCAATTTTTTCGGAGTTGAATTCAGGAGAGAAAAAACCACCTAGTCCTTTCAAACTTAATTCTGAATGGTTAAAAGATGCAGATTTTGTTTCTAGTATCAATGACACCTGGATTCTGTATCAGGAGGATTCGAACTTATCTACAGCGATTCAATTTGAAACAAACTTGAAGCTGATTAAAAAGTGGCTTCTTGTTGGGCTGCTGAGAATAGAAAAAAGGATGAGGAGTTAAGGGAGGTTGAACTCTTATTAGAACAGTGGATTCAAAAAGATTTGTCGGGTTTTAAAAATCAAGAGGAAAAAGTTGAGGTTTTTCAATTGGAACAAAGGAAAAGGAAGTTGTTAGATACCAAAAACGCTGAGTGGAGGTTAAAAAGCAAAGCTATCTAGTTAGCTTGTGGGTATGAAAATACAAAAAAAATTAATCAATATGCAAATCGTCAAAAATATGTCAACACTATTTGGCGGTTGACTAACAGTGAGGGTAATGAGGTATCAAATTTTGTTGATATTGAAAATTTAGGTAAGAATCATTTTGGTGAAATCTATGAGTAGGGCGACTATTGCTGAGGTGATCAAAATGACTACTTTCTTTCCCAGTTTTGTGAATGACAAGACTAATAAAAGTCTTATGGTTGAGGTATCTAAGGAGGAACTACAGGAGGTTCTTCATAGTTTTCAGAAGGATAAAAGCCCTAGGCCAGATGGACTACCTGTTGAGTCTTTTATTAGTTTTTATGAGCTTATTGAAGGAGACTTACTAAAAGTTATCGAGGAATCCAGATCTCAAGGAAGAATGCTTGTTGCCTTCAATTCGACCTTCATTGCTTTGATTCCTAAATCGGCTAACCCCACCACTTTTGATGAGTATAGACCTATTTCCTTGTGCAATTGTATATACAAAATTATTGCGAAGATTATTGCAAAAATAATAGTCACTTTTGTCAGACACCAATTTGGTTTCTTATCTAGACGTCGGATACATGATGTTGTTGGGGTGGCTCAAGAGGCCTTACACTCGATAAAATCTAAGCGTCTTCCTGCTATGGTTGTTAAAATTGACCTCTCAAAGGCTTACGATAGAGTGAGTTGGTTGTATCTTTGCCTTATGATGCTGCATCTTGGTTTTTGTTTACAATTTGTCAATTGGGTGATGAATTGTTTAACAATTGTTTCTTTCTCCATACTGATCAATGGGGCTGCTACCGATTTTTTCAGACCTGGTAGAGGACTGAGGCAAGGTTGTCATTTGTCTACTTTACTCTTTCTTCTCGGGGAAAAAGGTTTGAGTAGGGCTATTATTGCAACTAAACATTATGGCGGTTTCAAGGGCATTAGGTTGGGAGACACTTTATTTTTGACTCACTTATTGTTTGTTAATGATATTTTGTTACTTTGTGATGGATCGAGAAGGGGCGCTTGCAAGTTAAAAGAAATTCTGGATCTTTATTGCTTGGCTACTGGGATGAATATTAACACTGACAAATCTACTATATCTTTTTGTGATATTAATGAGTTGGATAAGGGATTTTTATCTCAACTTTTTTCCTTCTAGCAGATGTATCTTCAAAGTGGTCTTAAGTATCTTGAGTTTTTTATTAAACCTAATGATTATGGTCAGAAGGATTGGCATTGACTCATTGCAAAATTTGAGAAGCGGTTATCTGGGTGGCATTTCAAGTGGAACTCCAGGGGTGGAAGACTCACTTTGGTCAAAACTGTTTTGGAAGCTATTCCGGTGTACTGAATGTCTCTGGCTTTTATCCCTAAAGGGATTTTGGAGAAGCTCAAACAAATTAGTTTCAAGTTCTTATGGTCAAGTAGTAAGGATAAGAAGGGCATACCCCTTGTGAAATGGGAAATGATTGCTTTACCTAAGGAAAATGGTGGGTGGGGACTAAAAAATCCACACTTGTTTGCTAGTGCTTTGACATAGAAAAATGTCTGGAGACTCATTACTAAAAGAGAGCTTTGGTGTAAGGTTATTTTACAAAAATATATCAAACCTGCTACTTTGATTGATTGGATTCGTAATCCGTAAAAGTCCCATAGGAATGGCTCTATCATTTGGAGGGCTACGGTCTTTGCTTTCCAAATTATAGGTAGGTGGTAAGTATGGAAAGTGGGTGACGGAGGGAAAATCAAAGTGGGGGAAGACCCCTGGGTTGGATATGATGAGGCTTGCAGACTTTCAAACACACTTATTAAACAGCTTAGAGGGCAGGGCTTTTTCTACCTTTCTCAGGTAGCTGATACAAATCTCACTACTATATGGAGTCAAGAATAGAAATCCGCTGAGCTGTTGGATTTGGCAGATGTTGAGAAAGAGGCTTGGGTGGATTATATTAGAACCCTGAAAATTTGTCATGTCAGATTAAAAAATGTTCCTGATGAACTAATCTGGTTGCAAAATCAAATTAATGGCACATACACACCAAAGTTGGTGTATAAATCTATTTGTAATGTTGATCGGGTAATTGTACAGGTTTGGTGGTGGAAAATTTTGTGGAAGCTGAGGTACCCTCTAAAAGGGCATATATTCTTGTGGCTAGTTCTCAATAATAAGATTTGGGAAAACTTATAAAAGAGGGAACGAATTGATCCAAATAGATGCCCTTTATGTAAGGTTTGTGATGAAAATGTAAATCATTTATTCCTCACTTGTGATTATATAGGTCATGTCTGGAGGGAGATTGGGGTTTTTACTGGGAAGCAAATTGTATGGAATGGTGATAATATAGATGAAGCTCTCTTTAGTTGGATGGGGAATCCTGATTATAAGGACTTCAAAGCTTTCCCTATCCTTGTTCTCTGGGGAGTTTGGCTATCCAGAAATGCCTGCATTTTTAATGATAAGATCATTTCACCTTACCAGTCGGCGTCCCAAAGTTTCAACATCATCAAAAATTTTACTCAACTGAAAAGAGACAAAGATACTAAACAAATTGTTGAAAAGGTCATCGACAAAACTGGGGCTTGGCTTTATTTTGATGGGGCGGCACAAGGCGAACCTTGGGTAGGTGGTGCTGGAGGTATATTCTTTAAAGATGACCACTAGGTAAAGTTCAACGCAAGATTGGAGAGAGATACAAACAATTTTTCAGAACTTATGGCACTAAAATTGTCTCTGAGGCTTGCTGCTAAGAGGGGTATTAACTGTCTGCAGGTGTTTGATGACTCCCAATTTGTGATAAATTGTGTGAATGGCGTGTTTCGGATGGACAATATACGACTCCAGCATGTTTTAGAAGATATTAACTCTTTAAAATCTCTTTTTACCAATGTGACCTTCCAGCATATATACAGAGAGAGAAACAAGATTGATGATGAATTATCAAACGTTGGTATTCAGTTAATACCTAGACGATGGTTGTTATTGGAACATCCTGATGGTCACATAGGTGATTATGAACACACACCCTTCTTCTAAATTTGTCTGCTCGCTTCAGCGGTTTTGTTTTTATGTTTTTCTTTCTTGATATTTTGGGCTTTTCTTTTGTTGTGGTTTATTTTCTGTTCAGTGTGGTTATTTTTTAACTACACTGGTTGGTTTGGGCTCGTTCGAGCTGCTATTGTTGTACTTTATTTGGACCTTTTTCCAGAATGCTATCATCAACATCTACAAAATATAATCTCATTTTATTAATGAATTACGATATATTTTTCTTTGGAAAAAAAAACATGTTTTCCTTTTGTTCCTTTTATGTTCCTAAGGTAGGTTTTTGTATAAATAAACATTAGATGAATATTCTTAAGAAATCAAAAGCAAAGATATACCTAAAATATGGATGCAAAATGTAGTAGACCCCTTTATCCACTTCAATATTGATATTTGCCAAAATGTTTTTTGGCTTCAATAAACATATTCATGAAATAAAAATTTAAAGGTTCAAGCAAATTATTGTGGAGACTACGTATTCCATTTATAGAAATTGACATAAATCATGAGTTAGCACAAGGGACTACACATTTGCCTCTAAGATCAATGTTCAAAAGAGCTTGTTGACAGAATAAAGATAACACATTTTCTAATTGAGGCTTTACAAGTTGAATCTTTTCAATAGGTTTTAGGAGATTAGCAAATTATTGTGAAGACTACGTATTCCATTTATAGAAATTGACATAAATCATGAATTAGCACAAGGGACTACACATTTGCCTCTAAGATCAATGTTCAAAATAGCTTGTTGACAAAATAAAGATACCACATTTTCTAATTGAGGCTTTACAAGTTGAATCTTTTCAATGGGTTTTAGGAGATTATTTAGTAGCTGGGAGAGATTAATAGACTCCTAATAGCTCCATGTCATGTCCCCTTTTTTAAATATTTTTAATTAAGGAATAATTTAATAATAATAATTTAGCTCATCCCAAAGTTTATTTTATAACATGAAAACATGACACATGTATTATTATTATAAAGGGGGCTAAAAAGTAATATTCATTAAGCGAGCCAAAAAGTAATATTTATCTTAAAAGTGTTTTAAATGTTTTTTGGACTAGAACAACTAGAAAAAGGTAAATTATAAAAGAAGAGTTGGGCTCAAAAGAAATCACCATTCATTATTCATTTTTGAAAACAAAACCTTATTTCAGGTTGGAGCTTTTGTGTTCAACTTTTCCATCTACGGACAAAAATTCTCTGGTGTACAAGTTTAGAGGATGAAGACCCTCCGGTGTACATGTTTATAAGATAAAAACCCTCTTACCCATTGAGGTGACTCCATCCAAGAATCATAATCGTGTTGACAGATCAAGTTTTTTTTCCGCTTTTAGTTGGCTGGAATTGTTATCAATATCCAAAGTTTTTGTGTGGGTTACAAAGATATCTATCAGAGTTAATTGTTGTTCAGACACTGCCATACCCTGAGGAGGTTGTCGTGCCAGCTAGGGATCCAAATCACTGCTCTTGTGACAGCTGCATAGGGATTTCAGAGGGATTTCGGTGGGGGGTTTCAAGGAATCGCCAGCGTATGAAGGTGACACCCTACCTTACTGGCCACTGATTTACCCACTATAGCAGCCCATTGCATTTCGCTGCTGCCATAATTCATCTGCAACTAGCCCTACCAACCAGGAATGACAAACGCTGCTTTTGCAAGTACTTCTACCAGGTTAACCTTGGCTGTAAGGATTTTCTATAGTCATTAATTGTTGATTCAGTATCATTACGCTGGGCTGTGATACATTTGTTATTCAATTGAAAGCTTCATCTGTAATATGTGTATTCAAACAATGGCAATAAAAATTACAGTTTGATCTTCAATATCATTGTTAAGCATTGTTGTTTTAATATTTAAATTGATGCTCAGTATTAGAAAAAAAATACAAAAAAATCAGAATTCAGAAAATTACTTAAAAAGGGCATTTCAGCGGTATCAGTGCCTTGATCTTGCCAACTTGTGGATCATATGAGAAATAATGGAGGACAGAGAAAAGAGGGTTCCTATAGATGAGATGAGTTTTTTACATGAAGCCATCAATCAAAGTCAGAGAGATTTGACAAGGAACATCTAGAGGACAGTGAAACAATCCATGATAGAGATGATACAAGCCTTGCAAAATATAAATCAGAACAAGCTACCCAAAGGATTCCTTCAGCAATTAATCAACCCATGTCTTTTCAAGCAAACTTCTTACAAAGGAAAAGAAATATAGATCTTATTCAAGAGGTGTTGATTAAAATAAAAAGGGCAAGGAAAAGTACAAACTTGAGGCCACCAAAATCCTTGACGAGTATCAAAGGATTCCTAATAGTTTTAAATCTCAAGTTTCCTTTGATGATTTCTTGGAGTTACTTGAAGTTAGGTATTCAAATAAAAGATGTCTATATGAATACATAACAAGGTTGAAAAAGAAAGGAAAAGTCAAAACCGAAAGAAGTTAAGAAACAAGAGCCAAAGAATATGTTCCTAGAAAAAGAAGAGCGAACGGAATCAGAGGTCCAACAGTGTACAGAGTTATCCACCATGCAAGTTGAAGGTAAGGATCTTTTATCAAAAAAAGATATTTCATGGAATTCTAAGATAATACCAACAAAAAGTTTGTCTTAATGAAGTCAAGGAGGAACAAACATTACTTGTTACATGTAAAATTGTAAAAGACGTTCCAATAATTTATAAGGGCATCCACAAAACACCTCTCAATCTCAATAAAACCCCGTTATGCTCCCAAGCAAATAGACATATACTATTTGGCAGAAATTCGAAGCTCATAATAGTTAACAAGTCACAAAGGGGTCAAATATCTCCGCTGCAAGCCACAAATCAGCAGCTATAACAACAAAGCATTCATTATCAACAAGGTATGGTTCATGGATGGGAACCACATAAAGGTATGTCAAAACAATCAATTGTTGTTTTGAAAGTTTGGTTGATTGATCCTTTACTCCATCCTTATCCCAAAGACCAGATAAAATTGTGCTAGTGGGACTAACTAGAAATCAAATTTCTAATTGGACTACAAGTACATGTGTGCCCCTTTTGGAGGAACCAAAGGAAGCATTTGAGTTATCTACTTGTAAAGAGGAAGTATCATGGAATACATGGATTACATGATATGTTTAGAATAATTATAATGAAGAGACTCATGAGTCCAATGCAAGGTCCCAAGGCATGTCACCTCACATCTGATAGTGCTCTCAAGGCAAGTGACAATGGAGCAGCTCAATTACAAGGTAAGCAGATTCATACATATGCAATTTTGGTTGGATTCAAATTTGATGTTTGGATAGAAAGTGCAATTGCTCGAACCATGGTCATATTTATAACTGCACGTGTCATAATATCTATTATTATGGTTGATTGTAAGTGGGCAAGTGACTATTCTCCATACAAAGTCAATGGCATGCTTGGTGGGGCAGCAACAGTTTCCCTTTCTCATAATGGTTTTAATTCAATTTCTAGTATTGTTTTGATTTAGCACTTAACATTGACATAGCATTTACCATGTGTAATAGACTATATTTATGTGGAAGTAATGGCACATTAAGAAAGATTTTTCTTAACCGCGCTAAGGAAGAAGAAGGTATTGGTAATCCTTATAAACCACCATTTGTAGTAAGCAGTCAAGAAGGTGATTCATTAAATGTTTCTTGGTGTAAACTAATATATGATATTACACATGCCCATGAACATAAGTGTCAAAACTCTTGTCATCATGGGAAGCATTCTAATAAGGGTTACAATGTGAAAGGGCACATAGATCCTTTTGCTCAAAGTAGCTTATGCATTCGGATATGGGATCTAGATAATATTTTGAGACACGTGAAAGATAAAACTAGCAACAAGAACATTGTCACAGCGAATCAAATCCAACAAAAGGTGAAGGTAAGTAAAGTACAAAAAGAATATGTTGCAAAAATCAAAGGTGCACATCCCATTGAAGAGGTAGAAATTAGTGCAAATGTAATCTATGTTGCTCAAGTAAGGAGGAGTTCAACAGAAGGACAACAAGAAAGATTGGAGTGTTCCAATAAATTTCAGAATGAGGTAAACAAAAAACTTGAAGAACAAAGAAGGAAACAATTGTTCCAGCTTAGAGAACATGAGAGGCTAAAGAACAGACCCAAGAAATTTTCAGAACAATGTGCAGTTTACAAACAACAATTTACACATCACATAAAACACCGGAATCCCAACTTGCATAAGTCAACTTTCAGCAATAATAAGAAGTTTGCAGGCAAGAACAAGCCAAGGTACAATTGTGTATTGATCAAATTTTATGATTACATTTTCAAATGATTGCTAAAGGAACAAGTTTTCAGCAATTTCAGAATAAGTTGATAGAAAATAATAAAGTTTTCAAGGTAAAGAATAAATTAGATGATTCTAAAGACATTGCTGCCCAAGAAGGTGTCACAAAATTTTGGGATGTTCCCATAATTATCCATCAAACAGTGGCCACAACTTTACATTCAAAATTGCTGATAATAACAAATATGGATGTGAAAATAACTAAACTTGCTGATAGAAACTACAATAAATCTTTGCCTATTGTAAGGAGAATCCAAGAAGGTTATGGTAACGTATTCCCTACTACTCATTGGGAGGTTTCAGGTGAAATATTTTTAATTACAATGAAAACAAAGAAGCATGGAAATTTACAGCTTATGTTAAGCAATGCATCAAACATGATGCCAAACTAAAAGATGGGGCAAAAATTGTTTTTTCCATTACTCTTTATTCAATGTCAAAGCCACAACCTACAGGTAATTCTAAGCCTTATGAAAGCACAAGATTGACAAAAAAAATCATCGATGCAAAAGTGTCTTTTGGTGCAGAATTTTCAACTCCCAGTTGTATCATAGTGGTGCAACGAAAGCATGGTGATGAGCTCATATTTCACATAAGGCAACCTCCGAAAAAGCTAGAAGTTGTGGAAACAAAACAAACAACCGAGTTGGGTATATAAGGAGTCTACAAGAGCTTTGTACATGACTGTGGATCGGCAAGCAAAACAATTTGAGAATGAGAAAGACAACATATGCATCACACAGAAAGATGGAGAAGGCTTCAAGGGAATGACATAAACAAGCCTCAGCCAAAGTTTTGTAGCCAAAGGAACATACCGCATCACATAAGGAATTCACAACATGATGGATTTGCAAATTTACAAGGATGAAATGGGGATCCAGGTATTACAGAGATAGTCATTTGGGGAGAGTTAGAACGGTTATACTTGCATTGCTTGAGGACAAGCAATTTTGGGAAGGGCGAACTGTCATGTCCCTTTTTCTAAATATTTTTAATTAAGAAAATAATTTAATAATAATAATTTAAATCATCCTCCCCCATTAATGGGTCGATAGCATGCAAATCAGATAATAGAAAAAATAGATCAGAAGCTAGCCAGGAGCCTCCTCCTCCGGGTTGGTTTAAACTCAATTTTGATGGAGCTTGTAGACGCAATCCTAGGGCTTCTGGGGTTGGGTGTGTGTTGAAAGATTGCAGTGGCTCTCTGATCAGAATTGCCTCGGTCAAACTCTTGGATGGCACTAATAATGAAGCGGAGGTTCAAGCTCTGATTGTAGGTTTGGAAATAGCAATGGAGTGTGGGATCGATTCCTTGATTATTGAAGGTAATTCTCAATTGGTGATTCAGGTTCTAATTAATCAGAAGGCCAAAGCTTGGAATATTGATAACATTTTGGTTAAAGCTTGGCAGCTTCTTAATCACTTTAAGGATTGGAAAGGTGAGCATTGCTTCCGGGAGGTTAATGCGGTAGCCCATTTTCTGGCCAATTCAGGGATTGACAAAGTGGAGGCCACTCAAATCGACAATTGCAAAGAAAGGTGGCATGATATAGATGAATTAGTTCATATCAAGCTATAATGATTGGCGTGAATTGTCGAGGGTACGTAGATCGAGAGAGCTCTTTCTAATGATAAAGGCAATTAATTCACAGCGTGGGAATCGACTCAATTTTTGCGGTGTGGGAGATCTGCCTATATCTTTTGAGGGTTCTATTGGCGGTGGCAGATTATGGTGTTAACATGTTTTGAGAAGCTCTTGGTTCGAAGCTGGTGGGTAGAAGTTGATAGACGAGGATATGGAGAAAGCTCTGGCAAAAGTGGTAGTGTGGCTGATTGTTTTTGGCAGCAGCCCTAAAAGAGAAATGGGGTTCATGGGGTCGATCTCGCCTTGCAGACTACAACACATCTTTTGGGCACCTTTGCCTGATGTAGCGAAATCTGTGGCACGAGTAGTTGGGGTGGAAGAGATAGGTCTCAACTTATGTTGGAGAGTTAATTCGGAATTGGCTACTCTCTTTGCTAGCAATCTTCGGATGCTGGTTTCCGACAAAGGGATGGTGAAGGAGCTACAAACCAGAATACAAACTAAACCTCATCGCAGAGATGGAATTGGTAGATTTAGGACCGTTTAAGGATCTGCCTTTTTTCGAAAAGGATGGCCTCGGCTTCATCCCAGTCACTATTTTTAAGGCCCTGGAGGAGCGTTTTGCAAAGGTTCTTAGCTTTGTTGAAGAATTGGATGAGTTTTGTTCGACCGAGCAGGATGGGGATTCTGAGAAAAAGGTGGTTCTCCTAGAGGTGTCTATGCTCAAAGCCCCACTGCCAGATTTGGAGGTTTGGAGAGCAGCTCGGCATTCCCCTATGCGTATTGAAATGGTGAAATGTCTTCTTCGAGGCTTTTGTAGAGGCAAATTTCCAGCACCTCTATGGTTTGGTAAACGAGAGCTGAAGGTCGCCGAGTCTTCCAATCTGGCTAGGTCGATGCTTGGCACTGGGGATCTCGAAGTGGAGGGGTAAGTATTGTGCAGATGGTGTCTCAGGGTGGCATGCTGGTAACGGCTCAGACTCGGGCGCTTTCGTTGACACTAGTAAATCAAATTTTAGACAGTGAAATTTTGTGTGCAAGCTGGGATGGCAAACCTCTGGTAGTTCTGCAATAATAGTTGGTAATTGATTGTTTTTTGTCGTCAGCAATCTAGTTGCTCAGTGGTTTTTGAAAGAGCAATCGGCGTTGTAATTATGGTCTCTATAAATGTTCGTTATATTAATACAATATGACTAGTAATATGGTTTTTGTGGGTTTTAATCATATGCCTTATGGATTTTTATCCCTAAGCCAGGGCTGTCTTTTTTTTGTGTGTGTTTTATTGGGCAGGGGTCCCTCCAACCCTGAGATCAATCCAAAAAAAAATAATTTAAGTCATCCTAAAGTTACTTTATTTTATAACATGGAAAAAGAACACTTATCTATTATTATTACAAAGGGGGCCAAAAAGTAATATTCATTGAGTGGGCCAAAAAGTAATATTTATCTAAAAGGGTTTTAAATGCTTTTAAGATTAAGGCAACTGGAAAAGGGAAAATTATAAAAAAAAAAAGCTAGGCTCAAAAGGATTCTTCATTCATTATTCATCTTTGAAATCAAAATCCTATTTCAAGTTGGAGTTTATGTGTTCAACTTTTCCATCTGAGGACGAAACCCCTCCAGTGTATAGGTTTAGAAGATGAAAACCCTCATACCCATTGAGATGATTCCATCTAGGGATCACAATAGTGCTAACAGATCGAGTTTAATTTCAACTTTCAGTTGGTTGGAGATTGTTTTCAGTACCCAGAGTTTTTGTGGGGGTTACAGATATATCTATCAAAGTTTATTGTTGTTCAAAGGTTGTCATACCCTAGGGAGGTTGTTGTACTAACTAGGGATCCAAATTGCTGCCCTTGTGACAGCTGCACAAGGATTTCAGAGGGATTATTTGGGGGGTGGGGACGGGCAAGGATGGCGGGGGATTCAGGGAATCGCCAACCTATAAGGGTGACACCCTACCTTGTCGGCCACCGATTTACCCACTATAGCATCCCATTGTATTCAGTTGCTACTATAATTCATCTGCAGCCAGCCATACCACCTAGGAATGACAAACGCTGCCTTTGCAAGTATTTATACTAATATAACCTTGGCTATAAGGGTTTTCTATAGTCATTAATTGTTGATTCAGTATCATTAGGCTTGGTTGTAATACATTTATTATTCAATTGATAGCTTCATTTGTCTTATGTGTTCAGACTATTGCAATAAAGATTACAGTTTGATCTTCAATATCATTGTTGAGCATTGTTGTTTTAATATTTAAATTAATGCTTAGTATTAGGGAAAAAAAATTAAAAAAATCAAAATTCAAAAAATTACCTAAAAAGGACATTTCACTCCAATAGTTATTATTCCTTGTTTGTGTTTCTCCTAATAGCTTTAGAAGTTAATATCCTTTCATGTGTTTGTTTTTTTTTTTTTCTTAACTGTTTTCAAGGTTTGCTTTAGGTCTTCTAAGATATATGTGTATGCTTCAGAGATTTCCTCTTTACACCCACATCTTGTTTCTATTCACCTGTAGACATTAATATAGTTTTATGCTCCTTAAAATTCACATTTAGAATTATCGGGGGTGATATTCTTTCCATGTTTTTTTTAAACTTATAGCAAATCCTTTGAATATAAACCCACAAGAAGATATTGAGACAACAACAAAGCAAGTTCAAGAAAATAAATCCATGCTAACAATGGCAAGGATGGCTATGAGTATACTATTAAATCACTTCCCCTTAAGGAAATCAAGACTACTGATTCTAGGCATGCAAACAAACTTCTAAAGAATGGACACTTTGTCTTATGGGTCAACTGAAATTCTTATCAAAGTCCAAAGTATAAAATAGTCTTCCAAGAACTACTCAAAAGGCTTCCTGCATATAAAGGACTAGATTGAGTTTGATCCTACTACAGGTCCTATAGTGGTTCACTCTTGCAGGTATGAACACTTTCAGAAATTAGAAATTGAAAGGCTTGTAAAGAAGTCCTTATTTGCACTAGTAATCCTTGCCATGAAGTAGGAAGAATCCTATTGCCTCAATATCAATTAGAGAGAACTCAATTGGATCACAATCAAAAATGGATTTCCTATGCCCAAGATTGATGATTTAATGGATGATTTTCATGGAGTCGAATACTCTTCCAAGATGGACCTCAAGTCAAGCTACCACAAGATGCCTATTTGGCCACAAGACCAAGAGAAGATGGTTTTCAGAACCCATCAAAATCACTATCAATTCTGAGTGATGCCTTTGGGCTCTGCAACACTTGTGCAACATTTCAAAGTTAATCTCCCTATACAAGACACGTAGGCTTCTAGAAAACCTACATTAATAAAACCTCCAACTTTCGTTGGAAGAACATTTAGGTTGAAATTGAGAGGTTTGTAGTTGAGTGTGTCACTTGTAAGCAAAACAAATTGGAACGAGTTTAGTCTCGAGGTCTTCTTCAATCAAATGTCATTCCAAATCAGAAGTGGGTAACATCTCAGCCTTGTGGGTATCACAAGGTCAAGACCAATTATTTGTTGTGGCAGAGTGGTTAGCTGAATATGCTCATTTCATCTATACGACCAAATCTGTATTGAATGCCCCTAAAATTGCTGACCTACTCTTCCAACACATCTATAAGCTGCATGGACAACCTTAATGCATTATCTGTAATCACCTTTAACATGAGTCCTTCCTACCACTCTTGGATAGATGGGCGGAAAGAAATATTAAATAAATGCTTACAAGAGTACTTGGGGATGTACAAGAGACAAACAAGATAAATTGGAAAAATATTGAATTTAGAAAAATCCTGGTGCAATGCTACATATCATACCCCCATAAAGATGACTCCTTTTAACACATTGTATGGCTATGAAACTCCACAGCCAAAGGTTCCTACAATAGTTGACATTATACAAGTACAAAGCTACGTAACATACCACCACGAAGATGACCCCTTTTAACACATTGTATGGCTATGAAACTCCATAGCCCAAGCTTCCTGCAATAGCTGACACTATACAAGAGATTCATAACATATCGTCCATGCTGAAGGACAACCTGATAATGAGTGCAACTAGAATGAAGCAACAAGTAGACCAACACAAGACTGAACATCAGTTTCAAGTTGGTGATGTGGTGTTTGCTCATATACAAACATACCCACAATGAACATTGAAGCAGAAGGAAAAGCAAAAACTACAGCTTGAAGAAGTGGTTTATGATTTAGGCATCCCAAACAAAGGGAGGTTATGTGATGTATTGCATGTTTTGTGGTTGAAAAAGACTGTACACATAAGCACAATCACTTAGACAAAGTTACACGTAACTAATGAAGAAGGAAAGCTGTTGGAACCTAAAAGCATCATGGGGACTTGTACAAGATACTCACGAACAAGATAGTTAGGATACTGACGGTCAAATGGATGAAACTTCCAGAGAAGGATACAATGTTGGAGATACAGATGAAGCATCAAAACTTATAAGCAAATTTGAGTGAAAAGAACCATAAAGACTTGGGCCAATTGTCTTTAAAAAGCCACCTTCCTGACTTGTATTTGTTTTCAAGTTCAGCTACTTAGTGTGTTGGTTAGAGCTATGATATATAATTTAGAATTCGGTGGTTTGATTCTCACAATTTATTTCTGTTGTATTGAAACACTTAGCACAAATTTTGAGTGTCCCAAGCATAGTCACAAAGACAGTGGGATATGGGTAGAGGGACAGGTGAGTAATTTTAAAATAGGGTACAACTATATTACATTTAAACATAGTCACCAAGAGATGTGGGTACAAATACAAGGATAAGGTCCCCGTCTCTGAACCCAAGCTTCCTACTGACTACGGTCCTAAAACTTCCTAAGAGGGTCACCCATACTAGCACTACTCTAGGTTGAGCATGCTTAACTTTAGAATTTTTAATAGCTTTGGGAACAAAGTTTTCAAATGTGGGGGTACCAGCTTGAATGATTGACCATTTCAGCAAAAGTAGTTAGCAACAACTGATTTCAACAAACCATTATATTATAAAACAATTTTAGGGTATTAGAGTAGCCACTATACAGGGATACAGCACTATTGTCTTTGCAAGTAAGAAATTCGTGACAAGTAAATGCTAACAATATACCTGCATCAATAGTGGCACAATCACACCCCATTGAGAGGGTTGGTAATACAAGGAATGATTGTAGGCCATACCCAATGATGGACTTGCTAAACATGGTAATAAGCTTAGCAAATGGATTCCATGTTGACCCACTTTGATGTAAACTGAAACTCAATGGCACGGCTAGGGGTAACCCTGGCCTTGCAAGAATGGGAAGCCTTAATCGAGACAAAAAAGTAATCCTTTTTTTAGCAACATTAATTTATACGCCTATGGGATTTGGCATGGGTTAAGAATGGCTTGGAACATAATGTTGACAAAGTGATTTTCAAGACAGACTCTCAAATGCTTGCTCATTTCCTCAACAAAGGACCCGACACATTAAGAAAAATTGCCAGCTTAGTAGGCTGGCTAAAAGCATCCATTTCTGCAGGAAGTATTTTCTCAAAACTGAGGTCATTTACTGACCTAGGAAGAAAAGAAGGGCAGCTGACTGCTTGGATAAGCTTGAATATCAAGGCTCCGACATGATTTTTTAGATCAGGCCACTTAGGAAGAAGTGAATCCTTGGGTTAGAGCAGCACTAAGGCTATTCATGATGATGACAGACCACATTAGTGAATTTGTGAAGGGACCTCCTAGGGATATCATTGGGATGGCTAAACCCATAAATTGTTTAAGTGGAGCTGAATTGGTATCAATGGAAGATCCTACTGTGCAAACCCTAGGTTTGTTTCTAGTGTTGGAGACATTGAGCTTTGAGATGGTCATTTCGAAAGTGGCCTCTTAGTATCCTCCTTGTGAGGTGTGGGTCGTAATGGAATAGAGAAAGGTGGGAAGGAAGCAATTGTGCATTTTGTTTTGTTGGGTGGTCAAGTGCAGGGTTGCAGGCTTCAAACAAAGTTACAATTTGATCAACACTCTGCTCCTCCTTCTTGTTACTGGTCTGGTAACAAGAAGTATGTGCAATGAGGTAGGCCCCATAAACAGCCTTGAAAATTTGAAGTGAAAGGGACATTTTAATGTTAAGCTAAGTAGCCAATTCTGGTACTAGTACGGGTACAAATACGAGGCTCGGGTATGCCAATATGACCATTTAAAATTTTGCCCCAGGTACAGATTGGGTACAGCCGTACATAGAAATATTAAAAATATAGCCAAATGAGCAAAATTAACCACATAATATGCATAGAGCACACAAAATAAGTTAAATGTTGGCAATATTGAGTGTCATGGTGAACAAAGAGATTGTTGTCTGTAATATTGTCATTGATGTCAAATGATGAATGTTCTATCAAGCATTAATGACAAAGGTGTTGAGCTGTGTTGAGCTGAACAGATCAGTTGTAGAGTCCTCATGGAGATTGTATGTGCACCTTGAATTCCCAGAATAGTCATGTGAATGCCTCTGCTAGTTTGTTGAATAAGGCTTAGTACACAGTTTGTTGGTGACTACATTTGCATTTATGGCAGCATCTGGAGGAAACAATCACACCAGACTACTCAGGTTTGTGCCTATTCCTTGTGGTCCAAGTTTTGAGTCATGCGAATGGAAGGAGCAAAAGTTATGCAGGTTCAAAGTAGGGCTCCCAGGCAATTGAACGGTGTTTGAAAACTTAGTCGATTTTACAAGCTTGGGAATTCTGTCGGAAAAAAGTCTTGGAGAATTCTTTTGGAAATATTGGTTGAGTCAATTCTTTCAAAAATATTGGTTAAGTCAATTCTTTCGGAAATATTGGTAAAGATAATTCTCTCAGACAAAAAGCCCGCAGCAAATAAAGCAATTCTTTCGGAAAATTTGTCCCGAAGGAAAGTTCCGAAGGAAATGAGTCATGTGCAAAAGTTCCGAAAGGTACATTTGAAAAATGCCGAAGGGCATGTGATCCAATCAAAAATTTCGAAGGGTACATTTGCAACGTTCCGAAAGGTACATTTCAAAATGCCGAAAGGTAAGTGGACCTTTACAAAAATGCCGAAGGGTATTTACAAAAGGCCGAAGGGTATGTGGACCTTTACAAAAAAGTTGAAGGGTAAGTGGACCTTTACAAAAAGCCGAAGGATATGTAGACGCTTTCAAAAAGCCGAAGGGTACATTTGCAAAGTGCCGAAGGGTATGTGGACCTTTACAAAAAGCCAAACGGTACATTTGCAAAGTCCCGAAGGGTATGTGTCCTACACAGAAGTTCCGAAAGAAATAAGAGAAGAAATGAAGGGCATTTCGAAACTCCCAAAAGGCATTTAGACATTTTGTCAAAAAAATTGTCCCGAAAGGCATGTTGGCAAAAAGCCCACAGAAATCTTCCTGAAGGGCACCTTGACAAAAAACCCGCAGAAATTATCCCGAAGAAGCACCTTGACAAAAAGCCCGCAACAATTTGTCCGAAAGGTAGTCCGAATGAAGAAGGGACACTTGCAAAGTTCCGAAGGATAGTTTACAAAATCCCGAGAGTAGTTCGATTGAAGTTAAAGGACACTTGAAAGTGTCGAAGGACAATTGCGGAGGACACAAGGCTTCCATGACAAACTCCCGAAGGGCATATAGACAAAGATAAAGTTCGAGCATATCTAAGACAATCAAAAGGAGTGAAAGCGAACCAATCATATAGGAAATATCGAGATGCGAGAAAGAGCTCGACGGTTAATGCAAGAGAAATAGATGGTTTTGTTTCAAAAGTGGATATATCTGACGGTTCAAGATAGACAGTGAATGGTGCCAATGACAAGATGAATAATCCTCATTTAAAGACATGACCAGACAAACGGTGAGCTAAAAAAGTCGACACATTGCCCGAGATTGATCAATCCAACCAATCAATCATCAATTAAGGAAACGACGCAGTAATGCCCTGAATCTAGCAATTGCCAAACATAGTAAAGAGAGTTGACCATTGCAGTATGATGCATGAACCAAGACACGAGAAAGCGTATAAGTCAAAATTGCATTGAATGAGAACCAGAAAAGGGGTGTTGAAGTGTGAATGCAATTGGAGACATGAAACCCTAGAATCCATTGTATATACATGACATCAAAAACATTGTTGTGTTGTTGTTGCCGTCGCAATTTTGAGAGTGAGTCAAAGGCTATCGATAAGAGATACATGCAGACAAAGTAAAAACGCAAAAGACAAAGGGGGAATGAAGCGTGTCTGAATAGAATATATCCAGACATACGCTGACAGAGTAAAAAGGCAGAAGAAAAAGGAGAATGAAGCATGTCTGAATAGAACATATCTAGACGTATACAAATAGAGTAAAAAGCTGAGGAAAAAAGGGAATGAAGTGTATCCAAACAGAATATCTCCAGACACCAAGAGCGTAAGGCAAAGAGGAAGTGAAGACACACAGAGAATGTGTAGAGACTGAGCAGAGAGGAAGAGAGGGCACACAGAGAATGTGTAGAGACTGCGCAGAAAAGAAGAAAGAGCACACAGAGAATGAGCAGTTACAGACTAGACTTGTAACAAAGAAACTGAACTGGATTCATTTGTGAATCTATCTTGTATATTGGAGTTGTAGCTTCATAAGTTCTGATTGGTTGGTGCCATCAAAAAAATTGAGTTGGTGCTCAGTTAGGAAATTGGTGTCTCCTTAGGAAGGGTGTCCTTAAATGTAACCTGTGAGGTTTTGCCAGTGAGGTGTTTAACTATGAGGCTGGATTAGAACAGTAGATTCTAGCAGCTATTCTCACCGTGGTTTTTCCCTTTGGGTTTTCCACGTATAAATCTAGTGTAATGTGCTTTTGTGTGTGTGTGTGATCTCTACATTTGTTCTTTGATTTGCATATGTTTTTGTATCTTCTTTAAAAAGTTAAAGAACTAGTTTTTAGCTGATCTACTGATTCACCCCCCCTCTCAGTAGATAGTTGTGTTCAACATTATTTAACCACAAAATATTTAAAAACACTACTGATAATTCAATGCCAATTGCCATGATATAAATCCAAATAGATTAATAAAATAATAGTCAGTGGTTGAACTTAGAACTCTACTTATTTAATTCCATACCATACTCAGTATCCCATGAACTTTCTCCTCAAATATCTCTATGAAACTGTTACTTAAGAACTTTCGGACCATGTGGTTATGGATCCCACTGCCATACTCCTTCCATCCCCTAGAAAGTTAATGGTATTGCTTCGGGACTTATCATACTTCCTATTATCATACTTTTGGAATCTATTCTTTTGATTATTTTTCATGCTCTACAGATTCTTAATCTCAAGAGGTCAACATTTTTAGTCACTTGATTGACACTTGCATGTTCCATTAGAATTTCATTTCTTTAAGTTTACGCTAATGTTTGGGGATCGCATTCTGAATGCACATTGATAACGAAGTAGAAATAGAGATTGCAGAAGTTGATGTAGGTATAGCACTTGAAAACTCTCTGACAGAGATTGTGAAAGGAATAATTACTCGTGTTTATTCATTGTGCTTCAGACACAATTTAAAATTTTAGTAAATGCATTTGTTTCAAAAATAGACTTACAAAGAAGCTGCTTTTGATGAATCTTTGAAACTGCTCATGCCAAACATGGAAACTTTGCTTGTAATTTCCAACAATGGAATCAAAGTTTACATTTTTAAGTTAAATCAAAACATTAAAAATTAAAAAAAATTATGCTTTTTGGGACTGTGGTGCTGGTGGGTACGTCCCAGTTGGCCCGGGTACTCCCGGGTCCATCTTTGGACGGACCCAGACGTAACAAACCGACTGGGAGGTACTATGGTAAGACCGAAGGCAGTTCCGAACCAGGACTGGTCCCTCTGGGTGAAGGACTGGCTACTTAGATGTTAAGGGCAAAGCCCAACCCTCAACTCCTAAAATGCACTAAACAAAACACCAAAATCTGTGGTAAAGATTCCAAGTCTGGTGGACGACTGCACTAACCAAGTTGTTGCAAGGGATCACACCGCAGGAGGCTTGGTCAAGAAATAAACTAAAGGTACATTTCTTTAAAATCTTTCATTGTACTGCATGTGTTCATATTCCAAATAAGGTTCACAAAAAAATGGATAAAAAGTACAAGAGAGTCGTTTTAGTTGCCTATAGTGAATAGTCAAAAGCAAGTAGAGTCATGGCCATGTCTACTATAAAGGTAACCATCAATTGGGATGCTGATTTTGATGAGGGTGATAATTTTGTCAGTTCTTATTTTCAAGCAAAACAGATTCTTTGTGTACTTTTGAGACCTGATGACATGGGTTTGGCTTTGGCTTTGGCTTTGGTTCAAGAAGTTTTGGGGGCTGAAATAACTATTGGAGAGGCTGACATACCTCTTGGACGGGTTGTCAATGGTGCTAATTTAAAATTGATCAAATCTGATTCATTGAGCATGTTTGCTAATAAGGAGACAAAAGTGGTATCATACTAAGGGATTTAAAACAAGATGAGTTGGACATATCGAATGTCACTTCAAGACCAAAGAGAAATGTGAATAAAGTATATGACTCTCTTACATTTGATGTTGCTGATGATTCCGCTTGTTTTACTGTTGACAATTTTGCCCCCACAGGGCAAATTGTCACCCCTACGATTCGGAACTTTGCTATGGTGCCAAGTTTGTCTTGTGAATCAATTTTGGGGTCCTTAAATGTGCATTTACAGCCACCCAAGTGGCCATCTACAGCCAGGTATAAGCCAAAATGGCCATCTACAGCCAGGTGAAGTTTAGTCATTCAGAGGTTTCCAAGGAGCTTTCTTGATTACAGCCAACACAATGTACAAATACAGCCATGCAAATGATGACGAAAAGGTCTCCTACGGCCATGTAAATTCTGATGGACTCTTACAGCCATCATATAGAGCATACAGTTCGTTCAAAAGGACACATGCAGCAGTTTTAAGAGGGTTTTTCTCCTTCTAAAAATGTCATCTACAGCAGTTTGAAAGGGTTTTTCTCCTCTTCTAAGCATCACATACAACCAAAAGCCAAGACATACAAGCTGTAAGTTCATTTATTGTCTTCCCAAGGATTTTTTAGGGCTATAAGAGGTGGACTATTTCTTCAAACATTTTGTCCGAGAGAAAGAGCTCTCAAAGGTAAAAGTCCGAAAAAAAAAATGACTAAGTGGCAGTTGTGCAAAGTTTATTTCCTTCAGACAATTTGTCCAAAGGAAATCAAGAGACAGGTATCCGCAGAAGGGTGTCGGACAATAAGTCCGAAAGAATTCAGGCACATTTTTCCAAAAGGCCATTTCACAGTCCGAGGGATATTATCAAAGTTTATTTCCTTTGGACTTTTGCCCGAAGGAAAGGGAAAAGCACAGTTGAAAAGACCCGAAGGGCACCTGCCTTTCGAGAAGATCCAATTCAAAAGTCCCGAAGGGTGTGTACCCTTCGGGTTGGTTCACTTTATGTTTCTAAGGACGCAGACAATTCATCCGAATGACAGCTTTAAAAGCCTGGGTGCCCTTCAAAAAGCCCGGGTGCCAAAAAGCCCGGGTGCCTTTCAAAAAATCCGAAGAAATATAAACAAAGTAAAGAAAATAAAGGAAGGAATCCTTCGGACTTTTTGTTCGAAGGGTTCCTTCGGAAAAGAGAAGACAACAAGAAAAATCTGAAGGAAATAAAGAAATTAAAGGGACTCTGGACATTCTTTCCAAAGAAAATAAAACCAAAAAACAAATCCGCAGACATAAAGCCAGTAAACAAGGATTCCTTCAAAAAGGGAAAGGATGTAAGTGCCAAGGGAAGATCTTGAAATGGAAAGAACAAAAGCCCGAAATAAATAATTGACAAAGACCCGAGATGAATGAACAGAAAAATACACAGGCAAATAACCAAGGAAAAATACACACAAGACAATCACGGATATTTGTCCAGACATGCATGAATAGAAAAGCCGAGAACCAAGTCAAGCCTAGAAGAATAAACTTGTGGATTTCATGCAAGGGAAAACAAATGAAAGATTTGTGGAAAAGACAAATATAGATGATGACCATGCCTAAATAGTCCGAGAATACAAGAGCATGCAACAACCATGAACAGGAATAGACATGTCCAGATTTGACCGTTCTAACACGTCACCTTCAATTCTTAAACAGAGGCTCGCTTTGCATGAGGACTTGAGTAGTGGAACGATGGAAGGCTTAAACAAAATAAATTCCATGCACGCACTCTCGTTTGTCTCAAAGTTTGAAACGTTCTGATGGTTCAAACGTAATTCTTAATTTGGCATTTGCGTTGATTTCATGCAAAGATGAGACTTTCAAACGTTCCAGCAGTTCGAGTGGATTTGACTACTCTTGTTTTGGAGTTGACTGGTTTTCAAGTCAAGGCATCTATTCATAGATTTCATGCATCCAAAACTTGTCTTCTTTTTTTTTCAACACAAGGAATTTTCATGCAAGACAAAATAGACTTTTGTAAAGACTGGGTTGGTTTGAGTTTATTCCCTCTATTTTCCAACGCCAATCTCTTGGCTTTTTGTAATTTTCTATATTAATGGTTTTTCAGCGTTGTAAAAATGATCCCTCTTTTGGCAAGCAATTTTCTATCAAAGTTCGTGTTGTAACCTTTTTTCAAAATTAGTAAGAAGAGGACTGTGTTTTTTCAATTTCCAGTAGCCGATATAGTATACTATTGTTATAAATTTGCCTAAGTGATAGATTTTCTTTCTTCCTTGTCAAATCTGGATTCGTATCTAGTTACTAGTTGGTCATTTATGCAAGGCACGTTCTGTGTTTGAATGTCTTTTGTTGAGTTTACAGTGGATATTAGTGGTTGTTTAGTGCCTTTCGTCAGTGCTATTTCTACTTTTCCCTCAAGCTTAGATCATTAGACAAAACCTTTTCGTGAAATACTTTTGTGTATTGACCAATTGGAGTTAAAGTTCTACCTCTTCCTTGTCTGAATCAGCGTTCTCAGAAACCCGATTTGAGTGGATCAAGCAAATTAGGTGTATCACCGTTTTTAGCTAGAATTTTCTTTCAAGTTCTTTCTCTCTTTTTCTCCAAACAGTTTGTAGTATAGAAGTTGAAATCCTCATTGATACATCTTACAAAAACCAGCCTTCTCTGGATGTTCTTTTCACCATTGAGACATCCACCCTCGTGAGAAGATCCCATTGTTTCAACTAGAACGAGGATTAGCCATTTTAGCATGTCTTCGATTCAGGGTGCAACACCAGGTTGACAACAGTTACTATGTGAGTGAGCCACCTTCTTACTAGGAAGCACAATGACAGCTAGAGTGAGAGGTAGTCATGAAGGCTATGTATAATTCTTTCATGAGGAATAAAACTTGGGCGCTTGTTGATTTGCCACCAAGTAAAAGGCAATTCGATATAAATGGGTTCATGAAACCAAATTGAAGGCAGATGGTTCTCTAGAAAAATATACAAGGCTTTTTGCGAACAAATTTTTCCAACAAGAAGAGAGAGACCATAAGGATACATGTCCCCTACAAGAAAGATGAAAAAAATAAAGTTGGTGACTACCATTGCTTTTCAGTTTTGTTAAAAAATGTTTAAGATGGATGTTAAAAGTGCTTTTCTGAACAGTGATTTGACAGAGGTGTATGTGATGCAGCCAAAAAGTGTTGTAGTTTTTGGCAAGGAAAAGCTTGTGTGCAAGTAGGTTAAAACACCCTATGGGCTGAAGCAAGTGCCAAGAGCATGGCATACCAAAATCAATCATCTTTTTAATAATTTAGGGTTGAAAGGAGTCCTTTTAATCCCAATATTTACATGAAAATTTTGAGAGATGGTATAGTCATTTTTATTGTTTATGTGGATGACTTAATCATCATAGGAAACAAAACCAGCAGTATTAAAAAGGTAAAATAGGATCACTGCTCAACTTTTGACATTATAGACTTAGGTCTCGTACACTATTGTTTAGAGGTTTAATTTTTGCAAGCAAATAAGGGTGTGTTTATTTTTTTATCAAAAGTATGCAAGAGGACTACTTGAGAGATTCAAGATAGCAGACTAAGTGCGACTCATAACCCGTATGGAGGCTAGATTGACCCTGACAGCCTCAAGTGATTTAATTATGTAATTCGGTGAATCACTTTTATCAAAGATTGGTGGGTAACCTGATATTTCATTTGTTGTTAGCTATGTTAGCAGATTTCTTAATAATCCAATGCTAATCATTGGAGGGCAGCAAAGAGGATCTTGAGGTGCATCAAAGTCACATTGGATTTTGTAATTTGATATGGTGTTTCTGATAATTTTCAACTAATTGATTACATAGATTCAGATTGGGCTGAATCATTTGATGACAAAATCAACAATAGGTTATATTTTCAATCTTGGGATGGGGGAAATATCTTGGTTAAGCAAAAAACAAAAGATTGTTGCTTTGTCTTTGGTAGAAGCCAGCTACAAGGCTGCTGTTTTGGCTACATGTGAGGTGGTTTGGCTGAGGAAATTGGCTGAGATTTACATTTTTATCGAAAGCAGCTTACATATATATTTCGTGATAATCAAGGTGTGCTCAAACTGGTGAAAAACCTAGTTTTCCATCCGCTATCAAACATATAAAGGTTAATTTCAATTTTATTTGATTGCTGGTTCAGAAAGGTGTTATTGAGTTGATATATCGTTCATCTTAGAAGCAAAGCAGCGAATACGTTTATAAAACCTCTTTGTGCTCAAAAGTTTATTAAAATGAGAAGGAAACTTTTTATGTTTTCATATATGAGCATTATGGAAGGGTGTTAGAATATTTAATATGATGGTTATAAATGTAAGCCATCTACTTATATTTTAAAAGTACATAGACATAGAAAATAAATGCACAATATTAAAATATAACAGTGTGCCTTATAAAAGGTAGTAATGAAGGAGGTTGCGGTAGTAATGAAGGAGGTTGCTTATTATTGATCTTGTAATTAAATGTTAGTGTAGACACATAAATTGGGTATTAGACAATTGATAACATTAGTTTTAACCTATCTTTGGCATACATGACTTGTGCGTGCACACTTGGCTCTTGCTCACATTCTCTCTTGTCCATTTATCTAACCATCGACTTGGCGTTCCCAATTTGATGTCATCCATATACAAATCTCCCTAGTCTGGGCCTTAATGCTCTATTATTCTAAGCAAATTGTCATCATATTCCAAATCATTGATTCTTCCTTCCTGGACAATGTCAGCAATAGTTGGACGTTGTCGGTTACTGACAGTGTCCACCTTCGCCGATGGTGTCCTTGAATCCTCAAACAAATATTTTTCAAATTCAAATCCCTCCCTTGGGTCAACCTACACATTTCACATGTCAATTGTGGTCAAAAATTACCCAAAGAGTTATCTATATATACACATTAAACCCAAGGCCATTCTTATCTAACAAGCACCTAGCATCTAGCACTTATCTTGGCAAAGCTTGAGAAATCCATTCGCACATCCTTGAGGCACTATCCAAAAGCATTCAAATCTGAAAACCTCTCAAAGGAGCAATCTAAAAAGCAAAGTTTAAACACCTAACGCAAGGTCAAAGTCATTTGTTGTCAAGTGTCGAAAGCCAAAGAGTTGCATTGCATTCTAGTGAATCATAACTATACACACAAACATATACGTGGGAGACCTGCATGCAGTTTGAGCCCTCTTCGGAGTATTGGAATGTAGGCAACGCTCAATCACTCAGCAGGAAGTGGTTGAGGCTGTCCAACCCATCTTTTATGCCCCTTTTTTCCAAGTGAATCTAATGTCAAAAGTGGAGCTAGGGTTTCAAGGCAAAGGAAGATAAAATCAAGATCTATCTGCGCATATGACCGAGGTCAACAAAATATCCAAAAATCGTCTAAACACGCAGATGCAATAATTTGTGGCAAAACAAACCACAAAAAAAAGCACACGGACAGTTTCCGCAAATAGTGGACAGCACTGATTACCGCAAGTGTCTGGGCTTTGTCGGCAACGTCCTGATAGATTTTGACACTGTTTCTTGAGACGAGCAATCACATAGTAGTTACAAAGCATATCAGACGACTGTACACAAGCAGTGAGCAAATCAAAACAAAATATCAACCAAGTTCCTTATCTCTCTCCTTTGCTTGATCATTTCTATAAATACTAAGTGCGATCAACCTCTGCTTTTACATTCATATCTATGTAGTTTACGTTGTATTTTAAGCAATCTAAATTTCAATAGTTTTATAATTGTTTAGATCACCTAAATCTAAAAAATAATTAAAATGGTTGGCTATATCTCTCACCTTATGGATTCACCCATTTCATTTATGATTTGATGTAATATCCCTATTTGCGGCTCTATTATAAGACTTGATCATGGACATTATTGTTGGTTAAGATTGTTGTTGAAGCATGGAACGTATGTTGATTGCTTATGTTCTATTATTGTTGGCATTGAGACATTATTGTTATTGGTACTTGACTAGTAAGTGGCATTGAGAAAATTTATTAATATCGATACTTGCTGCTCAATTTCAGCACTTAGCATTTATTGTTGTCATGAGACATTTTGTTTACAACATTGACATATTCTTAGGAAATATAATTTTGTTATGATTGTAATGAAATCATTTTGATGTCTTATGGATATATGAATATGTTATTCATATGTTGATTTTAGGTTGCATTTATTATTGACACATTTATACGTACCACCCAACAGATGTTATTGATGAATTTCTGACTTTGAGTGTGCAAGTATAAGCAAATATAAATCATGGTTGGGAGTGGTGTTGCATGAAATAGATCCTCTGCTTTGTGAGCACACCCATCGACAGTGAAAATCCGCACGAGTGGGTTTACTCATGGTCACCTGAGCCGTAGGTTTGTTGGTTTGTATTGAGTTGTTGACTCAATTTCCTTGTTACCAACTTAGTAATTTTCATTTATGGTTGTTGTTTTCTTTATGTTTTCATTTGACTGTGGGGCATGATGTTTCAATTGTGGTTATTGATTAAATGCAAAAATAGTCTGACTATCACATTTAATCTTATAACCGATTTTACTCGTGTGATTGTATTTGTCAACTTGCAAGGTTTTATGGTCTTCATTTGAAAACAATTCTTTTATAGTTGTCACAATAGAAGTTGCCTATGGTTGTGTTTTTCATTAAACCATTGGTCCCTTGTGACTTGGTTCTTCATTTCATTTGGTCTTTGGCATTGGCGCCTTAGCTTTATGCACTTTGGGTTTTATGACTTGTTGGCATTTGGTGTCACAATTATTTTGTGTTTTGATTGTCACCTAGACAACAACCTTGGCTTATGTTGTTTGAATTGCAAAATTTAAATGATTAACGTGAAGTTATGATATAATTATTGCATTGGCTTTTGTTAGTATTGGCTTGTGTTTAAGTTATATTGTTAAATGGCATTAACGCCATACCCATCGACAGTGCCAATCCGCATGAGTGGGTTTACTCGTGGTCACTTAAGCCTTATGTTTGTTGGTTTGGACTGAGTTGTTGACTCAGTTTCCTTATGACCAACTTGGTAATTTTCTTTTATGGTTGTTTTCTTTATGTTTTCATTTGACTGTGGGGCATGATGTTTCAATTGTGGTTATTGATTAAATTCAAAAATAGTCCGACTATCACATTTAATCTTATAACCGATATTACTCGTGTGGTTGTATTTGTCAACTTGCAAAGTCTTATGGTTTTCATTTGAAAACAATTCTTTTATGGTTGTCACAAGAGAAGTTGCCTATGGTTGTGTTTTTCATTAGACCCTTGGTCCCTTGTGACTTGGTTTTTCATTTCATTTGTTCTTTGACATTAGCGCCTTAGCTTTATGCACTTTGGGTTTTATGACTTGTTGGCATTTGGTGTCGCAATTATTTTGTGTTTTGATTGTCACCTAGACAACAACCTGTTGTCAACCTAGAGTTGCACCATGAATCGAAGACGTGCTGAAATGGCTAATCCTCTCTCCAGTTGAAACAATGGGATCTTCTCACGAGGGTGGATGCCTCAATGGTGAGAAGAACCTCCAGAGAACGCTGATTCTTGTAAGATGTATCAATGAGGATCTCTACTCTGCGTTGCGGACTACCATGGAAAAGGGAGAAATAAACTTGAAGGGGAAATCCTACCTAATGACGGTGATACACCAGAATATTGATCCACTATACTTGGAACCTTGAACACTGAACAAACAAGGGAAAAGGAAGACCTTTGATTTCAATTGATCACTATGCATAAGCATTTCATGAGAAGGTTCGATCCAATGACAAAAAAACGTGAGGGAAAACTATGGAGAGAGTTCTGATACAAGACACTTTGCAGCCACCTAACATCCACTTACAGCTTCAGCAAAAGACATAAAACACTTAACATGACTTGCATAACATGATAAGCTAGCAACTAAGGACGAATCAGAATTTGGGAAGGGGAAAAATCTACCACATATGCAAATTGATAAATGAATGTACACTATGCCAGCACTTGAAATCTGAAAGTACAATCCTTCTATTGATTAAAGAGGTTACACAACTCACCAATCGCAGAGTTTGGTCTTACCAAGAGAGGGATGGATGATAGGGATAGGCTAATAACATAATTTACAAGAAAATAGTAGAAAATAGAAGAGAAATAAAACTGGAAATAACTACAGTTGTAGCAAATCAAAAATGGATTTGTCTTTGCATGTGAAGCATTGGAAATGGACCATGTCCTCTTTTGGAAGCTCCTTCACGTGCATGAAACTTCTGGCTATTTGAAACGTTCACCACTTTGCACATTCATCATGCAAGACAACTCTATTTTTAGAACTGAAGCATGCTTGTTTTCTTAAACGTGTTCACCTCGTTGAAGTCACTCACATTAGTCTGTGCATGATCTTTGTTCATCCTACCTTTGTCTTTATTATGCGTTTGTTTTATTCACTGTTCATGCTTCTGTCCATGTTCAGTTATGTTTCAATCTTTGCTCATGCCTCTATTTCTGCGTTTGTGTTACTTGTTCAATTCTAGTTCAGTTCGGTTTTTGTTTACGTCTCTGTTCATGTTATTGATCATGCTCAGTTCACTTCGTGTTTTCTCTAGCTTTTCTTGTGTTCTGTTTTAATTTGAAATTCGGGCTTTATTTTGGTCGGGCCTCTGTGTTTATATTTTCATGTGTTTCTATTTATTTCCACCGGGTCTTGTCTTGTCTGGTTACTGTCGGGTTTTTGGCTCTTGGGCTTTTGGTTTTCATCCTTCGGTTTTCGTCCTTCGGACAAATTGTCCGAAGGACTCTCTGTCTCTTCTCTTTCCTGGGCTTAGCATTTTCTTTTTTCTTTTTTGGCCTTTGCTTATGCTCTTACCCAGGCTTCGGGCTTTGTTTCTCACTTTTGTTTATGGCGTTCATTCGGCCTTCGGGCTTTTTGTTCCATTCGAATTCCTTCAAACTTTTTGTTCGAAGGAATTTCTTCAGACAAAAAGTCCTAAGGAATTCGTTTCCTTATGCCTTTATTTTATTTCGATCGGGCTTTTCCCCGGGTATATCCTCCTTCGGGTCTTAAACTGAATTCTTTCAGACTTTTTGTCCGAAGGAATTCGTCTCCTTTGGCTATCTTTCCCCGAAGGGCATGTGCCCTTCAGGAATTTTCGAAATGTCCCTAACACTATGAAGGTGCCCTCCGCAAGGGCTTCTACTTCCCAAAAATGCCCTTCGGACTTCTTGATTTGGTTCTTTTAGTCGCCTGGGTGTCTTTCGCAAGAGTAAGGTTCTTCCAGAAGTGCCCTTTGGAAGAATGGAAAAGGTCCACTTCGCTGCAAAGTGCCCTCCGCAAAGGCTATTCGTCCTCAAAAGTGCCTTTCAGATCTTTTGAAAGGGTCCTACCACCGACCAAGTGCCCTCCGCAAGGGCAGGTGTCCTTCGGAAAATTTGATTTTGTCCTTCGAAACTTTTGCCAAGGTCTTCTTCGTGCTTGAAGTGTCCCCCGCAAGGGCACATACCCTTCGGGGAAATTGTAAGCGTCCCTATGCAACGCCCAGATGCCCTCCGCAAAGTCACTTCTCCTTAAAACATACCTTTTGAAAGAATTGTAAAGGCCACCTCGCTGCATAAGTGCCCCCCGCAAGGGCACGTACCCTTCGGGGTTTTTGTTAATAACCCTTCGGAACTTTTGAAAAGTCCACCTTGCCAATGAAAAAGCCCTCCGAAAGAAAACACCTGCCCTTCGAAATGCCCAAGACCTTTTCGGGCTTTACAAGTGCCATTACTTATAAAAACTTTATAAGACAAGTCAATGCACAAACCCGCTTCCCTTTGTAGACCAACTCGGGACCTTGGATTGCTTTTGCTTATAAAAGTAAATGAGTAAGACACCCCTGTAAACCCGATATGCACTGTAGACACATTCAGGTTCTTCGACTGCTTCAACTTATAAAAGCTAATAAGACATTCACCCTGGTAAACCCGAATTGCTCTATAAGTGCTAGAAATGATCATTGCCCGATGGGAATACACCTATACCTGCACAAAAAGTGGATTTTCCTCGATTTCTCAAGGGTTAAGCCCTAGTTTTCAAGGCAAATGGTCATGGCGAACGAAGTTTCGAATGGTAATGGTGACAATTTGCCCTGTGGGGGCAAATTTGTCAACACAACCTTGGCTTATGTTGTTTGAATTGCAAAATTTAAATGATTAAAGTGAAGTTAAGATATAATTATTGCATTGGCTTTTGTCAGTATTGGCTTTTGATTAAGTTATATTGTTAAATGGCATTAACGCCATGTTGTGACCCCCAATTGAGACTTTGGCTTGGGCAGGGAATTTGGCATGGACCATATTGTTTCATTTAATAAATTAATTCCATTTTCTAATTTATAAACTCTTAAATCATTTAAAAATCAGATTTATGAAACTATTAATTTAATTGTTTATTGATCATTCTAAAATCTATTCTTGATTCTTTTTTTTAGTTATTTAATTTTTATTTTTTAAACTGATAAACAACCTGTTTAGTTTTCTTTATCTGATCCTAACTTCTGTGTATGCTCTTCTCTCGCGCATTATGCGATCTTGAGAATCAGAAACACAATTAGCTGCTATAAATTTATTTTATTTTTATTTTTACATAAAGTTTTAAAAAAATTCAAGTGTATAATTATAATTTATTTTTTTGTTGGTTTCTAATTTGATAATACCCTAATTTTGTGTATATTCTCACCTTGCACCATTTAGGTGATCCTTGTGATCAAAAGTAGATTAGGATATTTATGGCATCCAATTCAATTCCAAGTAGAGGGCACGGTGAAGCAAACTAGGAAAAAAACTCGATTGCAGTGAAATATGACCTTGCTTCTCCTCTTTGGAGACATGTGAAGATACTCGAGAACATTGTTAGTGATGGTACTCATATTTGGGTATACAATGATTGCCATGTCACATACAAGTCCTTACATACTCGACTCAAAACTCATTTGACCGAGTAGGAAGGCTTGGGGATCAAAAAGTATGAGAAAATTTCAAAGTCCAAAATGATTGAGTACATGAAAGAGCAATAACAAGCAGATGCATAAGTGGCTTCGAGAATTCAATTTAGAACAATTCCTCACCAAAGAAACAGATAGGAAGACCACTCACAACACCTCCATCTGCAAATCATTCTTTCACTCAAATTCGGGCTTAGTCAATTGCAATTCCCTTAGATGATGAGGCAGAGACCACTTCATGAAAAAAACCAAAAGGACCATTGAAAAAGTATTCAATGTCGAGAAAAGGGACATTGTTGATGAGTTGGTTGCTCGATGCATTTATGCATGTGGCCTGCCCTTCAATAATTTGAGGTCACCTTATTGATAACAAATGTTGAAAACAGTCAATAAAGCTTCACAAGGTTATAGAAGCCCTAATATGAGGTCCAAACCACACTCTTGACGAATGAAGTAAAACATATTCAAACTTCTTTGCAACAAATTAGACATTTGTGGAAGGATGTAGGAGTGTCTATTATCAAATGGATGAAAAGATGCTCGAAACAGGCTCGAGCAGGCCCTTGATCAATGTTGTTGCAATATGTCCTAAACGGGCAATGTCCCTAAAGGCAGTGGATTATGAGGGCCAAGCGAAAGATGCTCAATTTTTTGCTAACATTTTTGATAGAGGTTATTGAGTCTATGGAACCCCAACATGTTGTCCAAGTCATCATAGACAACGCAAAGAATCATAGACTAATTCGATTGTCTGTAGAGGGTAGATAGGAGCACATATTTTGGACGGCTTGTGTTGTCTACTCTCTCAATTTGATGTTGCAAAAGATTGGCAAAATCTCGTGGATAGAGCAAGTTTATGTAGAGGCAAATGACATTCAGATGTTTGTCACAAATCATCACATGTCCCAAGCCATCTTTAGGATATTCTCAAGGTTGGAAGTGTTGAAGGTAAGAGAACAAATTCTTACGTTCAAAGTTCTAACTTTTTAATTCTAACTGTTTAACAACGTTTAGACAATCAAACTTATAAATCTTACTTTTTTTTTTTAAGATTGTTGAGACTAGATTTGTCTCACACACTCGTTTTAAAACAACTTCTGAAGGTAAGTGAGGCACTGAGCAGTATGGTGATTAGCAATGTTTGGAGCGTGTGGAGGCCGAAAGAGCCTATAAGATCAAAGCATTGATCCTTAATGATAACTGGTGGACCAAGATTGAATATGTGCTCAATTTTACAAAGTCTATTCTATCCATGATCGATATGCAGATATAGATGTAGCTTGAATGGGAGAGATTTATGATGGATTGACTTCACACTTGAAAGTATGAGAGAGATCATACAAAAGAAAGAGCAAGTGCTACGCCCCTAACCTATCGCATGTATTGGGATAGAAATAGCCGACTTGTGGCTTACTTATCCCTCTTTGATGCTATATAACATTTCTCTATGCATTCATTTGGTTAGTAGGTCGGCCTATAGAGTAACCATGACCTAGATAGACTATATATAGGAGGTAGTGGGTAATTGTTTATCATCTTATTGTGAATTCTGCTCATATTGAAACTTGTGGAGGTTGCCCCCTCGAAGTGGCTTGTCTATTATCATATATTCTGATATATTTCAGTCATATTTGGATCTATTTCTGCTATTCTACTTTATTGTTGAGGTAATTTCATTACAAGTGGTATCAGAGCTGCGATTTGGGCAATGTTGTGGGTGAAACCCTAATTTTTTTAATTTGGCTATATCTAAAAACCGGTTGCGAATTTCTCTACAATTTTTTTACTGGAGGTGCGAAATCATTAAATTAAGCTTCCATTAATATTTTAGCTCTTTTGGATCTGTTTTACAAAAGTTATCGCCATTTTAGAGTTTTTCATAAAATTGCTCTATAGTGCGCAATTCAAAGAATTTTTCTGAGTTATTTACATTTTTGGAAAGCTTAGAAAAATTGGCTAGGGTATGTTTTTTGTATGTTTTGATTTGACGCTGACATAAGTCCAAAATCGCTTGGTCAAAGTTGGGTCAAAAGTGTCAATCAAGGTCGACATCGTAAAACCCTTTTATGGCAGGTCCACAAACTCGAGGCCGAGGAAAGGGTGCTAAAACTCCAGGTAAAACTCCTAACAAGGAAGAGATAGAGTCAGAAGGGGGATGTACTAGATCCTTTGTACCAGGGTTCTCTAACATAGATCACAAAGTGAGTCAGCTTGACTATAGTGTGCAAGGCATTCAAAGTAAGGTGCAAGGCATACAATCTAATATGAAATCCATACAAGATAGTTTGGTAGATATCATGATGGCTTTGAAAAATAATCAGTCAAATCATCCAACTATCGCTATTGCACAACCCCACCAAGGTGGTTCTCCCAACCAGTCTATTTCAAATCCAACTACATTGCCACAGAGGACCCTGTTACCAAAGGTGGATATGTGCAAATTTGATGGAAAAGATCCACTCAATTGGATCAACCAAATGGAGAATTTTTTCGATTTGCATCAGATCCCAGGTGGACAGAAGGTTACCATGGCATCTTTGTATCTTGAACCTGATCAATTCATTTGGTATCGATGGTTGTGCTCAAAAGAAAAAGATGACTCTTAGTGTCACCTGGTCAGTTTTTACAGAGGCGCTGCAATTACACTATGGCAATAGTGTGACAGAGAATTACTTCAGCCAACTAGCAAAATTGTGACTGACTGGCTCCGTCAAGGATTATATTCATCATTTTCAAAACCTGTCCTTACGTGTGGAGACAATTTCTGAGAACTTGAATGACCTATTTTTGGGTGGACTCAAGGACCACATTCAACATGAAGTGCGCATGTTTAATCCACTTAAGATTTATGATTCTATTATCATGGCACGCAGAGCTGAGGAAAAATTCATAGCCAACAAGAAGCAGCCATTCACTCACTTCAAAGATCGTAGCATATCGACACCAACATTTCCTCCACCTACCAGATTGACCCCTCAGCAAATTGAAGAGAAGCGTGCAAAAGAATTATGTTTCGGTTGTGACAGCAAGTGGAGTAAAGGACATAGATGTGCTGAGAAGAAGTTATTCTACATTGAGGGATCCAATGAAGATGAAGAAGAAGATGATGCCTCCAATGATGATGAAGAAGAGATAGAGGAGGTACCTGAAGATTCCCAACCTACAATCTCTTGTCATGCACTTGCACACTTGCAGGTATTAGCACTCCACAAACTCTTAAGATGGTGGGTTTCCTCAAAAAACAGAAGGTGACAGTGTTGATTGATTCGAGGAGCACACATAACTTCATCAACCATAAGTTGGCCACTCGATTGAACTGTTTCATCTACCCAGCACCAGAATTTCAGGTTATGATTGCAGATGGTGGCGCAATTAATTGTTCAGGCAAATGCCATAGTATCAAGCTTGCTATGGGTGAGTACAATCTCGATTCTCCTATGTTTGCTATTCCCATGGGTAGCACAGACATTGTTTTGGGAGTCCAATGGCTCACAACCTTGAGTACCATTGAGATGAACTTCCAGGAACTATTCATGCACTTTCATTCTGAAGGTAGGAAAATTGAACTACATAAATTACAGGGAAAATCTCCACAATTGATTAGTTCACATTAGATGACCAAGATGCCAAAAAAGGGGGCAGAGGGAATTATTGCACGATTATGTTCCATAAAAGTTCAACCCACACAGACATCTACACATCCTAATCTACAGATGATTCTTGATGACCACCCATCTATTTTTGGGGCCATGCCAAAGGGACTACCACCAAAAAGAGAACATGATCATGCCATTCAACTACTTCCAGGGAGTCAACCACCAAATATCAGACCATATAGATATCCATATGCACAGAAGAGTGAAATCGAAAAGATGGTCCATGAGATGTTGGACGCAGAGATCATCAAGCACAACGAAAGTGCATATTCATCACCAGTGATCATGGTGCAAAAGAAGGATGACACATGGAGGATGTGCCCAGATTATAGAGAACTCAACAAGTACACCATCAAAGATAAGTTTCCTATTCAAGTAATTGATGATTTACTTGATGAGTTGCATGGTGCTAATTATTTCACAAAATTGGATCTTCGATCGGGGTACCATCAAATTAGAATCAAGGATGAAGATGTTCATAAAACTGCTTTTAGAACGCATGAAGGCCATTATGAGTTTTTGGTAATGCCCTTTGGTCTTACAAATGCACCATCTACTTTTCAGAGCTTGATGAACACTGTTTTTAGGCCTTTTTTAAGGAAGTTTGTGCTGATTTTCTTTGACGACATATTGATTTATAGTCAGACATGGGAAGCACATCTGCAACATGTGAAACAGGGGTTGATAGTTTTGGAGAAGCATCGACTTTATGTGAAGCCATCCAAATGTGCTTTTGGAGTACAGGAGGTAGAGTACCTAGGTCACATTGTTTCCCATGAAGGTGTCAAAGTTGATCCCCAGAAGATCAAAGCTATGATGGAATGGCCCATGCCAAAAACTCTCAAAAACCTTCGAGGGTTCCTAGGACTAACAGGTTACTACCGAAGATTTGTGAAAGGTTATCGCAGCATAGCAGCTCCACTCACTGCATTGCTAAAGAAGGATGCCTTCCATTGGAATGATGCCGCCACCAAAGCATTTGAGAAACTAAAAGTAGCTATGTGCACCACTCCAATTTTGGCTACTCCAGACTTCTCAAAGACATTCACTGTTGAATGTGATGCTTCTGGATCCGAGTTGGGAGCAGTACTAATGCAGGAAGGAAGACCTTTTGCATTTGAGAGTCGTCAATTCAAAGGTAAGAATCTACAAAAACCTGTCTATGAGAAAGAAATGATGGCTATTCTTCATGCAGTTAAACAATGAAGGCCCTATCTGATGGGTAGACACTTTAAGGTGAAAACGAATCATGATAGTCTCAAATACTTTTTGGAGCAAAGATTATCATCTGAGGAACAACAAAAGTGGGTAACCAAAATGTTGGGTTATGATTTTGAAATCATCTACAAGAAGGGTAAAGATAATGTAGTAGCAGATGCACTATCCAAACGGGATACATCCACAGAAGCATTACTTTGTGCAATGTCCATGTTGCAAGCAGATTGGGTGGATGAAGCTAGGTTAGAATGGGAGCAAGACAAGGATACACAGGTTCTGATTTACAATCTCCAGCAAGGTACTTTAGCCTCTAACAAATTTGAATGGAAAGGTAATGTCCTATGGTATAAGAGTATGTTATACTTGTGCAAAGATTCAGAGCTTCAGCATAAGATTCTTGCAGAGTTGCATGCATCTCCAATTGGGGGACACTCAGGGTTCTTGAAAACTTATCACAGAATTAAGAAAGAATTATTTTGGGAAGGACTCAAGGGATATGTACAAAAATTTGTGGCAGAATGCTTGATATGCCAATAGAATAAAGGTGAGACAGTTAAGACCCCAGGTCTGTACAACCGTTAGCAATTCCTAGTCAAAGGTGGGAGGAGGTTTCCATGGATTTCATCACAGGGTTGCCTTGTTCTGAAGGTAAGAATGTTATCTTGGTCATTGTGGACAAGCTTACAAAATATGCCCATTTTTGTGCTCTCTCACACCCATTTTCATCAAGTACAGCAGCAACTATTTTTCTGGAGGTAGTTCTCAAATTACATGGAACCCCAAAAATAATTGTAAGTGATCGTGATCCTATTTTCACTAGTAATTTTTGAACTGAACTATTTCCCTGTTTGGGTACTCAGCTAGCTCATAGCTCATCTTACCACCCCCAATCTGACGGACAAACAGAAGTGGTTAACAAATGTTTATAGGGTATCTCCATTGTTTTGTATCAGAAAAACAAGTACGTTGGGTTAAATGGCTACCACTTGCAGAATGGTGGTATAACACATCTTTCCATACCTCTTCCAAAATGTCTCCATTAGTAGCACTATATGGGTACCATCCACCTTCCATCACTTCTTCATTAAAGGTGCAAACCAAGGTTCGAAATGTGGAGCACATTCAGCATCAACAAGAGGTTTTGGCTAGTTTGAGAGAGAATTTGGCCTTGACACAAAACAGGATGAAAAAAAAAGCAGATCAACACCGTAGTGAGCGAAATTTTGAGGTGGGTGACTGGGTATTTGTACGTTTGCAGCCTTAAAAGCAGATGTCCTTGAAGCAATAGAAAAAGGACAACAAACTTGCTCCTAAGTATTATGGCCCTTATCAGGGTCTGCAGAAAATTGGAAGTGTGGCTTAAAAGCTCAAGTTACCTCATTCATCTCGCATACACCCAGTATTTCATGTTTTCTGTTTGAAAAAGGTCATTGGACAGAAAGTTTCAGCCCAGACAGAGCTCCCAGAACTAGATGAAGGACGAGTCATTTTGGAACCAGAGAAGATCCTCCAAACACGTACTAAGAGGTTGAGAACCAGAGAGATTAGGAAATATCTGATCAAGTGGAAGAACCTGAGCAGTGAAGATGCAACTTGGGAAGGTGAAGATTTTCTGCAACAACATCCAGAGTTGTTCAACGTTGAGCACAACGTTGGTTTGAAGGGGCAGGACATGCTACGCCCCTAACCTATCGCATGTATTAGGATAAGAATAGCCGACTTGTGGCTTACTTATCCCTCTTTGATGCTATATCACATTTCTCTATGCATTCATTTGGTTAGTAGGTCGGCCTATGGAGTACCCATGGCCTAGATAGACTATATATAGGAGGTAGTGGGTAATTGTTTATCATCATATTGTGAATTCTGCTCTCGTTAAAACTTGTGGAAGTTGCCCCCTCGAAGTGGCTTGTCTATTATCATATATTCTAATATATTTCAGTCATATTTGGATCTATTTCTGTTATTCTACTTTATTGTTGAAGTAATTTCATTACAGCAAGATCCAAAAGAAACATTTTATATTGAAATCAAGTCTTTGGTCATGAAGAGGTGGAATAAAATGGCTATCCCATTACATCTCCTTGTTTATGCGCTCAATTCAAAGTATTATAGTAGCAAAATACTTTGGCTACATAATAGGCAACCACCATACGATGATGCAAATGTTGCAAATGGAACTAGGCAAGCATTCAGAAGGCTTTTTCCCGATCCAACTATAGCTAGTGTGGTATGCAATGAAATGGGTATGTTTGAAGGCGGCATGGGAGAAAATGACTCTTTTTGACAAATCCAGCATGACTCCAATCAAGTGGTGGTATGTACATGGCCATGATGCCAAGTATTTACAACCTATCGCAATCAAAAATTCTCTTATAGATATACAATTAAATCGAACATTTTATTAAGTTATTAACATATATTTTTACACATTGTTACTAATTTCAAATTTGAAATTTCTAACAATTACGTTTCTTTATGACAGGTGGCTAGTAATTCTTCAACAAAGCAGAATAGGAGTACATATGACTTTATCCACTTTGTTAAACAAAATAAGTTGGCATCCAAACAGGCTGAGAATTTGGTATTTGTGCATTCCAATTTGCATATTCTTTCACACAAGTCTGAGGACTATATCCGAGGGCCTAACAAACTTTGGGATATCTTTCTGAGACTACAAACTTGGATGCCTCCGCATCTACTCTTGCCCAACTTTCACTACTTGGTGTTGATGATGACAATCATGGGAGTTCTACACAAGGGTGGAGAGTGGAGTTAGTGGGAGTGGCATTCATGATTATGATGGCAATCTGAATCTAGATGATTTATTCTGGATTTGAATGTATTTTCAATGTCTACTTTAAACTTTTTGAAGCAATGAATGAATAAACACTATGTATTTTCAAGTGTTTTACTAAAAAAATGAGTAATATGCATTGTTTATATACATATTAATATATATTTTTTAATAATAAAATGTATGGACATTTCCACGACGTTTCCAAATCATGGTTTTTGAAAAATGGCATTTCCGTGTTTCCGAAACGTTTCCGTACCCATACCCAAACAACATAGTTTTATTGTTAAAATATTTTTCATATCCAACTTTGGGATTTTGACACTGCCATGCTTTGATGAATATAAGGCAGCAGAGGGGAGAATAAATGAGATAAGGATGAAAGAGGGTTTTTTATTTTATTATTATTAAATAATAATACTAATCATCGGTTAGTTAACTAACCCAAACACTATGGTTAGGGATTGTGATCAGTTAGGAAAAGAACTTAGGCTTCTTTTGTTATTTAGATTTGCAATGATGGAATTTAGTGGAGAAGAAAATCATGGGCGAAGCCCTGGTCAACTTGAGATCAATCGGTTGCATGGGTTTTTCTTGACATGGATGCATACCATGATGAACTATGGATGGAAGGGCTCTCGTGGTCTCTTCAAAGCATGCATTCATTAAATTTTGGGAAAAGGAGATTAACTCCATGGATGCAGATGAGAAGGTAAATGCATGCAAATTTCTCTGCAATGGTTTGCACTGCAGTTTAAGTAGAAGGCCGCCATTTTCAGGCCTATGAAGGTATAAGATAAACTAAAAGGAGGAGGAATAGTGGCTGCCAGGGATTTAGATGAGGTAATGAGCAAGGAAAAGGAAATAGACGAGGAGGAAAAGGTCTGTTGCAGTTCATCTTTCCTTAAGCGACTATTGAACATTATTGGTCATGTAAGTAGTGTTAAAACCTTTCATTTAGTTAAAGAAATGATTCCAATAGCTAAGTTTGTGCTGAGATAAGTTATTTAGAAAAAAAAGGGATAATGCTAATTGTTTCAGTTGATCTTCCATGGAATATACGGTTATATATACATATGAAGACTTATATCTACTCATATATCTTTGAAAAGTTTGGATTGAGAAAAGAATGTTTAGGCATTTCACTGTTCATAATGCACTCAACATTTGTGTTCTTTGTCTTGTCTTTTCAGTTTGGTTATTGTGAGTATGAGGGTAAAAATGACTGTGCCCCTTGATTTATGACCTGGGTTGTTATTCTTTTGGGATTTAATCCCAAGTGGCATTTTTTGCCGTCCTTTGTGCCCTTCAAATCCATTGCAGTTCTGACAACAATGGGGTTTGGACCCCGTTCAATAGATGGCTATGTACAGCCATATACCAACTGGAATAACCTTAGATCCGTCATTGTGTTGTGCTTAGTAATGTATGTCTATGTACGTGTGTTTATAAAAATGATTGTGTTCATAGGGATCACTTAAGGGCATGAGCTGTTTTTTAAAACCTTTTTTTTGTGTATCTAAGGCCGCAATGAGAGCAGAAAACTCTGCAAAAATAATGGAAAGTTTGATAGCGCGTTTTTGAAGTGTGGAGTTGGTTTCAGACATGTTTAGGTTGTTGTGAAACTAGTATGAATAATGTCATGTGTTAGCTTACAACAGTTGGATGTAGCATGCATTTGTTCTGATTAGTTGTTGTTGTTGGGTTAAAACTCGTTTGAGATTGTATTAAGAGAACGGGAGCATTTGGGATTGGAGAATGGTTTGAAGCTTAATTCTTTTTTCAACATGCAGACTGTTTACCGCATGACTGTGGTGATTTAAGAAAAGCATGGAGAACTTAGTCACGTTCATTTCTTTTGACTGCGAGCTTTCTTAATGTTCATGATTAGTGGTTGGCTTTTTTATAACCTTGCATTGAGGTCTACGCTCGTTTTTAGAGGAACAGTAACTGTTTGTGAGAAGTCTGAATTTGGCTGAGAGTTGACAAATTGCAAATATTGTCTGATAACTAAATGATTGCATGGAAGATCTACATTAGTGAAAGTTGCCTGCAAACTGTTTTATACATATGTTGTCACAATTGATGGTTTGAATAATGTGTTTTGAAGTAATATTGTCTTATTTAGTTACGTGAGTGTTTTTTGTCATTGTATAAGTTGACTCATGTAAACTCACGAATGATTCATGAAGAAAGCAGTGTGCGACTTGATTTGACGTACAAATGATTCGTACATGCCTGTGGTTGGTAAAGATACATGAGGGACTCGTGCAAAATCTACAAGTGACTAGTGTATGTTTGTCAAGGACCAACATAAACTAACACTTCAGAAATCATCACGAGTGGCTCATGCCTTTCTTACAACTAACTAGTAAGCTTATATATTTGTGGCAGTTATAAGCACAGAAAGTAAATGGTTTTGTCACGTGTATTGGTTCTTGAGTGTGAGACTCTGTTTGGATTTGATTTGTGTGTTGCATGAGTTGGTTTGTTCGGAAACATTGTACTTGTAGTCAAACCCAAACCTGTGACTTGGCATTGGACTGCGTTATGGATTCACTAAGTCAGGATCAATGGATGGGGTGGAATTGGGACACCAATGGTTGTGCTCATCCAACCCACTCCTCATCGTGGCTTGTTGTCGGGACTTTATAATTGGAAATATATTATGCAAAAGTTTGATTGCTGAAACTGTGCTTCATGATCAGTGAAAGAAAAGATACTTTGGAAATGTAATTATTGTATTTTAAATGGGATATTTGGACTCATGTTGTATTGGTGACTGGATTCATTGTGATTTTTCAAAAATGAAGTTAATCATGTAAAGGTTTTTGTGAGTAAACCATGATCACGTTGGTCATTATTGTATTGATTGAGATTGATTATCTTGTATTGAAATTGTTGAACTTCAATAAAATTATTGCTTGACATTATATGATAAAAATTGTGAATTTGTACATTGAAAGCAAGAACTAAATTATTATATTCTGAAATCATGTTTTCCATATTGATGTATTATACAATAGGGGAAATATCTTCACTGTGAATGTGAGTATAGAATTGAGAACCTTGTTAAAACTAAGGCCAGAGAGTCTTAAGTAACTGCTTCAATCTGATTAAGCAAATATGAATGGAAACGGGTCTAGGCATTAGTCCATGGGCAATCAGCCATAGGAAGAAGAGGTTTGACTTTCCTCGTAATGATGCTTGTCATTAAATTGAAATGATTTTGATTGAGAACATTTAGGGACTTGGAGACATTATAATCTAATGTAAATGATTCTTAATAATCATGCTTAATCTGCTTGTGAGCTATGGAAATGAGATCTGGTACAAAACGGTTATAATTGACCTAACTAAGGGAATAGGCATTATGAAATGTTTGGCCCTTCTCTTTTCCTTCTGTTATAATGACAGCTCATGTTTGCAGAAAGAAATACCTTTTAGAAGCTTATCAAAGAATCAAAAAGGAAAGCAAGATGGTAACCATAAGTGTTGAGACTTAGGTGTTGAGTCACTTCAATCTATTTGAAAAGGATGCAGGACTTTTAAAGTCTAAGCCACCTAAAAATGGTAAATGTGAAAAAGGATTGGAAGGCATCTTAAATCCTACTTCAAGAAGAGGGATTGAGTTAGTGTCCCAAGCCTTGTAAATGAACTAGGCTTATATTTATGTCACATCCTTGTAAGGACTGCGTCTTAGGTGAAGGAACTTATTAATTCATGACTTAAAGAAGTTGAAAAGATTTATGATATGCTTGACTTATAGGTTAACATATAACCTAGTGAAGCTTGGGTACGGCTAGTGTCTTGATCAAAGCTATGAACCAAGAAACTTTACTTGACTTATGCAATGCTGAGATCAGTTATAAATGGAACACCCTGACTGCATATATAAATGTGAACAATATTTATGGCATTTAAGGGGGAACATTCAAAAAAAAATTGTGTTCGGTTTTTTGGGTGTGTTACATTTGAATGAAGAATAGCACAACCAACCTTTCTCTCTCTAAATCCAAGAGGTTGATTTTATCTTTTCCCAGAAAGTGTTACATACCTTTTTTCTTGTGGGCGTTCTTATGTTGTCAGAGCTTCCAAAGATGCATGAAGATACAGCAATATGACATGTGCGTAAGAACTCAGCGTCCTCTTCATACAAGTCAAATCCTGTGCTTAATGATCCTTCGGGCCCCTCTACAAAACCACAATGCAATTTCTGATCTCTTGCATAGAATGAGTTTTCCCTTTCGTCAAGACTTTGATGACCCGCAAACCTTGGCTCCCATGTATCAACTCCATCAGGTTTCTCATCTCTTTGAACATATTCTAAAGAAAAATTTGCAAACTTTGGATTTTCTTCAGGTTCTTGAAGCCCCTCAGTTAAGTTTAGGAATCCTATCTCACAAGGAAGACCTGAAGATTTACACACAAAAGCAAACACATAAAATTTCAGCGAGCACAAGTAATACAAATCCCAATGACAGTTAAACGTCGACAGTTAGAAACAAGCACAAAGTATAAGGCAAATTACATTGAGTATTAGAACATTTCTTGATCCAATTGAAGAAATGAAAAATATTTCTTATACAATTGAAAAAGCACTAGGCGATTTTTTGTTTAGACATCTCTGCTTGAGTCACTAGAAATGGAACTAGTTCAACCTGAAAGATATATAAGCACAGATATTCTCTGATATAGTGATTTGCCTCATGCAAAATCAACATTTACTCGAAAAAAAATAAAAATAAAATTACCTCATCAAATACAACTTTATTTGACACGGTGACGTTCATACTCATTCCAAACATATGATAAGGAATGCAAGAAAAAGTGCTTGAGCATGGAACATCATTGAGGAGCAGACAAGCCCTCTAATTTCTTGACAGAGTAATATCTAAGCATCCAGAATGTTAGCATTTATAATCCTAACAAAAACAATAAATTTAAAAAAAAATGATTTAACTGATAAAATGGTTTGTCACAAGTGACGTCAAAGCATAAAGAAGAGCAACTGAATAGATTTAGAAATATGAGTTTAGAAAGAAAAAACCGCATATATATTTCTTGCACTTTTGAAAATTAAGGCGTTAGAAACACACCCCTTTCCATGTCCAAGCTTTCCTAAAAATATTGAGTTCCACGGAATACATTTCTCATGACTATAGAAATATTTCCATTGTCCCATCCAATGTCACACCACACGCTGCTTTCCACATCTAAATTATCCTAAAACTATTGAGTTCCACCATACATTCCCCATATTGTCCTATCCAACGTCACACCACTCAGAATCGTAAAGGGCTGGGAAACCAAAAACAGTGAGGCAACTTGGCAATGGCTCAGTGAAACTCAACAATAACTAGGCATTTAAGGTATACATAAATATTTGGAACTTCACAAAAGAAATTATACACATTTTGATATACCCAACTTTACAGAGTCTCAAAGTTGAGCCAAATTTTTGCCAAGTCAAGCCAAGTTTTGCTGAGCCCACAAGTTTGACAGAGTTGAAACAAGTTTGATTGATTCCTTCTGATACATAAGGCAGGGGCCAAGTTTTGACAGGTTTTGATTGTGTCCTGTTATTATCATCCAATCTGTCTAAGAGGTATTGAAAAGCTTTGGGTGCAGCTGTAGGTCTATCCCATTCCACAAACTAAAATTGTAGATTGAGATTCCATTTTTACCTTTCAACTCAGATAGATTTTCCAAATTTTAGATCCCTTGGGTTCATTGAAGAAAGAATTAAGGCACTCGTATTAATTAGTTACTATGGGATTGTGTTAGTAATAATATTTACTGTGGTAGTACACAAGTAGCCAAGATAATGCTTACCATATGTACATCATCTGTGTAGGAGATTCTGTTTGCCTTTTTTCCCATTTGGGAAATCTCCCTCTTGTCTTATTATGCTTGCACTTGCACATACTTCCACTTGTGACTTGCATATTTTGTGGAATCTTCTACGTGTGACTTGCATGCTTCCATTTGTGCCTTGCATGCTTTGTGGCTTCCATTTGTGCTTTGCATGCTTCGTGGAATCTTGCACTTATAACTTGCAAGCCCATTGAAACCTCCACTTGTACTTGTGCATAACTTATGTGCAAGTCTATACAATAACAGCACTTGCTCTCATTGTGGTCATCTAGGATTCATGTATTGTACTTGTACCATATACTCTTGAGGATTATTTGATGATACTATTGGTATCCACCTTAGTGTGGCTATCCGACTTGTCTGGACTTTTCTTTTGAATAATGTTTCCATTTCCAATAGTATACATAATTTCTATAGATTGTAATTAACAATTAACTCTCCTAATATGTTTTGATTACGCAAAACTTGGTTTTTTTATTAACAATTGTATCATTATTAGTAGATCCTCAAGCGATTACAAGTAAAATGCACATACATATGATCCTGGACATGCCACCATCTCCCAAATTGGCATACCTGCATATCCAATATGAATATGAAACTTAAATATGACCATGAAACATATCCGGATTGGCATTTCGTCAAGCTCGTAGATGGGATTTAATCACAAGAAGTGCAAAAATTGCTTTTAGCTCTGTTAACAGTATAGGTCATTACCATGAAAGCACTTGTAACAAGACAGAGTGTTGATATAATTTGACTGGCTATTTTTAACACATGAATATTAAAAAACTCGTCTTGAAAGAAAAATAAATCAGAAGTGGAAAAACATCCATTTACTAGCCTGGAAAATGACATTATTTGAGCAAATGCCAGTACTTAATACCAAAGGCAATGCAATAACTCGCCCTAAACCATGTAAGGAATATTCTATCAGAAAACGTATTGGATTTTCATTAAGGAGACCAAAGCAAGCACACCAGCATACCTTAGTAAGAAGCCATAAAAGGAAAACACTTGGAGATATGTTACAATATAATAGTCCTGCATATTGCATAACAAGGCATATGTATGCAAAACTTGGGATGTATATGCCACGTGCTGGAATAATTTATTTTTTTCTTTTGATTGTATGCCTGAAGGCATTACATGGAATCACTGAATTACATAGAATGTCGGCATCTCTGCCCATATTTAAGAAATAAACATATAACAGATTTACAATGCTAAGTAAGCATACATCTAAATCAGTGAGCTCCTTTGCCTAAGCAGCCACGAGTAAGGGGCATCCACACCGTCAAAATCACCCGGGGCACGATCCTGGCCTTAACCGCTTGACTCTCCGTGTCGGGTATATAGAGGGATTTGTACCTTGGTGGATGGATATAAACAACCATCATTCTCACCAGTTGGACTAAAACCCTTTTGATGCTAGGTAAAAGAAGCACACTACACGTGACATGTCTCAAAGAGTATTCAGAAATGGATATAGCATAGGTATACAAGAGGAAAATTAATGCATTGAAGCAAAAAGAATTAAGAAGTTGTTTAATCTAAAAACATGTAATAGCAGTAATTAATTATTGCGATTACAATCTTACTTGGAGCCTTCCTATGTTTGCTTCTTGAGGAATTCGTGTTCCTCTTCTGAATATCCACTTTCCAAGTACCAATTTCACTGAAGTTTGTCAGTTTCTCCCTTGTGGAAAAATTCTGTGACCATTCATGTATTTCTTTAACTGCATTCTCTTGATCAATATGAGATATAAATAATGCCGATTCCTTGCCATAATTGCTTTCCAGTCTTTGTTCCAGATTTCCATTATCTGAATTTCCTAAAGACAAGTTACTTTGAACCTCCGAAAAATTGTTATTGTCATAAACTTTTGCACGGTCCTTGTGCAAATCTGTTTCCTGATAAAAATATTTGCCAACAACATTCTCTGAATGTTCTTTCTGTTTACCCTCAAACCAGTTCCCTTTATGCAAGTTGCTTTGAGTCTCAATTATGTTTTTTCTATCATAATCTTGATCATGATCCTTCTGCATCCCTGACACATGATGAGGACGTTGTCGATTGATGTCGGAAGTATTGTCTTTTGAAAGAAAATCATCATCATTAATCCCATCATCATACATATCCTCTGCAGAAACCTGTTTATAATTCTGTATCTGTGAAAATTGCTTATCACTTCCTTCGATTGAAGAGAAATCACCTGCAACACCACCTCCAACATTAGCGTCGTAATCTGAGTTGACTAAACCATCTCTATTTGCTGCCTTATTTAGACCATGTTCTTCTTTCAAATCTGCCTCATATTGTGCTTCATATATTTTGACCTCGTCCTGACCATGTTCATTGTATAAACTTACATTTCCAAAATCTTCCACATTTGGCATTCTTGTAGACCTGTTATATTTATTCAAATCTTCAAAGTGTGCGCCTCCTTTGCTTTTATCCATATTGTCTTCCAATACTCCACTTTTTCCACGATGGTTAAAACCATTTTCTGAAATATTCTCCTCATTGTTACCCAGGCCAATATTTTGTGATTTCAAAGTAGATTTGACATCTGTATTCAAGATCTCTAATTCCTTCTTGTCATACCCTTCATCCCTTTTCCTATCATCCCTATCCCAGTATCTTGAATCCTGACCTGAACCAGTAGAACCCTGACCAAAGCCAAGAACTTTTGAAGCCCAACTGCCACTACCATGAACTAAAAAACGATCATGTTTCCTCACATCCTTCTTTTGATGGATCTCAGTATTCCCTGCATACATAACAAAATATCAACATTATCATTTCCTATGAACAATTTTAATCTAGTATCTAGAATTACCAACTTTGGTAAAAGTTACCAATATACAGAGGACTAAGAAACAAGATATGCTAGCAGCTATAGAGTATGCCTTAAGAATGATAAGCACATCGTTATTGACCAGGCAAACTTCAATGGTACAATAATGCACTAAGGTATAATAACCAAACATGCAACAAGAAAAAGACAAACAAAAGACATTTAAAAAGCAATATACTACCACCACCGGTACAGCCTCTATGTTACATAAAAACTTTAGATGGCAAAATTCAGAATAACTGGACCAAGACCTACCCTGCTCTCTGATGTTCTGATTTGTCTCTGCCCAAGTAGAATCCTGTCCTTTTGAATTCTGAAAAGAATAATCATTTGAATGGCCCTGCTCAGCTCATACAAAATGCAATCTGAAAATCAGGAAAACTGTTAAGAGGAAACAAACATTTCCCACATGACGGTGCATCTTATTTACTCTTTTAATCTACAAGCCCATACAGTTTTGAATATCAAATATTAGATATATCTGCTTCACCCGAGCATTGCAGAAAAGCTGAGAATTGACTCGTTGATTACCTGATTATCAAAAAACTCCCTTCTTTCAGATGCTTCCTGCCCACCTGTAGATTGTAAATACACTTTTCAATTTTAACTCACATGTTTTGAGATCTGTACTTAAGAAGTTAATAAATGCAATACAAGTTATTTTAATCTCTATTGATGTAAATTAAAAGCACCAGATGTCTTCAAATCTGTGAGACTGCTTGAAAAAGCAACATTTGCAGTACAATTTCATCTCCAGACCACATTTCATCTAAGTATGAAAATTAACCCAAGGGGTGAAACTAAAGCAACATATGCCATGGCCATATAATGCATTTTCTTGGTAGAGTGCACAACCTAGGACCTATGGTGACAAGAAGATAATTGAAATAGCGGCCAAAGACAGAACTTTCATAGGAAGCCCATTCTGTAAACAAAGATTACAAAGCCCACGTTCACCAGGGGTCCTACCATGAATTCTTTAAATTTAAACTAACAACGGCAATGATTCTGACACCTAACGTGAAACCACTAGATTGAACTCATTTATACACACTGCGGGAGAAAGTATGACAGGTGACATGCCTCATGTTGGAAGGATTCTTCATCTTTGTGAAACAATCCTTCTCATATACCTCGAAGCTCTCAAACATACATGGCATCAGGGATGATGACAGATAGACTGTTCAGGGCAGACTTGACTTTGGGCATGTGCAGCGTCATACAAGGGGTTGCAGCATGATTAGATAACTTGGATGAAGAAAGAATATGTCCCTTGGATTTCGACTGTATTGAGGCATTATATATACCTCTTTGGTTTATGATATGCAACATGGGTAATAGATGAGAATAGAGAGATAGAAGAGGTGGAGTATACAAGGTGAAATTCATATGGCGAAAATTCAAAATGCAATGGAAACTTATATCAAATAACGACAGTCATGTTAAGTAGGAATTGTGTTATGTGTTATGTGAGGGTCATTTCTTTTAAATTCTAAGTGAATGATTATAAAATTAAAATTAACCTTAACATTCTTTCTTGGGCTGCATCAGCTCAAACTGAGGTTGACCTCGTAAGTTGGTGCAAGTACATCTGACTTATGCCAACACCTCGCATTCCCATAGCTGATAGACAAAAGTATTTCGTGGGTGATATTTCATATTTGCGATTTGGTATGTTTCAATACTTTCCCAGAATGATGCAACAATTAAAAAATAAAGAATGTATGCAATTTCTACAATACCAAAGCACTTTATTTGAAAAGGTTGCCAATTTATCCTATCTAAGATATGTGAAAATGTAAAGCTTTTGGAAAGTTCCAATAACTGTTGCCAAAGTTTCAGAACTCATACTTTGCAGATAATACAGATTTAACAAGATCTCTACATGTTTGTGACCTCGTATTTTATAGGTTTCTTTATCAATAAGTTGTTAGGATTTAATCCTTGTACTTGAGTTTGCAGGACTTTTGGCATCTTTCTTATTGTAAGTTTGTTCTTTTGAGTAAATAAGACACACTATGATCTTGCATTATGGTGCACAGCTAATGCAATGATCATCCTAGTTCAAAGCCAATAGGAGAGGCCCAGTTTAAATGGATGACAACTGGTGCAACTCCTTGGTGAATTTTGACAGAATAGATTCCCCCAGCTGTGCCATCCAAGACCAAAACCATCTTTTCTGGGGGCTCATAGCACAGAATTTATTTTGATTAAAAGAAAAACGAACTTTGTTCTTCCTATCAATATTTTGTACCTACTCAAAAAATTAAAAGTTTTATTATCTGGTATGTCGAGGAAGTCTCTAGATACAATATCTTCATTATATTTAATTAAGGTTATGAAGTGGCCATGTGGCACACATGGCTCTGAGTTAGTTCAGTGCAGTTGGGTTATATCTTGGTTAATCAGTTAGTGTAAGTCATACAAACGCTAATAGGATATGGTGTTTACCCTATCCAAATCTTGCTAAGGTTATTATATGTGTCTCATCATCTCGTGTCATATTATGGGCATGGTTTGTCATGTTTTGGATTGTACCGTGCTCTTATATTGAAGAAGCCTATGAAGTTTATCCTTCCTTCAGGATATAGTAAGACCCTTCATCGATATTTCATTTTTTAATCTTCTATTAAGTTGGTTTATTCAGCTATTGGCCATTTTTTAATCTTCTATTGTGTTGGTTTATTCAGCTACTGGTCGTTTTTTAATCTTCTATTGTGTTGGTTTATTCAGCTACTGGTTGAGATCTATCATGCAGTGCATCTATCTAGGCATTTTTGTTGTTTAAAAGTGGTATACATTGTGATTGTACCGTACTTGGGTATACATTGTGATTGCACCATACTAAGGGTACATACAACACATAACATCATAATATTACAGGTGCAAAAGAGCGTGTAGTCTACCCTACTCCAGTTAAGGAGGAGCCTAGTTCTAATTCAGTTTTAATGCTGTTTATGTGCAACTAAGAAAAATAGCAGTCATTTTAATGTCTTCCAATAATATCTGCACTCAAAAAAAAACATGTTTTTTTAACTTTGGGATAAATTGTATGCCCTTGTTATCGGGCATGAAAAGGCTCTTGAAGCCAGGGTTTTTTATTAATGCCAGACTTGCGCCTGACAGATGATGGCACCTCTTCCTCACACACAAATATGATCAAGCAGTAGATGTGCAATAGGATTCATGCCATCATTCTGCAGACTGGAATATTTATCATTAGGATCTCCTTCAAGACTCGAACTTTTTCAGTCAACCTTTTCTTGCAGACACTGAATTATGCCCTCAGCTCCACTTTGCTTCTGGTTTATTCTGCTTCTCGTGCTGGTCTTAATTAATACAGTCCTGCAGTGTGTTTAATTCATCATACTAAGAGGAGAACGAGAATAGGGGTGAAGGTTGCTCAGAAGAAGTGGAGAATAGCTAAGCTCGGCTGTGTGGAATAGGGTGCTGGTTTCCATTCTACTGCTCAATGGAAGGTCTCGATTGGCGTTGTCTTCCTTGATCCTGTTTGGTGGGGGGGAAGAGAAGTTTTCATCCTGCTTCTGCTTCTGTGCCTGAATGGCTCCAAAGAAGCTATGTATACAGGGGCCCAAAAAACTACAGAGGATGCTCCAATTAACCCCAAACCTTTCATGAATAGGGGGTTGAAAGGCAAAGGGTTAGTTGTTAATGTCTCTGCTTTGAACCAGGGAGAGAAAATGTTTGTCTTTTAAAATGAAGGCTGCTAGAGAAAGCCTCGTTCCTCATAACAAGTAGGCAAACCTTTCATGTCTCTAGACAAAGTATTAGATGAAGTTGTGGCCATTTTTTACCATCAACTGAAGGAGACATGTCTCCAATTCTCACTAATTTGTCTAATAATGCTGCTGTAGTAAACCTGGAATTTGGGGTAATGGGCATAGTGAGAGTGCTTTAACTCCCGTTACCTGTGTGGTTTGCCAAGCAGGGCAAGAAGCCTAAAGTTGTGATGGGGGAGGAGGACGTAGGCAGTGAAAAACATCTAATTGTAGAGGTGAAATCCCTGAAGGATGTAGTACAGGCTCAGGAAAAACACCTAGAGCGTCTTGAGAAAACAGTGGATCATAACAAAGAGGCTCTTATGGCAGAACAAAAATCAATGGACAAGAAATTCAACGAGGTGAAGGAGGGACTGTTGAGTTCCTTTCATCCACTTTACAGGTGCTTGTTGGAATCTTGCGGTGGAGAGCAGCTTTTCTTAAGAGAATTCATAATGTCAATGCCTGCCTCTATACAAATCAGGTGATGCAGATATTTTTAAACGCACAGAGCCCATGGATTATCTCAGATGCTGATCCTGGCTGCCATAGACCAGTGGAATTAAACTACAGAGGCCAGGAGGTGGCACTGGTCCAGTCTCATGCAGGAAATGATGTGGGACCTGACTGATTGGTGCTGCTGGTTATGGTGTTGCGTCCTCAGGATGGGCAGTTTAATAAAAGTGTTGTTGATTTCTCTTTGCTGGATAGCTGTGAGACTGAGGCAGTATTTTACTTTTTGGTTATTCTCTTGATGATGCGAGATGCTTATAACTCTGTTTGTAACTGTTTTTTTTTATTTTCTGAAACAGTGCTTTGGTTAATAATAGTAGTGAGCGATGAAAATGTTATGGTAAACTCAGAACCTTATGTTGAAATAGCTGATAATGAGGCCAAGAAGACCTGCCTCTAAGGCTACTGTGATATTTAAGATGTTGAGATTTTTTAATTCAGTACTGGTATGGAAAAGTAAGTCTGAAGCTATGACAAATATTTGAAATTATAGATTTTTTTGGCCGTATGTTATATGTATCACGAAAGACTAGTCTTCATCCAAAAGGGCAAAAATTCCATAACAAAAAGCCTTTCAAAAATACAATCACTAAAATAACCAGATGTGTTAAAGACTATATATAGTCTTTAACAGAAGCAGCTGTAAGGATGCACCAACCCGGTAGGCCGTTTCGACATGAGCACAATGAAATTCAAAAGAATTGACCAAATTACAACACATAGCACATAGTACATACAAAAAAAAATCTTTAATTTTAAATTTTGAAATCAAGATCCACGCGGTTGTAGTGTAATGATAATGGGTAGCCTCTTAATGGTTCAAATCCTCTTCACTGCAATAAAGTGGCAACTAACTCCAGTGGATACGTAGCAAAGTTGTGGTGTGATTATTATGGGATACATTCGATAGTGCTCCATATTTACAAGTCTTAAGATTTTAAAATAACATGAAGAGGGTACAGCAACAGCAAGCAAACCAACCTTTATCACGGTAATGATTACCCAGCAGGGTGAAGCCAACAAGGCCGAAGAAAAGCACCACAAGAACTCCAACGGAACACTGTTGGTTCTTCCCCGCCCGGCCGAGCTTCCTGCCTCGGTTGAATTTGGAATGAACCCTACACAAAACATTGCCCGAATCCTCCTGCTTCATATTACCATTATCATGTGATCTAGATGTACGACAGGATGAATTCTTCCAGTCCTGCAGGGACTCACCTCCTTGTCTGCATAGAGCCATACAAATTGCCCTTATACTCCTTTAATTCATCGTATATTTTCTGCCTCAATTGGTTTGTGTGGGGCTGGAGGATATTAAACCAAATAAAATAGCTGGTGATTTCAGTTGAATTTTAATTTAGGAGAAAGATTTGTCAGCCTTCCTCCAAGCTAAAATGTTTCTGTTAGAGTTGTAGAAGCGTTTCTTCGAGATCTGCTCCAACAATAATTGCATTACACCATGGCCTACTCTCGATTGATGGTGTCAAGCAACACTTAGGCGACAAACTAAAAAGAAAAGTGTGGCTCCACGTAGGGTTTATCTGAACCGGATTTTTTCGAGGGAAACAATTTCCAGATCTTCGGCACCTGATTGGATCCAAAATTGGCGAACCATATTTGAATGAATGAATAAAATGGTACGGGACGGAAGAGTCTATGTTTTTAAATTTTTTTTCTTCAAAATATATTTATTATGCAAATCAATTTTTTATTTGTTCACATATTTAATTTGTATGTTCATATTTTAAAGACATTTAAAGATGAAGTGTTATATTAATTTGATCATTTTATAATATAAAAAATAAATTTTCTTAATGTATTTTTTTTTTTAAATTATTTATCTACATAATTCATATCAAATTTTATGAATGTTAGTTTTCAATTAAATAATGAGGATTTTTCCTTTCCAACTGATTTCAATTCTTATATATGTTTTTTCATTATGTTTATAAATCGAGTTGAACTTGAAATATACTGTTATCTTTTCTTATTTATCTCCTTCGTATTAATGTTCTAAATTTTTCATTCACATAAAATTTTATGTCGTTGTTACAATTTAGACATTTGGTTACATTGATATCCCATATATTTAATCACTTGTGATGATGCTTCATCCAAATGTTCTTCCCCCTGCACAGCGCTTCTTCTCTTGTTGCCTTGGGCCATCTGTCAGTATTCGTACTTTCTATTTTCTCAAGTAACATAATACCTTGGTCATAGTGATTGCCTATAAAAAGAAATTACTTGTTTCAACAAGAATGATTCCATATGAGATTGAGGCTTTAATTCTGAAATTGTTTGTGATTAAATGCTTTTGAATCTTTTCTATTTGCCTTTATTTCAAACATGTTGTTCCACTAGCCCACACCTCACAACCATGTAATACCATTGGAAGGACAAGCAACCTAAAGAAGACCTTAGTGGTCTACCAGTCTCATAACTCAACATTCCTCCATCGGCTATGAAGCACATAGAAAGCTCTCTAGCTACCTTGTATTCTCTTCATCCTACAAGTATCTCATCTATGCTTGTTATGAAAGTCGAGGCCAAGATACTTGTATTTTGGCACTACTTCAAGAGACCCTTTTGCAAACTGAAAATCGCGGTATTGTTCCTTTCTTTTCGCTAAGAAAATCATAATGGTTGGTGTTTGTTTTTAGGAAAGCATTGACGCATCTCTGTGTTGTTGTCACATGTTTACTTGGATACAATATTATACTTTAGTAAATATGCGTCAACAATATTTTGCTTTGGTAAATAAGCATCAATAAAATGTGATAAATATAAAATACTGTGATTTTAAATATCATTTAATAGGTCTTATTAGAGGCATAAAATATCGTGATTTTAAATATCGTTAATAGGTTTCGTTAGAGGCCACTACTCCTTTAGTGAGTCTCACTTGGAATTAACATTTGCATAAAGATGTAAAGATGGTTGTGATGAATTTGTTTTGCTTTTTTTGACAATACAAAGATGTTGTGCCATTTTTCACTAAATATAGCATTTTTTCTTTATAGGTTTTGAATATTTTTTATTACAAAGATATGGGAAACCCTAGAAAATTATGTGAGTGTTTTTTACCCCTTTCATAACTATCATTGTGGAATAATTATGCGATTTTGCTTATCAATTACTATGATGAGGTTTAATAGGTTTAATATTAAATTAATTCCTTATATATTTGAGAGCCCCTAAAAGGTAAGTTTTTTAATAGACAAAAAATGACTCCAAAAAGAATTATGGGTCAGTTTTAGGTTTATTTTGTTCTTGGTATTTTTTATTTTGATTTGTGCATGTTTGAAAACATTTTGTTGTGCTGGAAAACTTGTTTTCCATATCTACGTTTCTCTTTTTTATAATACAAAGATGGTGGTGTATTTTTGGGCTGGTTTTCATTGCATATAGTATATTTTTCTTTATAGGGTTTAAAATATATATATTATGAGGATAGGGAAACCTTGGAAAATTATGTGATGTTTATTTTTTATTGTCCTTTTGATAATTGTGGTTATGGGATAATTATGTGGTTTTAATCAATTTATATGAGGATGTTTAATATTTGATTAATTCCTTGCATATTTGCCTTGATTTGTCAAATATGGATTTGAAAGCCCCTGAAAGGTAAGTTTTAAAATAAATAGGAATGGCCCTAGAAAGGATTTTGGGTCAGTTTTGGTTTGGTTTTATTCTTGAACATATGATTATGTAGTTTATGTTTTGATTCATGCCCGTAAAAAACATCTTGATATGTGTGTAAACTTATTTTTCATGTCTGATTTGCTCTTTTTTTGCCATACATAGATGTTGGTGCAATTTTGGGTTAGTTTTCACTACATGTAGTATCTCTTTCTCTGTGTTTTGAATATTTTTGCTTACAAAGATAGAGGGAACCTATAAACTTATGTGGTGTTTATCTTTTTATTTGTGATAGTTGTGGTCGTTGCATGTTTGTCAAGATTTTTGAAATCTAGGTTTGAGAGTCCCCAAAAGGTAAGCTTTGAATTGAGAAGATTTTGAATACTACATTTTTTAACAATGATTCCCTATGTAACACCTATTATTTTAAAAGTGGGTGGTTTCTCATGGTGATTAATATATTTTTTATGTCTACTTTACTTTTTTTGTGTGATATAAGAATGTGGGGGAATTTTTGGCATTGGTTTTCACTATATATATAGAAAAAGACTCTATACCTGTTAGAGGTATAATCACTGAGAGGGGGTGAATCGGTGAGACCACATATTTCAATCTCAATTCCAATCCTTTCAAATAATTAGACAATCAACTTATATCAACTTGATCAAGCAACTTTAACAAGAAAGCTCATTCATTCAATGCATACACAAGATCGAACACATAACACAAAGTTCCTATGGGAAACCCTCATGAGGGATAAAACCCACTCTCAAGCCTACAACATATGGACTACTTGTCCTATAAGAAATTAAAAATAAGACACTGGTCAACTCCTTTAAACCAAAAAACTTTGATCAAATCATCATGACCAAAGACCTTTAGTGAAACACCCCTTTCACAAGGAGCAACTACCCATAAGAAAGACCAAGTCATTCAGACCCTCCTTTGAACACATCCACCTTGAAAATTGATGTATTTAACACTTGATGATGGATCTCTGATTTTTTAAACCTTGTATAAATTCCCTCTCTATCTCATATAGGCCTCTCACATAGGCATGCCACAATCTCTCTCCTTCACTCAAATTATCCTCATATGCACACTTAGACCTTTTTACATATCATAAAAATGTAAGAGCACTATTTGACATTAGAAATATGACCTATAGGTCATACACATAGTCAGTAACCTGATCTACTCATCAACTCATCTAACAGGCACACAACCTATCAACTCTTTACCAACAAACCTTGCACTAGTCTTCCACAACTAGTCTCTCTCAAGTCTTATCCAAGTCTATAAACCAACACATTTGGTTTCATTATTTATAGAGAATTCATGAATTATCAACGTCTTGGTCAGCCTTTAGGCATGCCTTAACCCTTAAGACATCTTACATAGGTCACACTTAAGCATAACTCTCTTTCAAATAAGCCTAAGTCACCTTTTAGGTCCAATGATGACCCATTCACCTCTTTGACACTTATCTAAGTAAACTAGGAACATAGAAACTCTTTCCAACATATGGACCCATGCCACATGATCTATAGGTCCCCCTTAAGTGCTAACAACCAACATAGTACCCTTTTGCTTAAGCACAATTCACTCAAACAACATTTTGTGCACATAGTCACCATAAACAAATACATAGTTGACTTCTAAACCTTTGTTCATACTGCATACAGTTATTCAAACCTTCATAATGCACATAGATCATCCTCATGGAGTCTAAAACACTTCTAAATAGATAAGTCCTCACGAGACATCAAAATAACATCAACACAAGCTCAAACATCCTTCTCGGGTCACTTGCAGAATACAGTCAAATACACAATCAACTTTGGAGCTCAATATATTTGACTTTACACTCTTTCATATCTTCAAATCAGATTCATTAGATGCACCATGGAGTCCTCTTCAACTTTAATTTTTATACCATGGTCAAATTCTACATATATCAAAAGTTATGGCTCAAAAACTAGGCACTGGTCTTTCCTTTGTTAAATTCAAATATTTGAATTCAAACGGTCACAGTTAAACATCAAACACTATGCTCATGTCTTGTGTCCTCACTATTTTAGATCAATCATGCACCATCGATCTTATTATATGAAGCTCGACCTTTAACTCATAGTGTACCACTACCAAATGTTAAACATTGAATAGTTGACCTCATCTCATGCAATCTTATAATATTTACTCAATGCATACCATTGATCTCCTTTACGTAGTTCGATCTTGAACTGTGTTCAACATTGGACACTTTGAATCATCTTGCTCACTATGCACTGTTGATTTGTATATGTACAAACATATGTGAACCATTAGATTTTGGAAGAATCTTGATCTTTATCTCCACTTATCGTTAAACTTCAAACACTTGTCTTCATTCAACTCAACACGCACCATTGATCTTGATCTATATGATCCTTTGTGCACCATTGGATTTTCATTTGATCTTGATCTTTAACTCTGTTAACCAATGAACACTTTGACCCATTTGACTTAAAATGCACCATAGATCTAGATGTATGAACTCTTGTGAACCATTGGATCTCCATCTAGTCGTGATCTTTCATATCATGAAAAAATGACTATGGGGACCATTGCTTATTTCCTTGTAAGGTCAAATTTGTACCTCCATATATTTTACTTTGCTCAAGTGCATGTTCTAAAATTTGGACCATATGATCTCCTCACATAGGAGAATCCAACCATGTGTCAATCTGCTCCTGGAACCCTCATACATGTGAGATATAATGAAATTAAAATACTCACTCAGATTTTTCTCTCATAGAGCCAACTATGTCAAGAACTTGTCTGGAATGCTAACTTTGCACATACATATCTTTTGATGTGCTTCATCGCCTAATCTAAAAATTAGTGCATATAAACTAGGCACAAAACTGAAGAAATTTATTTGATCAACTTATCTTGAAATATCCACATGTGTGAGATATTCCACCATCAAAATACTTACTCAGCTCTTCTTGCCACATTGCAAATTTGGCTAAGTATGGGAAAATAATGTCAAACTACCTGGAAGCCCAACTTTGCACTTACATATCTTTGGCTACACTTAATCACATGACTTAAGACTTTGTACTTAGAAACTAAGGACTAATGTGATCATAACCATATGACCAACTCCTTATGACTCATCCACACATGGAAATTATGATGTCAGAAAACTGTTATTCAAATTTTTTGTCATTAGACCCAAAATGTCTAGATGAAAACAATGATCAACTAGCTGAAATTCACTTATGCACACAAGCACTCAAAGCATAGAAAACCCCTTATAGGACCCCTTGTACATGCTCAAATCACCATACTCATCCATGAACAACTCTAATCATGCTAAAATTGAAGATCAACCAAGCCTTGTTTAAGCATACTAGGATAAGCACATTGCACACTTTGTCATTGTCACTTGGACTACCAAGACACTTCATCCACTCACCTAGACACCTTCATAACATCACCATGACATCATTTAAAACTCTTTAAAAATCTCCCCCTTTGTCATTGATGTCAACACACATCCTACAGACCACCTTCCTTCTCTCTCTTTAAGTACTCCACAATAGGAACTTTCTCCCTCTTTGACACAATGATAAAGTGGGAATCAACTAATCCCGAGGACCTAAAAATACCATCAATATGAAAATACCACCTTTATAAAGATGATACAAACTACCCCTTACCTTGAGCCAACCTTTTCTTTGCCTTGTCAACTTCTTCTTGCCATATGCCAACATTCTCTTCAGCCAAGCACTGCAACCAATGAATAAAGAAAACACAAAAGTACTAAAATATAATGAAACAAATAAAAAAACATCTAAGAGGGACTCCCCCTAAGATCTATGAGTAAAATTCACCTTCTGATCATCTTCATATCTCCACACACCATGAAGAACCACCATATAGGCTTACTAGCCTCCTCTTTCAAACCACCTCAAGAACCATCAAAAAAACTTCATGCCACTTCCCATATATAAAATATTCACTAAACAAACCTAAGAACACACCTTGAAATACTCATACCGTTCTCTTTTGAAAACATTGAGAAAAAACATCACATCTTCATTACTAGGCCTATCTAGACTGCTACGCCCCTAACCTATCACATGTATGAGGATAGTATTAGCCGACTTGTGGCTTACTTATCCCTCTTTGACATTATATTACATTTATATATGCTTTATTTAGATTATTAGGTCGACCTATGGAGTAACCATGGCCTAGTTAGACTATATATAGGAGGTAGTGGGTAATCATTTATCATCATATTGTGAATTCTGCTCTTATTGAAGCTTGTGGAGGTTGCCCCCTCGAAGTGGCTTATCTATTATCATATATTTGGATATATTTCAGTCATATTTGGATATAATTCTGCTGTTATTTAATTCTTGAAGTAATTTCATTACAAGTGGTATCAGAGCTGCGATTTGGGCAATCTTGTGGGTGAAACACTAAATTTTTAAATTTTGCAATATATACAAAAATGTTGCGAATTTATATGAAAAATTTTCACTAGAGGTGAGAAATAATCAAATTAAGCTTCCATTAAAATGTTATCTCATTTGGATCTGTTTTTCAAAAGTTATCGCTATTTTATGGTTTTTCATAAAATTGCTCTATAGTGCGCAATTCAAAGAATTTTTCTGAGTTGTTTACATTTTTGGAAAGATTAGAAAAATTTGGATATGGTTTGTTCTTTGTATATTTTTATTTGAGGCCAAAATAATTCCAAAATTGCTTGGTCAAAGTTGGGTCAAAAGTGTCGATAAGGGTCGACATCGTAAAACCCTTTTATGGCAGGTCCACAAACTCGAGGCCGAGGAAAGGGTGTTGAAACTCCAGGTAAAAATCCTAACAAGGATGAGATGGAGTCAGAAGGGGGATGTAATAGACCCTTTGTACCAGGGTTTTCTAACATAGATCACAAAATGAGCCAGCTTGACTATAGTGTGCAAGGCATTCAGAGTGAGGTGCAAGACATACAATCTAACATGCAATCCATACAAGATAGTTTGGGAGATATCATGAAGGTTTTGAACATTAATCAGTTAAATCATCAAGATAACTCTATTTCACAAACCCACCAGGGTGGTTCTCCTAACTAGTCTACTTCAAATCCAACTCCATGGCCACAAAGGAACCTATTACCAAAGGTGGATATGTGCAAATTTGATGGAAAAGATCCACTCAATTGGCTCAACCAAATGGAGATTTTTTTGACCTACATTAGATTCCAAGTGGACATAAGGTTACCATGGCATCCTTGTATCTTGAACCTGATCAATTCATTTGGTATCGATGGTTGTGTGCTCAAAAGAAAAAGATGACTATCAATGTCACCTAGTCAGTTTTTACAGAGGAGCTACAATTACACTATGGCAATAGTGTGACAGATAATTACTTCAGCCAATTGGCAAAATTGTGACAAACTAGCTCTGTCAAGGATTATATTCATCATTTTCAGAACCTATCCTTACATGTGGAGACAATTTCTGAAGCAAACTTGAATGACCTATTTTTGGGTGGACTCAAGGACCACATTCAACATGAGGTATGCATGTTTAATCCACTTAATATTTTTGAATCTATTATCCTAGCACGTAGAGATGAGGAAAAATTCATAGCCAACAAGAAGCAGCCATTCACTCACTTCAAAGATCGTAGCATATCGTCACCAACATTTCCTCCACCTACTAGATTGACCCCTCAGCAAATTGAAGAGAAGCGTGCAAAAGGATTATGTTTTGGTTGTGATAGCAAGTGGAGTAAATGACATAGATGTGTTGAGAAGAATTTATTCTACATTGAGGGACCAAATGAAGATGAATAAGCAGATGATGCCTCCAATGATGATGAGGAAGATATAGAGGAGGTACCTGAAGATTCCCAACCTACAATCTCTTGTCATGCACTTGTAGGTATTAGCACTCCACAAACTCTTAAGGTGGTGGGTTTCCTCAAGAAAAAGAAGGTGACAGTGTTGATTGATTCAGGGAGCACACATAACTTTATAAACCATAAGTTGGCCACTCGATTGAACTGTTTCATCTACCCAACACCAAAATTTCAGGTCATGATTGCAGATGGTGGCACAATTAATTGTTTAGGCAAATGCCATAGTATTAAGCTAACTATGGGTGGGTACAATCTCGACTCTCCTATGTTTTCTATTCCCATGGGTAACATAGACATTGTTTTGGGAGTCCAATGGCTCACAACCTTAGGTACCATTGAGATGAACTTCCAAGAACTATTCATGTGCTTTCATTCTGAAGGTAAAAAAATTAAACTACATGGATTACATGCAAAATCTCCACAATTGGTTAGTTCACATCAGATGACCAAGATGTTAAAAAAGGGGGCAGAGGGAATTATTGCACGATTATGCTCCATAGAAGTTCAACCCACACAGGTATCTACACATCCTGATCTACAAAAAATTCTTGAAGACCACTCATCTATTTTTGGGGCCATGCCAAAAGGACTACCACCAAAAAGAGAACATGATCATGCCATTCAACTAATTCCAAGTAGTCAACCACCAAATATCAGACCATATAGATATCCATATACACAAAAGAGTGAAATTGAAAAAATGGTCCATGAGATGCTGGAGGCAGGGATCATCAAGCATAGCCAAAGTGCATATTCATCACTAGTGGTCATGGTGTGAAAGAAGGATGACACATCGAGGATGTGCCCAGATTATAGGGAACTCAACAAGTACACCATCAAAGATAAGTTTCCTACTCCAGTAATTGATGATTTACTTGATGAGTTGCATGGTGCTAATTATTTCACAAAATTGGATCTTCGCTCGGGGTACCATAAAATTAGAATCAAGGATGAAGATGTTCATAAAACTACTTTTAGAACACATGAGGGCCATTATGAGTTTTTGGTAATGCCCTTTGGTCTTACAAATGCACCATCTACTTTTTAGAGCTTGATGAACACTATTTTTAGGCCTTTTTTAAGGAAGTTTGTGCTAGTTTTCTTTGATGACATTGATTTATAGTCAGACATGGGAAGCACATCTGCAACATGTGAAACAGGTGTTGATAGTTTTGGAGAAGCACCAACTTTATGCGAAGCCATCTAAATGTGCTTTTGGAGTACAGGAGGTAGAGTACCTCGGTCACATTGTTTCCCGTGAAGGGGTCAAAGTTGATCCCCAGAAGATCAAAGCGATAATGGAATGGTCCATGCCAAAAACTCTCAAAAACCTTCGAGGGTTTTTTGGACTAACAGGTTACTATAGAAGATTTGTGAAAGGTTATGGCAGCATAGCAGCTCCACTCACTGCATTGCTAAAGAAGGATGCTTTCCACTAGAATGATGATGCCACCAAAGCATTTGAGAAACTAAAAGTAGCTATGTGCACCACTCCAGTTTTGGCTACTCCAGATTTCTCACAAACATTCACTATTGAATGTGATGCTTCTGGGTCTGGATTGGGGGCAGTACTAATGTAGGAAGGAAGACCCATTGCATTTGAAAGTCGTCAATTCAAAGGTAAGAATCTACAAAAACCTATCTATGAGAAAGACATGATGGCTATTCTTCATGCAGTTAAACAATGGAGGCCTTATCTGATGGGTAGACACTTTAAGGTGAAAACGGATCATGATAGTCTCAAATACTTTTTGGAGCAAAGATTATCATCTGAGGAACAAAAAAAGTGGGTAACCAAAATTTTGGGTTATGATTTTGAAATCATCTACAAGAAGGGTAAAGATAATGTAGTAGCAGATGCACTATCCAGACGGAATGCATCCACAGAAGCATTACTTTGTGCAATGTCCATATTGCAAGCAGATTGGGTGGATGAAGCTAGGTTAGAATGGGAGCAAGACAAGGATACATAGGTTCTGATTCAGAATCTCCAGCAAGGTAATTTATCCTCTGACAAATTTGAATTGAAAGGTAATGTCCTATGGTATAAGGGTAGGTTATACTTGTGCAAAAATTTAGAGCTTAAGCATAAGATTCTTGCAGAGTTGCATGCATCTCCACTTGGGGGACACTCAGGGTTCTTGAAAACTTATCATAGAATTAAGAAAGAATTATTTTGGGAAGGACTCAAGAGAGATGTACAAAAGTTTGTAGAAGAATGCTTGATATGCCAATAGAATAAAGGTGAAACAGTTAAGACCCTAGGTTTGTTACAACCATTAGCAATTCCTAGTCAAAGGTGGGAGGAGGTTTCCATGGATTTCATCACTGGGTTGCCTTGTTCTGAAGGTAAGAATGTTATTTTGGTCATTGTGGATAGGCTTACAAAATATGCCCATTTTTGTGCTCTCTCACACCCATTTTTAGCAAGTACAGTCGTGACTATTTTTATGGAAGCAGTTCTCAAATTACATGGAACCCCAAAAATAATTATAAGTGATCGTGATCCTATTTTCACTAGTAATTTTTGGACTGAACTATTTTCTTGTTTGGGTACTCAGCTAGCTCATAGCTCATCTTACCACCCCCAATCTGATGGACAAACTGAAGTGGTTAACAAATGTTTAGAGGGGTATCTCCATTGTTTTGTATCAGATAAACAAGAACATTGGGTTAAATGGCTACCACTTGCAAAATGGTGGTATAACACATCTTTCCATACCTCTTCTAAAATATCTCCATTTCTAACACTATATGGTTACCGTCCACCTTCCATCACTTCTTCATTAAAGGTGCACACCAAGGTTCGAGATGTGGACGAGCACATTCAACACCAACAAGAGGTTTTGGCTAGTTTGAGAGAGAATTTGGCCTTGGCACAAAATAGGATGAAGCAATGAGCAGATCAACACCGGAGTGAGTGAAATTTTGAGGTGGGTGACTGGGTATTTGTTCATTTACAGCCTTACAAGTAGATGTCCTTGAAGCAACAGAAAAAGGACAACAAACTTGCTCCAAAGTATTATGGCCCTTATCAGGTTCTACAAAAAATTGGAAGTGTGGCTTACAAGCTCGAGTTACCTCATTCATCTCACATACACCCAGTATTTCATGTTTCTTGTTTGAAGAAGGTCATTGGACAGAAAGTTTCTACCTAGACAGAGCTCCCAGAACTAGATGAAGAAGGATAAGTCATTTTTGAACCAGAGAAAATCCTCCAAACACGTACTAAGAGGTTGAGAACTAGAGAGATTAAGGAATATTTGATCTAGTGGAAAAACCAAAGCAGTGAAGATGCAACTTGGGAAGGTGAAGAATTTTTGCAACAACATCCAGAGTTGTTCAATGTTGAGGACAACATTGGTTTGAAGGGGAAGGGCATGCTACGCCCCTAACCTATCACATGTATGAGGATAGTATTAGCCGACTTGTGGCTTACTTATCCCTCTTTGACATTATATTACATTTATCTATGCTTTCTTTAGATTAGTAGGTCGGCCTATGGAGTAACCATGGCCTAGTTAGACTATATATAGGAGGTAGTGGGTAATCATTTATCATCATATTGTGAATTCTGCTCTTATTGAGGCTTGTGGAGGTTTCCCCCTCGAAGTGGCTTATCTATTATCATATATTTGGATATATTTCAGTCATATTTGGATATAATTATGTCGTTGTACTTAATTCTTAAAGTAATTTCATTACATAGACTCCTTGTAGCCTTACCTAGAACTTGCAAAGCCCACAACTTTCATTAGACACACCTTCAAGACTTTAAATTTCATATCTAGAGCATTTTAATATGCCCCCTCAAGCACACCAATTTTCATCACCTAGTTCATCCTATGCAATATGCTTCCTTCCAAACCAAATTGCCAATTAGGCCTCCATCTTGACAAATACATGAACAATTTAAAAACTAAAAACATTAAAATCTCTGTGAAGCTTGATTTGATAACCCATTTGTCCCATTAAATTTATTAAGAAGCCCTGGACCTCAAATCATAATGCAAACCACTTTTCTAGTAGAGCCTAAAACCCTATAATCTCAAAACAAATAGAGTCAACAAACCTCCTTCTGGTCAATGTTCACCTCTAAAATTTCTTGTACACCTAGGGACAACCATTACACATTTTTGGACCAATATTTGATCTTCCAAACCTTTGTTAACCCATAAATCCTATAACCCATTTTAGGACCTGCATACTCTTGAGCACAAACTAGGAAACTCGAGAGCAAACAAAAAATCTCAAATTGCACACAAAAGATCTTCAAATCTTGAAATCACATAGAAAACATCACAAATAATTTCTCAAACCTTTTTAAAAATAAAAATCTTCTTGACATTGCATCAATCTCATTAATTTACCTAGAAACTCCCATTTTTACTCTATACAATAGTTGCTTCACAAATCTTTGGAATAATCTCATGAACTTTTTGTTCCCCCTTAAATAATGACCTTCTCTAATTGGAATTATGATCTTGAGCACACAAAATTGTTTATCTACAATAAATACATCTCCTAAGAACCATAAGCAAAGACACCCTTTGCACCACAATGCTCTAAAATAAAGTGAATCTAGGAGTGGCCCAGATCTCTTCAATAACCACTGGAATCCTCTTATAGCTATAAGATTTATTGATTTTGTTTTTCTTCTTCTCAGTATGAACTATGATAATTGGTTCCTTTTCTAAATCACTCTCCTTCTCTTCTAAGATTTGATTGACAAAACATGGATATAACATAGATTCATGACATACCTTTTCATCTCTAAAATCTTCCTTGTAGCTTGGAACCTCATCACTAGGAACTGAAAAATGATGTTATTTGTATGATACTTGCTCAAAAATAACAGGATGTTTACTTGGATCCATACATATCTTAGGACTAGCCTCAACCAACACCTTGGTCTTCTCCTTGAGCTTGGTCTCTTCATTCACAACATGAGTAGACAATGATAGCCCTCAGCACCTTTGATTTTCATGAGCCAACACTCCTTCTTCCTTGCACTCTTGGAGCCTGACTAAACTTATTCTGACTTGTAGACCTTTACTTGTAGAATCTACAATATGACCTCTCTATTCACAATTGTGGCAAATCATCCTTCTTAAAGTGAACTCAACTTGTCTTAATTTAAATGGACAATGTTTTACAAAGTGTCCAATAACATGATAGTTAAAACACTCAACCTTTCTGACACCTCTTGACTGATGATTTCCATCATAGTTCCATGCAAACTCATTTCTAACAAGTCTTCTACATTCTCTAGCTCTATGCCCAAACTGATTACAAGTATAATAATAACCATTAAAATTTGCATACCTCATGGCATTTGGTTGTCTGATCTAATTTGTCTTCATTCTCCCAACACCTTTGTTTCTTTTTTGATGATTTGTCTTTAAATTATGATTGTCCTTGTTCAAAATAGTCTTCATCTTGTCTTGAGTTGCATTTTCTAGTTCTTCTTTGTATCCAAGATTAGTTCTATCACTTGCATGCTTTTGACCACTTAAAATATTGTCTAGATCACTTGAGTTCTTTTAAAATCTCATAAATGATTTCACTTTACTAGATGTCTTCTCTAACTAAGATTTAAATGACTTATTTTCAATTACATACCTTGCAATTCATCTTCTTTAGATTTCAGGCTTGTAGAAAAGATTTTCAGTTGACAACTGAGATGCTTGACCATATCTTCATGCTCTTTGTTGTCTTCATTTAGTCTTGCCTCAAATACATTGAATTACTCCTCATAGTCCTTGAGTTTATATTTCATATTCTTATTAATCTTCTTCTCAATCTTCAGATCTTCAAGAGCATTTGTCAATGCAGTCTCATAGTCCACCTCATCTTCATCATCATCTGAATCATTCTAAGTAGCCTCCATTTGATGTGAGCAACTACCTTCCTTAACCATGAATAGGGCTTCATCTTCAATAGGACCATCATCTTCATGATCATACTCTGAGTCACTGACTTCACTCTCATTTGATGAGCTGCAATCTTCTTTGGTGTAGAAACTCTTCTTGTCCTTGAAGTACTTCTTGTATCAAACCTTCTGAATCCCTTTTTGATTTTATCAGACTTGAATGATATCTTTCCATCACCATGACCTTGATCATCATTCTTCTTATACTTATGAGGTCACTTATTAGCAAAATGTCCCACCTCTCCACAATTGAAGCATTTGAGGGGAAGTTTACCCTTATACTTGCCTGAACCTATTTTCAAATTTTCTTGAAATCAAAGAAATTAGTTCATCCTCATCTATATTATAAATGTCATCCTCCTTGGGTTTCTTACCTTAGAAATTCTTCTTTGGCTTCATCTATGTCTTAAATGTTTCTTCTTTTTTTGGTGGTATATCATCATTATTCCTCATCTCATAGGCAGTAAGGGTGCCATGCAATTGATCCATCTTCAAATAAGTAAGATCATGAATTTATCCTACATCAAATACTTTTGGATCAAACTTGAGGGATAGAGACCTTAATAACTTTTAAACTATAGTAGCGAGTTCAAGGTTCTCTCTAAGACCTTTGATGATGTTCACAATCTCATGAACTCTCTGTAGAAAGGATGCCACATAATCTTCTTCCTTCATCTTGAGATTTTCAAATTACCTTATGTGAGTCTGCAACTTAGAAAGCTTGACCTTTGAATCTCCTTCATAAATGATCTACATTTTATCAAATATCTCTTTAACAAATTTATAATGGATTACCTTGGTGAACTCAGTCTCTATAAGACCACAAGTAATGGCATTAATTGCCTTAGAATTATTCTCAAACAACTTCTTATCAATAACACTAGATGGAGGGGTAGTAGGAACAACATAACCATCCACAATAAATTGCCATACATCAAACCCTAGGGACATAATGTATGTTCTCATCCTTGAACTCCAAAAAGCATAATTGGATCCATTGAACATTGGTGCTTGCTTAGTAGAGAAACCTCCTTGATGAGTATCCATATTGTACCTTGGATCACCTTCAAGTTGTCAAGCCTTTACCAAAGGACTTGCTCTGATACCAATTGTTAGAGGTACAATCACTGAGAGGGGGGGTGAATCAGTGAGCTCACATATTTCAATCTCAATTCTAATCCTTTAAAATAATTAGACAATCAACATATATCAACTTGATCAAGCAACATTAACACGAGAGCTCATTCATTCAATGCATACACAAGATCAGACACATAACATAAAGTTATTGTGGGAAACCCTCATGGGGGATAAAACCCACTCTCAAGCCTAAAACACATGGATTACTTCACCTATAATAAATTACAAACAATATACTGGTCAACTCCTTTAGACCATAAAACTTTGATCAAATCATCCTGACCAAAGACCTTTAGTGAAACACTTATCTCACAAGGAACAACTACCCCTAAGGAAGACCAAGTCCTTTAGACCCTCCTTTGAACACCTCTACCTTAGAACTAATGTCTTCAACACTTGATGATGGATCTATGATTTTCTAACCCCTGTACAAACTCCCTCTCTATCTCATATAGGCCTCTCACATAGGAATGCATAATCTCTCTCCCTCTTCACTCAAATTGTCCTCATATGCACTCTAAAACCTCTTCACATATCATCAAATTACAAGATCACTATTATGATATGAGAAATATTACCTACAATTCATACACATAGTTATCACCCTGATCTACTCATCAACCATCTAACAGGCACACAACCTATCAACTCTTCACCAACAAACCTTGCATTAGTCTTCCACAACTAGTCTTTCTTAAGTCTTATCCAAGTCTAGAAACCAACACATTTAGTTTCAATATTTATAGATAATTTATTAATTATCAATATATTGGTTGGCCTTTAGGCATGCCTTAACCCTTAAGGCATCTTACATGGGTCACACTTAAGCACAACTCTCTTTTAAATAAGCCTAAGTCACCTTTTAGGTTCAATGATGACCCATTCACCTCTTTGACACTTATCCAAGCAAACTAGGAACACATGAACTCTTTCCAACATATGGACCCATGCCACATGATCTATAAGTCCCCCTAAAGTTCTAACAACCATCATAGTACCTTTCTGCTTAAGCATAATTTGCTCAAATAACATTATGTGCACATAGTCACCATGAAAAAATACACAATCAACTTCTAAACCTTTGTTTATACTGCATAAAATTAGTCAAACCTTCATAATACACACATATCATCCTCATGGAGTCTAAAACACTCCAAAATATCTAATTCATCATGAGACATCGAAATAACATCAACACAAGCTCAAACATCCTTCTCAAGTCACTTGCAGAACACAATCAAACACACAGTCAACTTTGGAACTCAATATCTTTGATTGTACACACTTTTAGATCTTCAAATTAGGTTCATTTGATGCATTGTGGAGTTTTATTCAACTTTTATTTTTTACACCATGATCAAATTCTACATATATCTAAATTTATGGCTCAAAAACTAAGCACTGGTCTTTCCTTTGTTAACTTCAAATATTTGAATTCAAATGGTCATAGTTAAACACCAAACACTATGCTCACATCTTGTATCCTCACTGCTTTATATCAATCACACACCATTGATCTTATTGTATGAAGTTCAACCTTTAACTCATAGTGCACCGCTGCCAAATGTTAAACCTCAAATAGTTGACCTCATGTTGTGCCATCTTTCAATATTGACTCAACGTGCATCATCAATCTCCTGTACATAGCTCAATCTTTATCTATGCTAAACATTGGGCACTTTGAATCATCTCGCTCACTATGCACCATTGATCTATATATGTACAAACATACATAAACCATTAAATTTTGGAAGAATCTTTATATTTATCTATGCTTGTTGTTAAACTTTGAACACTTATCCTCATTTGACTCAACACGCACCATTGATCTTGATCTGTATGATCACTTGCACGTGATTGGATCTTCATTTGGTCCTGATATTTAATTATGTTAACCAATAAACACTTTGACCCATTTGAATTATTACACACCATATATCTAAATGTATGAACTCTTATGAACCATTAGATCTCCATCTGGTCCTAATATTTAATATCATGAAAAAATGAATATGGGGACTGTTGTTTATCTGCCTATAAGTTCAACTTTGCACCTCCATATCTTTTGCTTTGCTCAAGCACATTTTATAAAATTTATACCATATGATCTTCTCACATAGGAGAATCCAGCCATGTGTTAATATGCTCCTGGAACCCTCATACATGTGAGATATAATGACATTAAAATGCTCACTCATATTTTTCTCTCACAGAGCCAACTATGTCAAGAACTTGTTTGGAAGGCCAAATTTGCACATGCATATCATTTGATGTGTTTTATCACCTAATCTAAAAAGTAGAGCATATAAACTAGGCACAAAATTAAACAAATCCATATGATCCACTTCTCCTAAAATGTCCACACATGCGAGATATTCCACCATCAAAATTCTTACTTGGCTCTTCTTGCCACATTGAAAATTTGGCTAAGTATGGGGAAACACTATCAAACTACCCACAAGCCCAAATTTGCACTTGCATATCTTTGGTTGCACTTCATTGCATGACTTGAGACTTTGTGCATAGCAACTAGGGACTAATGTGATCACAACCATATGACCAACTCCCCATGACTCATCTATATGTGGCAATTATGACGTCAACAAACTGCTTACTCAATTTTTTTGTCATTAGACCCAAAATGTCTAGATGAAAACAATGATCAACCAAATGAAATCCACTTATACACACAAGAACTCATAGCATAGGAAACCTCTTATAGGACTCCTTGCACATGCTCAAATCACCATACTCATCCCTAAACAACTCTAATCATGCCAAAACTAAAGATCAACCAAGCTTCCTTCAAAAATACTAGGACAAACACATTGCACACTTTGTCATTGTCACTTAGACTTCCAAGGCACTTCATCCACTCACCTAGACACCTTTATGACATCACCATGACATCATTGATAAATCTCCAATAATACCTGTAATATGATCTAGTAGTTGTGAATGGACATGTTCATAATAGTACTAATTTTGAAATAAAGTTGTACTAATAGTTGTTCAACTTGTATTCAATAATAGTTCCTAATAGCCAATCACAAAGTACTACATAGGCTACATGGGTATTAAAACCCCATCACATGTTCGAGGGAAATTTTTTTTTTGTGCTAAATCAATTCAAAATCTATTGTTCCCTACAATTGAGCATGAGAAATGGAAATGGAAGATTAAAGCCACAAAAACCTTATTAATTGACCTTTTTCATACAATATTTAGACATCGTAGGGTGCATTTATTAAACCCTAATGTAAGATGCATGAGTGATGGGTCATTTCCCCTAGTATATTTATTTTATGGGTTTTAAAAATATTTTATTACAGTGGTTTTGAAAAAAAAATTGTTACAAAGATATGGGAAACCCTGGAAAATTATGTGTGTTTGTTTTATTTTATTTTTATAGTTGCAGCCTATTTTATCAGATTTTATGATTAATGGTGTTTTAATCTAATAAAAAAATAGTTGAGTAGAATAAAATGGATCATTAAATTAATATTCAACCATGAATTTTATTACAAACAAATGATAATGAACACTTAGGATTTTGACCCAAAACATGGAAAAGAGATGAGCAATTTATTTGTTCAGGGCACACATAGTTGTGTGCAAATGTATTTGATCCTGAGTTTGATTATGGCACTATTTGATTTGAATATTTGACTATTATTTTGGCCTGAGATGTGGGGGATTTAGATAGGAGAGTGTTCCATGATTGTCTGATTAGGTATTTTTGTTCCAAATTCTTCTTATGACAAAATTATAAATTGAGATTCTATGCGGGTCCACTTATAGATGTATTTCAACTTGACACATATCTGAGAACACAACAATCAACTTATGTTTTCACCTTTTCTTCTTCAAAATCTTAACAGATTGCTATGCACAAAATAAATGGAGATAAAATGTAAAAAAGGGGGAAATTTTGGGGAAGTGAGAATGGTTGAGTTGGCCTTAAAACCCTTATGAATTGAGTGCTACATATATGGTCCTAGAATAGGGACCTCATGCCAATGTACTTCTACTTCTAATGTGTGTGTGTAACTGGATCATGCACAGTGTGTATCTAGATGTTCTTCTCCTAGGCCCTCTTTTTGGTCAAGCATGCAATCTAGATATGAGATGTATAAACTTTAGATAAATTTAGAGATTTGAGCTTGATGTAGTGTAATTTTATTTATTGTGCTAGTGCCAAATTGATAAGTGTTGAATGTAAAATACCTTAGGTAACCCTTTAAATAGAAGACTCTCAGTTTTGAATTTTTAGAAACCCATTCACATGCCAACCGATTCAAATAAGGGTATAATGGTCATAAAAAGATACCCAAAAAAACTTTCATCAGAAATAGTTCTAAAACGTGGAGTGGATAAGAATATAACAGATTTAGACAAAAGAGTAGTGTGATGTTGTCCAATTAAGGCACTCCTATTTAGAGACAATAAAATCAAAGAATGAAAGAGAAACAAGACCAAGCATCCATGTGACTCAGACAAGGATTGACATGGAAGATTGAAATTTTAGAAAATAAGTGAAATCAATAGGAAAAAGTGATAGAAAACACATAGGACTAGGACAACACACAAAAATGGGAACGTAATTCAAAATTAGGATATTCTAAATATAAAACCCACAAAATACATAATACATGTGCTTGCTTGACCAAATTTGGGTTATACATCCCCCTCCCTCTTTATTCTAGCAATACAATAAAATGAAAATATGATTTAACAATTTTGGGAATATTGGAGTATTATTCCTATTTTGGTTAAAGGTTTGGAATAGGAAATTAGTAAATAAATATGTATTAATTAAGCTACTAATTTATATATATTTTGACTATAATTTAAAATTTTCTAAAAATAGTAATAAGGGAGAGAAAATAAGACTTAGTTGGAAACTGACTAAGATGATTATTGCAGGGTCTGAAATTCACTATGCGAGACTAGGACAGTGTCACAAATTAGGATATAGCCTTCATTTTATGAGTAGATAGGGGTGCCAAAATAGGACACCCTAGGGTGCAACACTATATTCTTATTCTAGCACTTTTGTCCAAGAGACCTAAGTTTTTTTAGTTTTGTTCGTTGTGTCTGTGTGAGTCTACCTATAAAATTTTGACTGTTGGATGTCTACGAAACTCCTTGTAGAGCTAATTTAGTCTTAAAACCCTAGAATCCATTGTGATTTGACAAAATTTGAGAAATAGGGGGGGTTTAGTGTGTGTAAGATGCACTAAACATGTATCCACACCCCTTGTGTGGGCATGTTGCCTACATATCAATACTTCGAAGAGGGATCAAGCCATATGTAGTTCTCCCACTTGATGTGCTTTGTGCAATAGTTTGTATAAAGATGAAAAATGCTAAACTGAATGTGATTGAGGTGGCTAGGGACTAGTGTAATAATTTGAATAAGCTTTTAGTAGTATTGGCTGGCTGTATATAGAGAAAAGGGAAGATTATCTTAGTAGTCTTGCTTGTATTCTTGTTTGCTTTGTGATATTTGCCAAACCCTTATAAATGAACTTTAAATGGTCTTTTATAGGGATTTGTTGGTCATGGGTTGAATGTACTTGTATTAGGATAACAAGGAGAAAGATAGGAACCAAAATAAACTAATTGTTTGAGGTAAAAATGCACTTAGATAGGAGCACCGAAAATGGACACTAGATGGTCCAACATTATAGTCCAAATTGGGTACTATTTTCCTGAAGGAACGAGACCCAAGGGGATAGAATTATCATAGGAAAATTAGCTTGGAGGATGTGGAATCACTATCTGTAAGGCTATAGATGACTGAGAATCAGTGAAAAGGTGCCTAGAAGGGTCATGAGAGCAAGCAAGATGGACCTATGGGTTAGGTGTCAAAAGCCACACTCAAGTTACTAGTTTTCACATTTTATATGACTACATTTCCCCCCCCCCTTTATTCTAGTGATGTAGCAAAGTGAATTACTAGGATAAAGTAAAAATAGAAAGTGTACCTAAACTTACCTGCAAGGGTGAAGCTTATGAAGTTGTGTAATGCTATATGTGCATAAAAAGAGCATGTTGTAGAGTGTGAATTTGCAAGAGAAAACAAAGATTAGACCAATTCTTACTAGATACGCTATATCTAAAATAAGAATGTACAAAGCTGGGTAAGATAGAGAGGAAGAGAAAGAAATGAATACACCTCACATAGTATGTGAACCAATACAAAACCTATTGTGATGTTGAGTGATGCTGAGTAATGCTGAGTAAGGCTGGATGATATTGTACCAAGAGTAATATTATGAATGGAGTTGAGTGATCAATTCCCCAAGAGTGGCTCAATAATGCAAAAGCTGGCCCTTTGGCTCCATTATTGCCTACTAAGTGAAGCTACATAATCATGCATGTGTCAATAAATTTTTAGATTGTGTGTCTAATCCCTCTGAGTAGGTGGCTCAAGAATATAAAGGCTAACTAGACCTTTGGCTCCATTGTTACCCCATGAAGTGAAGTTATGAACTAATACTGGTATGAAATGCATGTCATATGATATGGAACTTAAATCCCATGAATGCTCTATAATATGATAATATGGCATGGATAGTCGAATGTATGCTGGAAACTAGGCCACTCCTACCCACTCCAAAAGGTGGATATTAGGCTTATATGAAATCCACTTTGAAACCAGGGACTAGGCTTATATGAAATCCATTTCAAAATGTGGAGGTTAGGCTTGTATTAAATCCACTCCAAAATGATGCCAACCACCTGCATATGGAATAAGGCATGCAATCACTGAGAATGCCTAGGTAATATACTAAACTCTAAAAGAAAGAAGATAAATGTGCTATGTACATTTCCCTCAATCACTGGTGTCTATAAAATGGACTCTGATCTAAAATTTATACCAACCACCCTATCTAAAACTAGAAGTGAGAGCCATCATGTCATGCATGATGCCCCCTATATCTGGATTCTCTGAGAAAAACTATACTGAAACTACTATATCTGAACTGGTTTGAATGTGTAAAACTATAGCTGAACCTACTTTTTTACTTGTTTCTATAAAAATATTTTTGTTGTTGTTTGGATAAGAGTGATGAAAATAGACACCCTATTGTCCAACGTTGTAGTCCAATCTTGGTGCTATTTTCTTGGGTAAATTATTGTGAATTTTCTATAATTTTCACTGTCAGCCTAGTCTATTCTGCCTAGTTTGAAGTTTGGCTATTGTTTTGGGTGTTCTGAAAACTGCTTTTTTGACTGTTAGGAGCTCTAATATCTGTGATAAAACCCATGTTTATTGCCCCCTCTATTGAAGGTAGGAATGAAGACCTTGTAATGACTACCCTCAGAATAAAAAGCCCTACAAGTATGTTATGCTACAAAGATACATGATATAACAATGATAATCAACAAGATATCTTAGGATATAACATGGTTTGTAATGAGATATTATTAGATCGATAGGGGTATGCCTAGATAGATATAACAATGTAATAGTATGTTTAATGTACTAAATTGAAACTAGAAGTGTGGTTATTTGTTAGTTGTTAGTTGTTAAGGAGGGATAAAGCATGATGTCCATCATGACATCCATGAAATCAAGATAATGTATGATGTGGATCATGGCATTGAAAAAAAGGTGAGAAGTAAACAAGCAACAAACACACAAGGCAAGAAGCATACAAGAGTGGCAAAAGGGCCAAGCAAACAAGGGACATGGGCACATGTCACTCAAACTAGAAAGCAAGCATACAAGGCATGTTCAAATTACACATACACATACAATTAAAACTAACAAGGTTGACATAAGGGCCATAGGCACATAGAAAAGTAAAGGAAAAGGACATTGGTAAATGTCCTAAGGCACACATAAGAATAAAAGTAAAGGACATTGGAAAATGTATGAATGCACATACAAGAGATAAAATAGGAACTAGGAAATGCAATCACATCTAGCTACACAAAGCAAGAAAGGAAAGCATGTAAATACTAGAAATACAATCGCATCTAACTAATCAAAGTAAGAAGTGAAAGCATGAAAGACATGTAGTACAAGACTTAGTATGTGGTAATAAGTACATAAGTGTTATATACTAGTGAGTTTCAATAGAGTAATCTGTGTAAGCTTAGCAAGTAATATACATCAACATGATAACTTAGAGTGTGTGGTGTAAGAATGACATAACCTGGATGGTGTAGTCATGTAGAAGATGCACCCAATGGGTAGATATATCAATGTTTGTATTGAATATAGAAGTAGGATGCCTCCTTAATGGGTAGAGTGAATCAATCAAGGATTTAGATGTCACTACACACACTCAAAAAAGATCAAGTGAAGCATGGTAATGTAGATAAATAGACAAACTATAGCATAAAGCAACAAATGTAAGTCTAGCATAGTAGTAGAAATGTAAAGCATGGATAATGCATACAATCAAAATATTTTTGATGTTTTGAATTATTTGAATGTTTTTGGATTTTAAAAATTTGTATTGTTTTTGGTATTTTTGGAATATTTGAATGTTTTTGTATTTTGAAATATTTTAAAGCTATGTACAATCAATAAAAAGGAAATTATGTACAAGAAATACTAAGAAGCTATGTACAAGTAATATGGAGAAGAAATGATACTAACTGATGAGTCTCATGAGAGACTCCCTATCATGGTGTCAAGTGTCAAGGAGAGGGATCATGCATGATCATGAAGCATGATGAAAGGGCTAAGACTGTGGCTCTAAAAGCTATGAATGTTGTAAGTGCTCTAAAATCTCTGAAGTAGAAACTGACTGTGGGGTCCCCCTATAACTCTTAGAAGTGGATGCAACTATAAGGATCTTTGGGACCCATTTGGTAGTAGGAGAAGCTCTTTGAATGTGGGCTCTATGTGTAGAGGCAAGAGACCTTAGTGATACTATCATGGGTGTGAACACTGTGGCTAAAAGCTATCTAGAATTCTAAAATTGTGATTACTCTAAAAGAGATCTCTATGGAAGTGTATAAAATCTTTGTGCTGGTGATAGAGGCCTCAATTGTGTCTAAATCTGATCTAGAGGAAGAACTAAAATTGGTGGAGAAACTGAAACTGGTGGTTGAACTAAAACGGGTGACTGCAAAGTAGAAGATGGCTCTAAAGTGGGGAGTGGTAACTCATATGTAACTCCACCAACTATAACAACCTGATTAGTGTGAATGATTTTCATACATTTATAAATTATAGAAGGTATTTCTTGAAGTTTTTAGATCCATGGTTGACCAAGTAACATATTGAAAACTCTTATACTAGGAACAATAGTAAATGGTGTGGCCATATGTGTTGGACCAACCTATAGAGGAAGTATAATCTCACCTAATGAACTCTGTATTTTCCCATTTAATCCATTGATAATTATGTCCATCAGGGTAATACCCTACTCTGAATATCCTAAATACGTCAACAATGTCATAGTGCACATGTTTGCACTGGATCTATTATCTATGAGAACACTATGAATAGGATGATTATGAATGTAAGCTCTGATAAAGAGTTCATGATAATCTAAATCATTCTCGGCTATCTCCTATTGTGAGAAGGAGATGGAAGGTCTAGCTGGAACTCTAGAATTGTATACACCAATCATGTTGCTCAAAGGATGTAACTCAATTGAAGGTGCTCTGTATGTATCTGGTGGGGGATGTGCATGATATACATGGTAAACACATGATGTATCTCCTATCTCTTATTTAGAATACTATGAAAAAGGATATGAGAAGATTTTCAAAGCTTTATCCTTTGTTTGCTTTGCCTGAGGAGGCTCAACTGAAGTGCCAAGATCAATAACATTGTCATCTATCAAGTCTTATATTTTATGTCTCAAACTGATGCATCTATTTGTTGTATGGCTTGGTGCCTTGTAAAACTTGTAAAATGCACGTAAATCATATCCCTATGGAAGAGGCTTTATTGGATAAACTTCTCAAATAGGAGGGAGATATATGATATTACATTCTAAAAGCTATTGTAAAACTCTAGCTAGAGGAATTGGTAGATTGGTAAGGGTTCATCGAGGAGGTGTTGATAAAACCACATGTTGAGGGGGATTTGAAGCTACACTGATTGTATGTTGATTTTGACTTTTGTTATCATTGACTTTGACTTTGTATGGGACTTTGATGTTATTCTTGTTTGTTGTTTCTAATATACTTGTGTACTTGAGTTTTCCCATTGAAATAAGTTTAACTTCCCTTTCCTTTAGTGTGTGACACAATCCAATGAAGAGAACCTTTTGAACATATTGATTCATGCAAAGCTGGTAGAAGAATTTGTTTGAAGATATCTTGTAACTCTTGATTGGCTATGGGGCTAGTCATCTTAGCCAAAATAGTCTTATATCAAAAAACATAATTTGTGAGATGCTCATTTGACCTTTTGTTTTTATTGTGCAACTTGGGCATAGGAAACCTTATCACCAATTTTAATGTTTAAATAAGCTAGGAACATGTCAACTAAAGGATTGAATACATTAACTAACTGATTCGATAGACTATAGAACTATTATAAAGCATAATCCTTTAGATTCATGGAAATAACTTGGTTAGTAGCTGGTCATTTGGCACATAGTCCAAACATACTGCATGACAATCTCTCAAGTGTGTCTTTAGATCACCCTTGCCATCATATAGATTATGCTTGGGTTGAACAAAACCTTATGATAAGGGTGTAAATGCAACATGACATGCCAATGGTGTATACAGTAGAGTAAAATAATCTAAAGCCTGTGTAGGTCTAAAAGCACCTTGATCAATATGTAACACCTTAGATTGAAGAGATTTTATCTCTTGCACAAGGGTTGCCACATCAGAAAACAAAGATGTACTAGTTGTAGTTGGTGGTGGCATAGAGATAGGTTGGGATGCTATAGGGGGTTGTTGATACATAGTTGCCCCCGTAGTGTCATGTGCATGGGTTGCTCTGAAGGAATGGAAGACTTAACTTGTTTAGCCTTTTTGAATTCCATGATAGATTGTGAGATAAGAGTATGATCTCGAGGCTATTCCCTAAGTTTTTCTCAAAAAATTTGTAAGATCAAATATTTGTTGAGGAAAACTTCATTATCAATAATAGGTGGAAGTGGATCAAGAATTTGATGTGGTGGATCATGAACATTGGTGCTTGTATCATCATTATTATTCTAATACTGCTCTTATCAAAATTATCCTCATGGAAATTGATGTAATATGGATGTGTAGGATCTATAATAGGAACCTGAGTTTGTTGTTTATCCATGGTATATGGTTAGGTTGAAGGAATCTAGGTGAGTTTAGGAGGGTTGCCACTAAGTCTTGCACTTTGTCTCAAAGGAAGAGATGCAAGAAGCTTAGGTGACATAAGGAAAACAACTTGAATAAAAGAAGAAAAGATTAAATAAATGTAATCTAAACAATGAACTATAATATGCCTAAAAAGGATATGAAACTCATAAACATGTAAGGTAATACCTCAGAAGCAATGGGACCTGGTATATGCAACTAGGGTTTTGAAAATGATATATTCTAAAATTACTAAAGAATTTTAAAAATTAAGGTGAATTTTTTATTTAAATATGCAAGTAAAGAGTAAAAAATTATTGGAAACTCTTGATTTGAAAGGACCTAATATGTGCAACTAGGGTTTGGAAGATTTTTTTTAAAAAATTACTATGGAATTTTAAAAATTAAAGTGAATTTTTTATTTAAATATGCAAGTAAAAAATCAGAAAATATTTCTAAAATTAGAAATAAATTATTCCTAGGGTTTTTATGCACAAAAAGACCTATTAAATTCAACTAGGGTTTGGAATAAATTATTTTTAAAATTACTAAGGTAAATTAAAAAATTTAAATGTAAATTTCTAATGTAAATATTTAAAAAAATCATAAAAATGCTATAAAAATTAGAGGAATTTTCCTTAGGGTTTTTGTGCGTAAATGAAGTAAGTTGAGTTTACCAAATGATTTAATAGTTTTGGGAATATTGGAGTATTATTCTTATTTTAGTTAAAGGTTTGGAATATGAAATCAGTAAATAAATATTTATTCATTAAGCTATTGATTTGTATAATTTGAACCTTTCTAAAAATAACAATAAGGGATAGAAAATAAGACTTAGCTAGAAACTGACTGAGATGGTTGTTGTAGGGTCTAGAATTCACTGTATAAGACTGGGATAGTGTCACAAATTAGGATCTAACCTTCATTTTATGATTGGATAGTAGCATCAAAATAGGGCACCCTAGGGTCTAGTGCTATAGTCCTCTTCTACCACTATTGTCTAGGAGACTTGAGCTTTCTAGGTTTTATTTGTTATGTCTGTGTGAGCCTACCTATGAAATTTTGACTGTTGGATGTTCATAAAACTCCTTGTATAGCTGATTTAGTCTTCAAACCCTAAACTCTATTATGCTTTGACAAACTTTAGAAAAGAGGGGGGGGGGGGTTAGTATGTGTAAGATGCATTGAACATGTATCTATACCCCTTTTGTGGGCACGCTACCTACATACCAATACTTTGAAGAGGGATCAAGTCATATGTAGTTCTCCCACTTGATGTGATTTATGCAATAGTGTGTATGAAGATGAAAAATGCTAAACTAAATGTGCTTGAGGTGGCTAGGGACTATTGTAAGGATTTGAATAAGCTTGTAGTAGTATTAGCTGGCTATATGTAGAGAATATGGAAGATTGCCTTAGTAGTCTTACTTGTATTCTTACTTGCTTTGTGATATTTTCCAAACACTTATAAATGAAATTTGAATGGGATTTTATAGGGATTTATTTATCATGGGTTAAATGTACTCACATTAGGCTGACAAGGAGAAAGATAGGATTTGGAAGGAACTGATCATTGGAGGTAAAAATGCACTTGGACAGGAGCACCAAAAATAGACACTAGAGGGTCTGGTGCTATAGTCCAAGTTGGGCGCTATTGTCTTGAAGGAATGGGACCCAGTAGGATAGAATTGTCATAAGAAAAGTAGCTTGGAGGAGGTGGAATCACTATTTGGAAGGCTACAGATGACTCAAAATCAATGAAAAGGTGCCTAGAAGGGTTATGAGAGCAAGCAAGAGGGACCTATGGGTTGGGTGTCACAAGCCACACTCAAGTTACCAATTTTCACATTTTATATGACTAAAAAATACTATAGTAAATGAAAGAAATTTGTAATTGTGCTTAGGTGTGTAACATGTTCATGCTTGAAAATGGAGGTTCCATGGGTTCAATGTGATTAACCCATGTATAGATAATATGGGATCTAATATTTTGCTTTTCTTGGCCAAAGAATTGAACACAACTTTGAGTCATGCCTGTGAAAATGAATCCATGATTTGGAGTCCATGTACTGAATCTCAGTGAGCAACTCTGCTATGAGGAACCAAGCTATGCTCGCCCCCACTCTTTTATGGGTAGAAATGTACCTAGAATTAAACTTTTTTTAACTTTAGCACCACATAACTTAAATATACTAGGTAATGCTGCAAAAAAGTTTGAATCAACCATTGTAAACAATTATAAGATTCTTTATAGTGCCAAAACTAGTGTAAGTATAATTATAAACTAATTTTGGTGTAAACAACATAGATAATGACATGATTTTTCATTTATTATGTAAAATTTGGTGCAAATATGGGAGAAGATAACATGTGTTGTGCAACATGACCCTAATATGATAACTGAACAAACTAAGTCATATAATCTAAGTAAGAAATCTAAAATTTGAGTAATAATGTTGGGTTTATGTGGACATGTGTGGTGTCCATGCCCTCGTTATCATAACCTATGTAATAACTAATCCAAAATTCATAAATTGTGTGAGCATATACCTGTAGATACTAAAACTAAATATTTATAGCATCTTGGTCTTGTATATTTGACAAATATCAATCAATGATATGCCCTTTAGTTATATACCTCCCTGACATCGAAAGGCTCATGTTCACCATCTCATTGTGCCTAAATGCTTATCTCTTAGTTTGATCCATATCATTATGATGGCCTAGGTCTTCTACACTACAGAGAAAGCTTAAAATGTGATAAACATAATTCATTTTTACTTTTAGATCCATACATGTTTTTTAGCCTTCTAGACACTACTAGCCATAAAAGGATACTACCGCTAATGATAGTGTCTAGACCCTTATCTAGTGTCTAGTAGCCAAAATTCATCCAAATTACAAAATGATCAGAAACCATGGGTCCCATTGATTGTCTTATTGAACTGTTGACCATTTTTGGTCCAGCAAACCAAAATCGGCCCCCTTCTTCCCTTGCTGTTCTGAGCCAGGTGAATTTGGGTTGCACAAGTCTTTCGACAGAAGATGAACCAGTTCAAAGAATGCAAGGGGATTTTACAAATCTTCTTTGGACATTTTGTCCAAAGAAATTCACAAGGAAAGAGAGTGAAAAAATGATTCAAGACACTTTTCCTTAAGGTTGGAAAAGTGGTTCAACATCGGGGTTCAACGACGTGATCTTTCCAAGGGTTAAAAAATTTAAACTTTTGAACCATTGAATTGGTTCAATCAGCTTGGTTCAGTTCAATTGGTTCACTCAGTTGGTTCATCGGTTGGTTCACTCAGTTGGTTCATCGGCTTGGTTCAACGTTTGGTTCAAAGGCTTGGTTCAGTCAGCTTGGTTTAATGAGTTGGTTCAGTTCAATTGGTTCAACGAGTTGGTTCAATGTTTGGTTCAACCAGTTAGTTCAATCAACGGTTCAATCAGAAGGTTCAAGAGAGTCTTTCGAAGGACCAGTGCCCTTGCAGAGGGCAGTTCTAGACCCAAGTGCCCTTACGGAGGGTAGGGAACACTTGCAAAGGGATCAAAGAGAAGGCTGAAAGGGTTGGAATTCCTTCAAAAAAGTGAACAAGGCAAGTTGGAATTCCTTCATGAAAGTGAATAAGAGAATTTCTTCAGACAAAATGCCTGAAGGAATTCCTTCAGACATTTTGTCTGAAGAAATTCATAAGGCAAAGACAATCCTTCAGAAGAAAATCCTATGAAATAAAAGACTAAGGCAAAGGCAGGAAATGATTTCTTTCAGACTTTTGTCTGAAGGAATTCCTTCAGACAAAAAGTTTGAAGAAATTCGGGGGAAAAATAGCTGAAATAAAAATCTGACAAAAAGTGGTAAGCAAGAAAAGACAAAAGAAAGATTTCCTTCAGATAAAATGTCTAAAGGAATTCCTTCAGACATTTTGTCTAAAGGATTTGAGGAGCATGGCCACCGAAGGACCTTGAAGGGCAGGTGCCCTTGCAGGGGAATCTCAACTACCAAAAGGACCTTTGACAAAAGCCCAAAGAAAAGGAAGCAAAAGGCCAAAGCAAAGGAAAAAGCTGAAGGAATTTCTAAGGAAGGTGACGAGCCCGAAGCCATCAAATTCAGGGCAATAAACTAGTCGTTGGCTTTCAAATGGTGACGAGCCCGCAAACGTCAATTTTATGGCAAGGAAATAGCTGTTTGATCTTTAAAGGCTTGAGCATAGACCTGAATACATTCAAAGGCCTTAAGGCCAAAAGGAAGAATCGCTGAGAGAAGAGCCCAAGGAACCAACAAGGCTGGGAAGATAGCCCTCGAGGGCCGAAGGAGCTAGAAAAGACAAAGCTAGGAAGAGACAAAGTGCAAAAATGGACAAAACAGTCCAAGTGGTGAAGGAAGGTGTCGACTCAAGGAGTTACTCCAGTGATTGACACAGTATCTACTAAGTGGTCATCAAAGGGCATAAGCAGTGAACAATGCGACCCATTTTCTTTACTTTACATTAATGAGCAAACAAACTACGTGAATATCTTGAAGGAGTAGTCTTGTTTGTAGAAAAAGAGGCATGACCCATGCTTTCACATTAATGTTTGAGTGCCAAAGTCAAGACCGGTGATTACACAACATGGTTCTAACAGGCCTCTTCTAGAAGGATGATATCAATAACAATGACTTCCTCTTCCCGATGCTCTCAACACACATGGGCCAACTTGTAAAAAGGTGCCAAAGTCTTTTCCAAAGGGGTGCCTTTACTTCTTCTCTCTCTATATATTGTAAAATTCTCATTAAAAAAAAAGATCTCTTAGCCTGAAAGGCAAAGCTCTGCCCAAAAATCTCTTGGCTTGTAAGGCGGAGCTCTACCAAATTTTACCTTGAATCAAGACTTAGAAATTTTTACCTCCATTTGAGCTTGCACTCATGCATATGTCTATGTTTTCATTTTGTGTTAAGTCATTTTATTTTATGCTTTCATAGAATGATTCCAACATGTCTAGTGCATTGTGAAGTTTCTTCTTCTGCAAGTCTGCTAGAAGTGTTTACAGCAGGAATATAGGCACATGTGAATAGGCTGCCATAGAGTGTCTTAGAACACCTCTGGTAGTTCTTCCTCCCTGTATCTCCACAGACCCCTGACTCACTGATACAAAAGAGTTTCCCATATCAAATGAAGTGTATGCCAACTTGTTCTTGGTGTAAAGTGTAGGTTCCAGCTAAGTAGATCAAACTTTTTTGGTGTATCACCCCTTTTAGGTTAGGTTCTATTTTTTAGTAATCCTTCTCTCTTTTCACTCCCCCCATTATTAGCAGTAGGAAATCCAAGACCTCAGAGATACATCAAAGGGAGCTATCCCTTATCTAGAGACTCTCCTTCCAGTTTTGTCAGACCCACAGGCAAGAGGGGAGTTTCCATTTTGACGCGTGGAAGACAGGAGCTCAGCCTCCTATCAAGGGTGCAATCCACCATGTCAACATGAAACTTACCATGTGATATTTTTAAAATGTGTGGTATAAATATAAGTCTAAGCCTTCTCATTCTTCATCTATAAAATACCAAGTAAATACTTACTAAAGCTAAATCAATCAACTACACAAGTACTTTATTCTACCCTATTTATCTATATTTTCATATAAAACATAAGATCAACCATATTACAGGTCTAAAGCCTTCAAAAAACAATCCATGAGTGATATTTGTTAATTACAATCTAGATCAATGCATGCATGCATCATATAGCGTATCATACCATTGTACACACACTTTCCCAAACATAGAGGATAACTATATAAGTTTGAGGTCTTATTTAGAGTATTGACTATGTAAGCAACACCCATTGATAAAGGGGTCTTTGAGATAGCTCAACAACATGATCCCATTAATCCATTTTTTAATAAACTCATTTTAAGGGTGAAAAAGGGTGAAGAGTTAGGGTTTGATAAATTAGTGAAGAGCAACAACATGTATCTTATATCTAAATACATAAAAAAAAGGTGATATAAAACCCACAATAATGAATTTGGTCACATCCTAATCCAATCATTATTCTATTTTGGACACTTGCATCATAATCAGACACTGGCATCCATAGTAGTGTCCAGATCTAATGGTACTGTTTGCAACCTTAAATGTATGATTTATAGAATCTGATGACTAGTCTAGAATACTGATCCTACATACTTTACATATGTTTCTATCTAGATCTATCTATGTGTAGTAAATCAACTAAGTACCATTGTTTATTATTTATTGTAATATATTTCAATAGTTATACTTTACTATTTTTAGCAATCCTTGTATAAATTCAGAATATTGTTTATATGCATTTTATATTGATTAACATGTTATATATTAATTTTTTACCTTAGTGTTAGAACTATTTCTATATCCTTAACCCTATACCACCACTTCTAAATTTAGGGTTGAACATTTGGTGAACCCAAACCCTGAGTCCTCTTACGCAACCACTATTTTCTCTAGGGTTGTGCAACTTCCTAGGTTTTCATACTTTATTTTTGAGCTATCTCATTCTATATTGTACCAAAGATAAAATGAAGGTCATTTTTTAATATCAAGCATAACTTATACATAAAAAGAGGTATATATTTATAAATTCATAAATATTGAGCACAAATAATTTTGAACATTATTGGGTGACCAAAAGCAAGCATGTTTGGCTCGCTCTAATGAGAAATATACCTCTTAATATTATAATAGTTATCATCCCACTCCCATAAAATGTTGAAGGCTTATGATGGGTTCAATGGTCCATACTAGTATAAATCCAACATGTAGTGTATCACATCATGGTCAACGTGTCCCTCACCCTCCTAAAAAAATATGGATATACATGGGAAAAATATTCATTTATTTAATCATAATTATTTTTGAAATGTTCATAAGGATATCATGGCCTCTTTACAAACATCAAATGATGGAAATTTTATTCCACACAAAGCACTGCAATTACCAAAGGTGCATAAATATCCAAATAATGCACTCATAGTTCATGATAAGAACTCAAACTTTCCATCCTTTCATCGTGACATTTTTTTTTAATATTCACAAGGATATCATGGCTTCCTATCAAATCCCAAAGAATGCACAATTATCATGAGCATACTTTTATGTATATAAGTACATCCCAATGGTGGGATCATTTTGATAAGACATCAAATAGTTTTAACAACCCTTTTTGGCACTAATTTTGAGGATTCAATGAAGAATACATCGAGATCTAAATATCTATTGCTCTGAAGATGCTTTGAAGATACTTCAAAGACACCAAGAAGGCATTCCAAAGACACTCTAAAGATGCTTTAAAGGTGTTCCATAGACTTGTACATAATGCTCTAAAGAAGCCCAAGCATGTTTCAAAGATGTCTAGTTAGATCCTACAGATCAAGATAATGATTCTAAAGATATCTAATGTATATATATATATATATATATATATATATATATATATATATATATATATATATAATTTGCATATTTAAATATCTTATTTTAGATATTGATACTCATAGTAATGGTCTAAAATGATCCATATATATTTTTACTTCTATTTTGTAAAACTAGATATAATCTCTTTGGATATGTGTTAGTTATTTTCCATCTATTGTTAGTTGAGTCAATTTCAACACCTTATAAGCATGGGATCATATTCCTAGATATTCTACTTTGAATAAGCAGATTTGGTCATTTAGATCACCAAATTTTGTATTTTTTGAATAGATGTTGAGATATGCTTTAAATACATGTCTCCTTCTCATTACAGATAGTTGTAAGCTAGTTAATCAATGAGATAGTCAATCAATCAGAAATTAGAAGAAGCATTCTAGTGTAGTTTCACATATATGTATATGTTCTTTTTATGATGAAATAAAGTTTAGCATTGCTTTTCATTACTTAGTAAAAACTATTCCTATTATGTGGAAGGAGCAAGGGCCCACTTCTCTCCAAAGATCAGGACAAATTGGTATTTTTAGTTATACTTTAGAAGTATTTCTTTAATTTAGGTATTATTTATTTAATGAAAAGTGTAATTTATTTTTAAACGTAAGAGTGATTTTTTTTTAAATGCAAGAGTGATTTCCTTTTCAATGCAAGTGTGATTTCCTTTTCAAAGTAAAGTGTGAATTTCCTTTGATGCAAGTGTGTTTCCTTTAAATGCAAAGGTTGTTTCAATTCAATGCAAATGAGTTTTATTTATTATAGGAAATAAAGTTTGTTAACCTATTTCCATATTCAAAAATATTAAAGAAGAAATTTAAGTGATAATAGACATAATCCTCACATTCTAGAATATCACACTGTCTTACCTACCTGGGCAAGTCGAGTGAGGAAACCATAATGTCTTATTCTAGATGTTTAAGTTCTGAATGTTGATGGTGTCAACTTAAAAATATTTTAACAAGGAATCCCATAGGATATCTTTAGTTAACAAAGATTTATAGATTTACCTTTCTATAATATAGAGTTAGAATCTTAATTATTGTCCTTTGGATTTAGATATCATAGTATAAGTAAACCCCCCAAATAGTGAACTATAAACTCTAATATCTAATAGTCTCATTGCATATAGCCTTGGACACTAGCCTTGGTATAAAATGAAACCAATCCATTGGTTAGTTAAATGATATTCATAACAATAGCTTATCAAGTGGTACTCAACTCATATTACCTTGTTTGAGTCATCATGTCAACCTTAAGTCATGAGGAGTGACTAGGCTCTCTTGACCAGTAGGTTGGTCATCCCCAAGAGTCACCAAAAATGTTGAAATTTTGGCCTCTTAGGCCAAATATCAACCCCTAACATAAACAACTTTTTTGGGTGACAAATATTCTAGCCTACTCATGGTGATATCCTGCATGGTCATGTCATCATCAGTCCTATTAAGAGTCTTTGAACCTTGTTAAGAGTGTTATGGTGTGTCATAGGGCATGCTTGAATCCATTGTGTTAAGGCTTCTTTGAGTCTTTTGGTGAGGTAACAGTGGTCATTGTGATCTTGAGAGTGAGATAAGAAGTGTATAAGTCTTAAAAAGTCCATATGAGTGGTTTTAGCCCTATTTGAGGAGTTTAAGAATCTTTTGGTAAAGTTAAGGTAACTTGAAAGGTTTAAGGTCATTAGTTATCATGAAATATGGGCTTTTCTAAGGCAATATGAAGGTTTTTAAACATTGTTTCTGGACAAAATATGAATATTTGTTGGTGTGTTGAAGCTCATTATCCATCATATACTCTTTCCAGATCAATTAGCACCTATAAACACCCCTTAAACCATTAATCACCTCATGTATGCCTTTATTCTTTATAATACCTAGAAGAGAGGTGAAAGTGTTCGATGAAATCACATTAAAAGGGGTCATTAAAAGTTCTTATTCATGCCATATTTCCACCACTATACATTTCATAGCCTTAAAATCCTATTGTGAGACCCATTCACACCTTTCCAATAGTCAAATGGGCCCCACATGCCAAATTGTGACTTTTCCACTTCCCCTTACCATATATATCATTTTAAAATGGTCTATTAACTTGTTCTCCCTCTCATTTTACCCTAAAATGGTTGTTACTAGCTAGAAACAAGGATAAAATGCAAAAAAAATATAGATTTTCAAGCATTTTCTACAGTTGTATGGAAGTGTATGGACTGATTCGTATAGAGGGTGTAAGAGAATTTTAGGTTGACTCATATTTAATGTCTCAAACAATTTTCATGGTAGAAATATGCAATATAGAATCAAAACCAGTCATCTCACTTCATCTACCTTCTTTATAGACCTAGACAACCCTTCAGGTTTATGATCAGACCATACAAAGGAGAGAGAATGAAGACCCCAAATCTTAGTTAGATAAATTAGACCTAGTCAACTTTCAGTCATTTGCATTTTTATTCAGATTTATTCCCTAAGATCTATAAACATTATTGACCAAGTTTGACTTTTAGGTCAAATTAGGGCACCCTTATGTAAAAATTTGGTTTTATAGATGTTTGGGGGGAATAATATCTTATCATGAGGTGTTTGATAGGTCATTTAATGCTATTAAATGATATATTGGTCTTGGTCATAAATTTCATTAGCCAACGTGTCCTTTTGATTCATTTTAGCAGTCAAAAAGGTGTATTTAATGCTTTGTATAGGTTTTTTTCTAGAAATATGAAGGTGTCAAAGGGTGATTTGACATGAAATGTGTCTTAGGAAGTCTTAGGTAATTGAAACCAACTAAAATTAGGTAGTTCATTAATAAAAAGGTAGTTTTCTTGTAAGAAAGGGTGAGTTTGGCACTTGTATGGCTTTCTTGGGAAGTGTGTCACATGGGAAACATCAAGAAGTGACTCTTAAAATTCCCCATGATTATTTACATTATTGATTTAATCTGAAAGATCCATTTCTTGCTCAAAACCATTCTAACCATTTCTTGGTTTCTTGGGCACACTGAAGTGACCTTCAAGTTTTTGCTTGGTACAGACAACTCAAAGGGTTTCAGGAAGAATGATTTTAGGAAGTTTTTGTAAACTTAGACACCTTAATTTTCACATAAATGTTTTTAATAATGATTAATTTTGATTTATGAATAATCAGTTTGAAGTTGATTGTGTAAATCTGCTCGTTAATCTATGCACCCTATTGGTTTGCCATTGGTTTGACCAATTATTTGCAAACCAATTATTCATGTTGGTTCTAGATGATGTTGAATATGTCCCCTCATGTCTCCCATGAGTTATTTAAAGTTTAAATTTGATTTTATGAGCAATTCACCTCAATTTTGTAGACTAGTCCGTTCTATGTTGTTGGTAGGTTTCCATTGTCTTCTAGTTTTTCATGCTTTGTCATTAGCTCCAGAGAGTCATGGTAATTTATTTATTATGTTTCCAATGTTTTTTAATCCCATGTCCCCTTATATTCATTTAAAAAAAATATACCTAACAAGATCGCATTCACAAGGATCATGTTATGTGTATAACCTATAACTTTCACACACAATCAATCTTGGGAAATCATATGTTTGAAAGCTTTATGCCATGTTCATGGGAGTATATTTAAGGTTTTGAGGTCTTGGTGTGTCATACAACATCATAGAGTGGTGAATCAAACCTTCAAAGTACTTGTAAAGAAGAGGGACTGAGCAGTCACATGAGACACCCTCACATAATCACCATAAATATGCACCTATAGGTGCTATGAAGCTCAAATCCACATTGTAAAAAAGGTTTTGGCACTTATTTCAAGTGTTTTAGAATGAAAAATGCATATGGAGGTATGAGGATAAGATAGAATCCATTGAAGGTCTAATGTTATGCCATTGCACTAATCCTACTAGTTGTATGCTTGCTTTCAATTCAGAATATGCAACTACAAGTGGTGCTAACTGGGCCTAAAATACCTTTTGGAGGTGTTAAAACAAATAGAAAATCTCACCTTAAGACCTCATAAGCTATAATGAACCCTAGCATGCATCTTTGAAGTTCCAAGAGGACTAAAAGGGTGAAAGGTCACTTCCAAGATAAGGACTATGAATTCAAGCCTTCAATCCCTAAAATGAAGAAACAAAGGTCCATGGGTATGCTTTGGATATCATGTAAAATGGTTTCAAAAGGTTTTAAGGCACCTAGACATATAAACCTTGCATCCCTTATGAACTTAAAGAGCCTTGTAGAGAATGAAGTTAAGAGAAGCAAGGGATATTGGTTGTTGAGAGGCTTAAACCTATCAAATTATGCACTAAAAACCTACAGTAACATTTACAGGCTTGCAGAGATGTATATTGTCTTTTGACACCTTTAGTGGGTAACAATGCATTCACTCATGTTGGGAATGATTCAAGTGTTGGAAATGGTACACAAATGGCATAGAGATCATTAAATTTATATTGATGTATGATTTTCAAGTTTCACAATTAACTTCAGGTGTCCCTTGTATGGAAGGCACTCACATTCAACTAATCAAACCAACATTGAGTAAGTTTAAGGGGCCAAAATAATGAATAAGAGCTAAAAAAGGTGAAGAAAGCTTAAGACTCAAAACTACTCATAAACCCTTGCAAATCCTATTTATGACCCAATCAGAGAGATGAGGTTGGAAAAGCATCTAATGACATAGTTTGAACATAAAACCTATAATAACATGTAGAGGACTCCCTCAGGCTATTTCCCACTAATATGAGATGTATAGAATTGTACAAACATGTAAAATAGGGTTTTTCTCAGCATTTTGTGTGTTTTATAGGTTATAAAGAATATATAAAGATGAAATCAAGTTTGAGGGGAGGTTTAGGACTTTTTATAACTCCCCAATTTCATTTCTTGTTGAGAAAAAACTTCTGAGTGTTTAATCAATTGTCTTCCTTTCAGCCTATCAAAACTGGCATAGTGGACACAAGGGTGAAAGCTCCAAGCGTTACCCTTTTTAAGGTTTACATTAGTATTCCAAGGCCATGGATAGCCTTTTAAAGTGTCATCCACTTCCTCCCATGGATTTTCATGGAAAATTGAAGCCATTTTTGAGGCCAAGTGTGAGGGGTGACTAAAAATGTAGTTTTTTAGAATGTAGATAGTGATGGCTACCTTCTAGGAGTTTCAAAATGAGTAAGACTACCAAAAATGCATGAAGAGGCATTTATAAAGGCCTTACCTCTCATTAAAATCATTAGACCTATCCCTAGTTAGTTATGGGATGTTCAAATAGGTCTAAATCATGAAGGTAGTTTTTTGAGCCAAGACTTGGAGTTTTATGACATTTTGCATAAATTTCATGACTTGTGTGGACACTTGGTCCTCCTAAAATTACATGGTTTATCCCATTCCTCTTTCTCATGATTTTTTAAGATATTTTCCTAGATTGACAAGTGTCTAATTGACCTATGGACTTCCCTTGTCTTACTTCTCTCTCAAAAGCTATAAATATTGACTCTTTTGGCTCTTTTGAGCAACGTCCATTAGTTGATGGTGAAACCCTAGCCAATTTTATACTTGAATATATCTTGAAGTAATAAACAAGTGATTTTTCCTACTCACATACTATTCAATTGAGTGTTAGTACAATCTTGTTGGTCTTATCTAGTAGAAGATTATCTTTTCTAGCATGTTATCCTTGATTGTTCACCAAATGTGTAAAGGAACAATTGTTACAGGTATTTGTTAGTGTTTTTTTATAAGTTTATAGGTGTATTAGAAGTGGTTCATGATTTTATCCTACAAATTAATCCTTCATTACCCTCTTAAGCATAAAAATACCTTTTGGACCTAACTTATGAAACATTGGTGTGACAATGCAACTTGAATTGTGAGTTTTTATGTGAAAGAAGCCTTGTTTATATATAAGTAGTATAAGTTCAGTTCATAGGAGTAAATGAAATATTGGTGCATCACCTTTTTTATCTTTCTTAGTTATTTTCTCAACCCTTTTCATCCACAATTGATAGGAAAGAAAGTACTTCAAGGAATGCATCAAGGGAACTAGCCCTTCTAGAGATTCATCTGAACAAATTTTTACCCATAGCAAGAGAGATGTCTCCATTGTGCCACTTAGATGAGGAGATATATGCATATCCTCAAGGGTTGAAAATCTAAGTGATAATAATTTTGGCATGCCCAGTGGGACTCTAAGTCCTAAAAGATTGTCCAAGATTGGTGTTGGTCTTGGCATAATTATAGCTACAAGAACATATACATTCAGTACCTGGTGACTCCACTAAAGTTTTCAACTCTTTGGTTTCTGATCAGTCCCCAATTTCCATGCTAAAGTTGACCACTAAGTCTAGTACTAAAGGTATATCCTTTGAGTTTGTGTAATTGCCTTTGTATTTTGTCAAAAGGTTTAGGTTTGTGAATACTCATCCTTATTCAAGAGAGTTGGTGTTTAAGAAGTCTAAGTTCTTTTTTAGTTAAACTCTTAGTACTCATAGTTCACATTCTAGGATGTCTAGGAATCAACCTTTTTTAGCCTTCACCAGATCATTTGCTTTGAATCTTACCTAATATGACCAAATTACAGGAGTAACCCTTAAGAGCGTTCCATCTTTTAGGGGAGAGGGTCTTATTACTACCTTTGAACACATTATAAATATATAAAACTTATATAATATCCATAATATCATTCAAGAGAATGTGTCTATTAGGTTATTGGCATTGTCTTTCAAAGGGAAATCTTTAGATTGGTATGGGACTCTACCTAAAAATTCTATTGGTTCATGAGATGAACTAGGAGATATATTGACTAAGAGGTTTGGAGAGAAGAGTGATCATCTATCACTAGATGAGCAATTGAAAACTATCAAGAGGGCACCATAAAATTTTATGCAATATTTTAACACTAGGTTTCAAAAAACATGGGATAGGATCTCAACCCTTATGAGACCTACTCCAAACTATGCCTTCTTGTACTATCTAAAAGCAATTAATAATGATGTAGCCATGATGATCCAATCCATGGGTGGGAGTACACTACATTATGCCTATGAGATATCCAATAATGATTAGAATTATCTTGTTTAAATAGGGAAGATTGCTCCTAGGCCACCAATGCCATTGTTCCCTGATTTGCAGCCTCCTAGTCAAGTTACATTACCTACCTTGGCTCCTTTGCCTAGTCAATAAAGGTCTACCATTTCTCCCACAAATGAGATTCATGAAGTCAAGAGTTTGCTCCAAAGTGTCACCAATGAATTATTTTACCTCAAAAGGTAACAAGCTCAAAGTTATAGACCTTATCAACCCTATAATCAGTTTGGACAAGGAAATAGACCTCCTTTTCAAGGTAATACTCAAGGACAAGGTCATATCACTCAAGTTAGACCTTACCAAAGTTATAATCCTAATGCTACCTCTTCTTCCAAATATCTTGTTCCAACTCAAAATAATTTTGTTCAATAACAACCATGTTATCCCTCCTATGACCAAAATCAAGGCCAGGTTGCATATGCCAATGAAATGCCAAGTCAAGACATGACAATGGAAGGAAGTCAAGCATCTCAAGTTCCCACTTTTGAGATGACAAAGTAAAATGGAATAAAAATTGGATTGGAGAGTGGAAAGACACAATCTGATTCTACTCTCATAAATCGTTTGGAGGGAGAGTTTTGTGCCATCAGTCATTTGGGGAATTCAAGCAATGTGAATACTAGTGTGGCTTCTAACACTATGTCTAAGAAGAGGGTTGTTGAAGAGACAAAAGGGGACAACCAAGGACTTATTTTGAATCATGAACCATATATAATGGTAGGTGGGTCTAATTCAGTCCCTAAGCTACAAGAATATTAGAAGTTTCAGAATGTAAGGCTTACTCCTACACATCCACCTCCACAAGCTACATCACAAGGTACTAGTGCTTCCAAGGAGCCTTCTAAGGTGATAAATACTTATATCAATGTTTTAGAATAGATGAATAAGTTTCATATGAATTTTTAACTATGGGATTCACTAAAAACACCTGGAAAAAAGGACATGCTTCAAAAATAATTGCAAGGACTTGGTAAGCATGTTGGATCAACTAGGAATGAGAATATTGTCTTGGTGAATGGGACTCAACCCATTGATGGAAATGTAAAGAATATTGATAAAAATCCTAATATATACCTATATATAATAATTTATGATTTCTTATTTCATAATTGCATCATAAATAGTGGGGTTAGTACTTTAGTTATTCCCAAGTGTATAGCGGATAAACTAGGCCTCATGTATGAGCCAATGGCTAAATAAGTTTTACAATTGGATGGATCACCAATAAATAACTTGGGAGTAGTCAAGGATTTTAAATTGATTTTACATTATTTTCCTACTTTTTCCATTCCTCATGATGTGGTTGTGGCAGATTTACCTCCATACTTTGCTCTTTATTTGTTAAGAGAGTTTACAACCAAGATAGGTGGATACTTGGTAGCCAATTGGTATTATATGGTTTTTAGGATAAAGTATGTTACTAAGGTGAAGATGGAATCAGAGTCTATCCATATAAATCACTTATAACCTTACATGCCTAAGGTGGCAAATGTCAATTATGCCATTATTGATGAGGAGGAATTTCACATAAACCAATATCCAACATCTTCTCTTGAAGGAGTTTCTGATTTGTACTTAGATGAATGGGGAGATGAACATTATGAGAATGATCCTGATAAATTAATAGATAAATATGGTCTTGGGGTGTATTGTGTGAATGAGGAGGGATATTTCATGCAAAAATTGATAAATCCAAGTGAAAACATGGATGGTTTATGGCAGCTTTTCTTTGATGGACCAAGAAGCAAGATTGGGGCAGGTGGTGGAGGATTGTTGGTTTCTCCTTCCAAGGAAAGGTACTATTCCACTTTTAGATTTAAATTATCTTGTACTTGTAATGTGGAATAATATCAAACCCTCATTCATGGCCTTGAGTGGGCTAGGAAAAGAGGTGTGAAGGAGTTACAAGTTTATGGTGATAGTGAGTTGATTGTAAATCAAGTAAGAGGCCAAAATATGACTAAGAACTCTTTGCTCAAGTCTTATAAACATATTGTGTGGGATATTGTGGAGTATTTCCAAGCTTTCAATATCACATCTATCCTAAGAGAAGATAATAAACATGTTGATTGGTTGTCAACAGTTGGATCTCAATTTGATGTTGCAAATGGGATAGGAGAGGATAGGAACCGACCACATCTCACGGTGATTTTAAGGTCATCCATACTAAATATGTCACCAATTGGAAAGTGTTTGATAGTGACAAAAAAATTCACTTTTTATACAAGATGAAGCCAAGTTTTCTTCCTATAATTAGTCCAAACTACAATAGTAATATGGAGGGCGGATTGTACAATTGAAGTCAAATAAGCTCCTTAAATGCCTAGTCACACTTGAGAGTATTTTCAATGATGATGATTAGTTAAAGAAAGAAAAGGTAATCATGTATAATAAGAAATAAAACTATGAAAAATTACAAATCTTCAAGGATAAGTTGTTTGCACTTAGGAAGGTATGTACTAGTGAAGAGAAACATGCTTTCAATGAGTTATGCAAAGAGTTTTATAATATATTTGAATGGGAGTATAGTGATTTGAAGGGTTTTGATCCAAACTTAGCTCAACATACCATATATCTAGATGATAATGCTAAGCCTATCAAGTAAAGACAAAGGCCAATCAATCCTAAGATTGAGCCTCTCATGAAGAAAGAGCTTACTAAGTTGATTGAGTCCAAAATCATCTTTCTTATTAAGCATTCATCTTGGATGGCAAACTTAGTCCATGTTAGCAATAATAATGGGGAAATCAGGTTGTGTGTTGATTTTATGGACTTGAATAGAGTTTCTTTGAGGACAATTACCCTCTTCCTTCCATGGAGAAATTTTTTCAGGGTTGTGGTAGGTAATGAAAGGTTTTCTCTCCTTGATAAATGTTGTGGGTATAATCAGTTTTTGGTGAAGGAAAGTGATCAATATAAGACAACCTTTACTACTAAACAAGGTATATATTATTATAGGAAAATGCATTTTGGCTTGTCTAATTCTGGAGATACATTTAAAAGTATAATGGATATGGCTTTTCAAGGACTAATAAATGACATTGTGTTGGTGTATCTTGATGATGTCATAATTTTTTCTAAGAATGGAAAGAATCACTTGAATCACCTTAGGAATTTTTTTGTGAGATGTAGAGAGTTTAGAATCTCTCTTAAAATAAAGAAGCATGTGTTTTATATCTATAAAGGCAATATTTTAGGACACATTGTTTCTGAGAAGGGCCTATCCATAGATCCTCAAAGGGTGAATGCCATCTTGGCATTGGATTTGCCTAAAGACAAGAAATGTTTACAAAGTTTTTTTGGGAAAATTAATTTCATGAGGTTCATTCCTATTTTTATAATTTAGTCAAGCCTATAACCTCTATTCTAAGGAGAGATGAAGTTTTCACTTGGACTAGAAGAATGAAGGAGTGTTTTGAAGAGATTAAACAAGCCATTGCACAAGTTCCAACTCTTAAAAGCCTTAATTTCTAAAAGTATTTAAAATTGTATACTTTTGGGATTGAGGAGGTAATCTTTGCCATGCTTACTCAATCAAATGACTAAAACTTGGAACAACCTATTGCCTTCTTTAGTCAAGGTTTGGAAGGTTATGAGGTAAGGTATACTTATGTCTAGAAGCAAGTACTTTCAGTTGTCAGAAGTCTAAAGAATTTTAGATACATGTTATCTAACAATAAGATTCACATATTGGTACCCCATCCTACTGTCAAGGACTTCCTTTTGAGCATATATTTGAATGAAAAAAGAGTTGGTTGGATCACAAAAGTGGAGTATGATGTGGAAATCAAGACAACCAATTTAGTGAAAGGAAGAGGGCTATGTGAACATCTTGCTTCAAATTTGAAAGAACAAAAAGAGGTTATTTTATCACTCCATAATGACCCTATGATATCTGCACCTTCATCAATGAGGAGTTGGACACAAGATATGATCCGTTTTCTTCAAACCGGTGAGTGTCCACAAGGCCTTGATAGAGCTTGAAGAAGGTACTTTAGATTTCAATCCATTCCTTATGTACTTATTGATGGAGTGTTGTTTAGGAAGGAATTCTTCGATGTGTTATTGAGGTGTGTTGAATTAGATCATATTAAGAATTTTTTTCTTGAGTTTCATGATGGACCTACTGGTGGTCACTTTGCTCCAAGAACGACAACTACTAGGATTATGAGAGCTGGATGCTTTTGGCCTAGTTTGTTCAAAGACACCCATGATTGGGTAAGGAAGTTTCAAAAGTGTGCTATCTTTAATGGTAAACAAAATATTTTTACCTTGCCTCTTCATCCAATTTAGGTTGATCAACCCTTTATGCAATGGGGTTTGGATTTTATAGGCCTAATCAATCCACCTTCAAGTGCTGGCCATAAATGGGTGTTGACTGCTACATATTACTTCACAAGGAAGGTAGAAGTTATTTATCTTAAAGAAGCAAATGAAAGTTTAGTTTTAGACTTCTATGAAGACATAGTGACAAGGTTTGAAGCTCCTTTAATAATAATTTTAGATAATGCATTGGTTATTCTTGGAATGAAGACAAGGGAATGGGATTTGAAACATGACATCTACCTTATTACGTCCTCTAACTATTATCCACAAGGGAATGGACTAGCTGAGTCCACCAATAAGAATCTAATTAGGATCATAAAGAGAAAAATGGAGGAGAACCAAAGGACTTGGCATTCCAAGTTGAAGATAGCTCTTTGGGTTGATAGGATCACCCCAAAAAGAGCCATTAGAAATTCACCATACACACTTGTTTATGGGAGATAAGCTAGACTACCTATTTCACTTGAGTTACCAGCCTTGGATCTCACTTATCAGCTGTAAATGATGGAAAATGAAAGCATGGAAGTCAATTTGTGTGAGTTGATGGAGCTTGAGGAGATAAGAGATCAAGTTATGAAAACTATGAGAGTTCACCGAGATAAAACAAAGAGATAATTTGACAATAAATCCATGCCAAAGAGTTTCAAAGAGGGAGACATTATTCTAAAATGGGATGAATATAAGGTTAAGCCTAGAAGACACACAAAGTTTGATGCATTGTAGAGTGACCCTTATGTTATCACCAAATGCATGAAACATAATGCCTTCTAACTCTCAAAGTTGGATGGAGAGGAACTTCATATCCCAATAAATGGGATATATCTCAAAAATTGATACTAAGGTTTTCCTCTCTCCTTGTACATAGTTTGTTGTTTTCCCTGTGTTCCCTAAGTGCTTATGCACATGTGTGAGTCTTGTGTATCTTGTGTTTGCTTGGTGTGTGGTGTGTTTATTTTATGTGAGTTTTAGGAAAGTCCTTGATATTTGTCTTCAATAAATCATTAACTCCCTTGGCCCAAGATAGGATAAGGCTACTGGTACTTAGTATAGCTAGCATACTACCCGTATGAGTCACCAATTTATTGACCAAGTTTCACTTTTAGGTCAAATTGGGGCACCCCTAGTTAAAAATTAAGTTTTATATATGTTTTGGGGGCATAATATCTTATCATGAGGTGTTTCATAGGTCATTTAATGTTATTCAATGATTGTTATCCTTGGTCATAAATATCATTAGCCAACATGTCCTTTTTCATTCATTTTAGGGGTTAAAAAGGTACATTTAATTCTTTATACAAATTTTTTTAGGAAATTTGAAGGTGTAAAAGGGTGATGTCACATGAAATGTGTATTAATAAGTATTAAGTAGTTTGAAACCAACTTAAAATTGGTAGGTCATTTAGAAAAAGGTAGTTTTCTTATAAGAAAGGGTGAGTTTGGCACTTGTATAACTTTCTTGGGAAGTGTTCCACATGAGAAAGTTTAGGAAGCACCTATTAAAATTCCCCATGCTCAATTACATGCTTTATTTGATCTAAAATATCCATTTCTTTCTCAAAACCATTTTGCCCATTTCTTGGTTTCCTAATCACACTGAAGTGACCTTTAGGTTTTTTATTGTTACATATAGCTCAGAGGGTTTTAGGTAGAATGCTTTTGGGATGTTTTTTAAAAATAAAAGGCCTTCATTTATATATAACTAGTTTGAGTAATGATTGATTTTGATTTATAAATTATTAGTTTGAAGTTGACTATGCAAATCTACTTGCTAATCTGTGCATCTTATTAGTTTTTCAGTGGTTTGACCAATTTCATGGAAACCTATTATTCATGTTGGTTCTAAATTATTTTTGATATGTTTCCTCATGTCTCCCATGATTATTTTCAAGTTTTCAAGTTTATTTGATAAGAAATTCACCTCAAGTTTACAGACTAATCCATTCAATGTTGGTAGGTTTCCATTATCTTTTGGTTTTCTAGGCTTTGTCAATAGCTTCAGAGAGTCATGATAGGTTATTTATTATGTTTCCAATGTGTTTTAATACCATGTCCCCTCATATTCATTCTCCAAAAATATACCTCATGAGATTGCATTCACAAGGATCATGTTATGTGTCTAACCTATAACTATCACACATAGTCAGTCTTGGGAAATCATATGTGTAAAACCTTTATGCCATGTTCATGGGATTATATTAAAGGTTTTGAGGTCTTGGTGTGTTCTCCAACATCATAGAGTGGTGAATCAAACCTTAACAGTGCCTGTAAAGAATAGGGATTGAGAAGTCACATGAGACACCCTCACATAATCACCATGAATATGCACCTACAGGTGCTATGAAGCTCAAATCCACATTGTAGAAAAGCTTTTGGCACTTATTTCAGGTGTTTTAGAATGAATAATGCATATGGAGGTACGAGGATAAGATAGAATCCATTGAAGGTCTAATGTTATGTCATTGCACTAATCCTGCAAGTTGTATGCTTACTTTCAATTTAGAATATACAACTATAGGTGCTATTAACAGGGCCTAAAATACCTTTTGGAGGTGTTAAAACAAATAACAAAGCTCACCTTAATATCTCATAAGATATAAGGAACCATAGCATGCATCTTTGAAGTTCCAGGATGAGTTAATAGGGTGGAAGGTCACTACCAAGATAAGGACTATGAATTGAAGCCTTCAATCCCTAAAATGAAGAAATAGAGGTCCAAGGGTATGTTTTGGATATCATGTAACATGGGTGAAAGAGGTTTTGAGGCACCTAGACATATAAACCTTGTATCCCTTATGAACTTGAAGAGCCTTGCAGAGAATGAAGTCAAGAGAAGCAAGGGAGATTGGTTATTGAGAGGATTAAACCTATCAAATTATGCACTAAAAACCTATAGTAGCATCTACAGGCTTGAAAAGATGTAGATGGTCTTTTTACACCTTTAGGGGGCAACATTGCATTCATTCATGTTGGGAATGATACAAGTGGTGTAAATGTTACACAAATGGCATAGAGATCATTACATTTATATTGATTTATGATTTTCAAGTTTCAAAAGTACCTCCAAGTGTCCCTTGTACAGAAGGATCTCACCTTCATCTAATAAAACATATAATGAGTAGGTTTAAGGGGCCAAAATAGTGAATATGAGCTAAGAAAGGTGAACAAAGATTCAGACCCAAAACTACTCATAAACCCTTTCAAACCTTAGTTATGACCTGATTGGAGAGATGAGGCTAGAAAATTAATCTAATGACATAGTTTGAACATAAAACCTATCATAACATGTAGAGGAATTCCTCAAGCTATCTCCCACTAAGATGAGATGTACGAAATTATATGGACAACATGCAAAATAGGTTTTTTTCACCATTTTGTGTGTTTTTCAGGTTCTAGAGAATATCTAAAGATGAAATAAAGTTTGAGGGGAGGTTTAGGAATTTTTATAACTCCCTAAGGTTATTTATTTCTAAGAAAAAACTTCTAAGTGTTCAAATAATTGCCTTTCTTTCAGCTAGTCAAAACTAGCATAGTAGACACAACGGTGAGAAGGGTGAAAACTACAAGTGTGAACCTTTTTGAGGTGTACCTAAGAATTCAAAGGCAATGAATATAATTTAAATGTTTCATCCACTCCCTCCCATGGATTTACATGTAAAAATGAAGGAAATTTTGAGGCCAAATGTGAGGGGTGACTGAAAATAGAGTTTTTTAGACTAAAGATAGTGATGGCTACCTTACAAGAGTTTCCAAATGAGTAGGACTAAATAAAATACATGGAGAGGAATGTTTGAAGGCCTTACATATCATTATAATAATCATACCTATCTATAGTTAGTTATGTGATATTCAAATAGGTCCAAATCATGAAGGTAGTTTTTTGAGCCAAGACTAGGAGTTTTATGACATTTTGCATAAATTTCATGACTTGTGTGGACACTTGGTTCTCCTAAAATTTCATGGTTCATCCAAATATTATTTATCATTAGTTTTTAACCTATTTTATTATATTTACAAGTGTCCAAGTGAGCTTTTGACTTCCCTTGTCTTACTTCTCTCTCAAAAGCTATAAATATTGACTCTTTTGGCTCTTTTAAATAGCCTCTGTTGGTTGATGGTGAAAAACTAACCAATTTTGTAATTAAATGAATATTTAAGGAATAAAAAAGTGATTTTTCCTACTCACATGTTATTTAATTGAGTTTTAGTGCAATCTTGTTGGTCTCGTTTAGTAGAAGATTATCTTTTCTAGCATGTTATCCTTGATTATTCACCAAATGTACAGAGGAGCAATTATTACAGGTTTTTGTTAGTGTTTTTTTTTAAGTGTATATGTGTCTTATAAATCATTCATGATTTTATCTCATAAATTATTCCTTCATTACCCTCTTAAGCATAAAAATACCTTTTGAACCTAAGTTATGAAACATTGATTGATAATGCAACTTGAATTATGAGTTTTTATGTGAAAAAAGCCTTATTTATCTCTAAGTAGTATAAATTCAGTTCATAAGAGGAAATTCAATATTGGTGAATCACCTTTTTTATATTTATTAGTTATTTTCTCAACCCGTTTCATCCAAGATTTATAGGCAAGAAATTAATTCAAAGAATGCATCAAGGGAACTAGCCCTTCTAGAGATTTATCTCAACAAATTGTTACCCATAGAAAGAGAGATGTCTCCATTATACGACTTGGATGAGGAGAGCTAGGAATATCCTTAAGGGGTGAAAATCCAAGTGATAACAAACATTACTTAAGAACTTAAGGGATTTGTATGCCATCATTGTCTTTACATGCTAAGTAGAACATAATGGTTTTCATGGATTCTTTGCTTGTTTGTTCAAACCAGTAATTGATCATGTTTCCTTAGGTCTTAAAGGAACATCTCAGAGAATTTTTAATGTTTGTATCACATGTGTGAGCTTATGTAACTATTAAATATCTGAACTGAGATAGTCTACAATCTATAGGTAGATTTAGGTAGTGAATAGAGTGTTAAGTGCTCTTATCAAAAGGAGTTGGTAGTGTTGAGATATTAGTTGAGTGTCTTAACCTTTTCCATGCCTATTTTCTCAATTTTGAGATCCATAAATATCTTATTCAACTCAAGGTGCCTTAAAGTAATATTTCATATGCATTTGAGGTTCACTATATATTGTTCATTGGTACCTTCAGATCCTTCAAACACAATTAAGGACTTGAAATGGAGTGTTGAAACCTTGATAAGACATCATTACATCCCTATGAGAATGTCTCTTAACCTCCATGGTAGCCTCAGTAGCCATATAAATCACTCTTATTTCCTCCAATTCCCACTCCATCAATTTAGTAAAGATTAAGGTTTTTTTCCAATGTTAAAGTTTCTTGGATATTCCTAAGTTTTACTTATGGACTGTGTGTGCCATTTTCTTACCCCCAAAGTGTTGTGTTTTCATTGGTACTTATACTAGGGCCTTGTAGGTTCATGTGGGTTATCTTGGAATGGTCATCACTCTTTATTTAATGTTATTTCCATGCCTTTTCCATTCGATGTTGTTTTCACTACCGTTTCATTATGTCTCAACCCTATTTTCATGCTTCAACCCCCGAATCACTCCACAATCATCCCCATTAACTCCTTCACCCTTCCATCCAAGTGTGAACCATGTGAGATAGAGATATATACCCCTTTTAACCCTTAATAATAATAATAATATCATTAAGGTATAGGTCTATATGGGTCATACATCCTACTAAGAAGCCAATAACCACCTATAGCCAACCATTTTGAGCCTACAATATTAGAGCATCCAAGAACATTGTATGTGATCCACTCATGGGCATAGAAAATGTTATTATGAAGAGAGTGAATACCTATACAAGATATATGAGAATGTGAGATAATTCAATAGGGGTTTCAAATGACTCTAAACACCCTACTCCCTCAAAAAATCATCCCATAGACCCTTGTTTAAAATCAATACAGGCAAATGAATGCATATAACAATGATGATGTATGTGGAGAACCACATCTTGTTTATGGTAAGAGGAATAATTAATTCATGGAAAAGACAAGGTTTACAATAAGGATAAGGGAGAACATCAATTATCATCACATCCAAGGAAGCAAAAGGATATCAAACACAAGAGAATACCTACAATCTTAGTTGTTAGAGGGGAGATTTTGATCAAAACCTTGATTTAATGGGTAAAAGGTGATAGGAAGGATCAAAAACACAATGAGATCACTCAAGGCCATGAATAATCATGAAGAGATTGAAATAATATTGAGATGGATAAAATAGGGTTAGGAAAATGTGGACATCTCAAACTCAACCCTAAGAAGCATGATCATAATTAAGGCTCTTTCTAAGCATATACAATACTGTACTCCCATGATGGAGTTATTGGATAATTAAAAAGGATTTAAAAGAAAATAATAATGTAACTAATATGACCATGTTACCCAAGGATATAGGGAGGTATCAAGTCACCTCTCAAATGGAGTCTAATCAGTCAGAGGCCTAAAAATAATACCTACATGGTTGTGACTGATATGTGGGGTCATTTTGCATATTTGGATGGTAGGATAAAGATGTAAAAGTATCATGAGACCTATATATATGGGATAAATCATATAAATCCTATTAAATTCCATTATATCAACCTAAAAATGTTATTAAAGAAGGAAAACACATGTATAGTCTTGGCACACTTACAAGTACCATCACACAGGCAAAATCTTGGGTCTTAATATGAATTGTGATGAAGTATGCTTAGTAAAGAAATGAAGAGGCCTGAATTAGGAAATCTTGTAACATATCATGAAAGTAAGAGACATATGAAAATAGGTCAAAATATGTGATGAGACCTTGGAAGCTTAGACTGGTAGAGGGAGTTTGAGAACCTATTAGGCCTAAAGATAGAAATAGATAAAGATGATTTTGCATAAATCAGGCAGGTTAGAGAATTGAATGGAAGTTTAAGATATGGATATGTATAAATAAATATTTTGAGAACATGTTATAAGCTTCTAAGGTGGTAAAAGGGCATCTAATCAGACCCTTAGGGTTACATGAACGTAGTTTCTTAAGAACCCTGAACTTGATTGTGTAAGGTATGTAAGGGTAGGTTTGAATGAATGATTGTCCTTAAGGGGTTTAAAAAATTTAAAATATACTATATAAATTCTAAATTCATATATCATATAGTGGATAAGGAGTGAAGACCATTTAGATTCCTTACCACTGTCAAAACACATTCAGACTTAACATGTCTAAACAGTGACTTATAATCAGCCACTTGAGGAAGAGGAATACATTAGTGTATTTTTTATTGGGAGAATTTAAATAGGTTTAAATAGAGGATAAGGGGGTGATATTATGATAATATAGTCACTAAAAATAGGTACAAGTCACTCATACCTCCAAAACATAGTTTAGGTCTCTTAGGGCTAAAGCCTATCTTAGGCCTAGGAACCCCAACATCACCTTGGGATAAATTTAGACCATACCTAAGCAAGTTAGACACTAGGATAAGGTAAAATGGGATGGTAAAAGTCCTAGATAATTTTTTTCCAAGAAATTTGGTGCATAAAAGGGTCAATTTGGTCTTAGAAGTCTAATTCGAGCACATAATTCTAAATAGTCATTTAAACTGCCTATTCAAGAGCTTGGATATTTCACCATAGAAGAGTTTAGGTCAAATTATGTTAGTGGGTATTGAGGATACTAATATAATTGAAATACATGGAGGATTGTGGTTTTTTATGGGGCCCACATTTATGAATAAAGGTTAATACTACTAACCTATTCAAATTGCTTGCAGAAGGAGACAAGCCAACTTCTCTATGTAATTATATTGATGCACTCTTTGCATGGTAACCCAAGATTATCAAATAAGTTTAAGGGGTCCATGTAATTAAAATACATGGTATGCATTTTTAATTTATGGGTCTATACTCTATGAATCATTTCTAAGAGTACTAGACACCCAAAACCTCTCTAAAACCCTAGGTAGACCCAGTTTTGGAAATATTGATATTTTGGAATATTAGTACCCTATAATGGTATAAAAACACTTGGAATGTCAATTAAACTTAGATTAGGACCTATCCATGGTACTTGATTATATGGAATCTATATAGAAGTGTCATAAAACTATACTTTTCCATGAAATAGGGTATAAAGAAAGGTACATAATTGTTTTGAGAGATGTCAATAATTGGGATGAAATGTATGACACATAGTATAACTAATAAAAGCATAAAATAATAAAAAAAATTCCTATAATCACCTATGTAGGTTTCTTCTAGTGATCCAATATGCTGAAACGAATGATAGGGTGACCTAGTCAATTATTGTGGCCAAATTATAAGTGTTTCTTGATCACAAGGGCTCATGTTATGATGTAAGGAGATGTTTTAAACATAAAATTAATCCATATATAGGTTCTCAATATCTTATACATGTTTTATATAGATTCCAAACATAAACAGTTAGGCTATTAGGACTAATTGGCCTATTTAGCCTATTTGGTCAAAGAAAGTTGAAGGAATGGCTTATGAGGGCAACTAGAGTGAGTTAATGTATAATTAATATACATAATAATTGATGATTTGAATGGATAAAATGCACACTTAATTTCAATTAGAGAGAATGGAGTAGTTATCAATCCTCATTGGCATATGAGGGGGAGTTACATCACTAAATGTCTTATGTAGAAGGCTTTTACTAGACCTCTTTAAACATTGGTAACTAGTGAAAGGAGAATAAGTGGGGAAAAAGGTGGCATGCATGGAATCTTGATAATTCAAACTTTAATAAGAGTAGGCATCCCAAATAACTCATTTAAGGAACATATTCAACCATAAGAGACCAATGTATGGAAAGGGTGTATGGCATGACTATTGTAGCTAATGTAACTATTGTAATTATTATATGATGGTCATTAATGGCCTTTTTTCCCCTTATCTACACAATTATCCCTATCTTCTCTCATTATTTTTATATATGTGGGCCTGAAAGCCTTGAGTTATATCTATCAGTCTAGTATGAGGAAACTCTGCTAGTTCTTGTACTTGTACACCTACTTAGATTGATCAATAAAATTTTGTATCTCTTTCATGATGGCATCTAGTGCATTCATACTTGTTTTTATATGAAAATGTGATGGATTTCACTTCCTTGTGAGTTCTTGTTCACATATATGTCAAGAAGGTGTCTTATACAGGTTTTGTAGAGTGTATAAGTGTTGGTGATGGGGTTTAAAGAGTGATATGATTTGTAAGAGTCTCCTAGCAGGCCTTATTTCCATAACCTTTGCATTTTATTCACCTAGTGTAGCTTCCACATGAAGCATTTTTGCATAAGAACTCATGAAGATGACATTTTAGTGGTTTGGTGGTCCATTAGTGTTGTTGAGAGTTTAAATTGAGTGAGTGGATGAAAGATCATTTAGGTGCATCACCACACTTTAGTGTATATTTACTTGTGCAATCTCTTTACTCTTTTTATCTCATTACAGTTAGGTTTTAAAAGATAAAACTCAAGTGACAAACCAATGGAGCTAGCTCCATAAAACTAGAGGTTTGGCCTAAACAGTAGGTAACCCACAACCTAAGGTCAATCCAATGTTATTCCATGTGTGAGGTGGATGTGAACAGTTTACTTCAACAAGGGTGCAACTTGGGTAGCTAATAGAGTTCATAACCATCTTATAAAATATTTGGTAAGGAGGTAAACTAGTTGGCAATTATATAATCTTTTGGCTGAGTTGGTTCTTTTAATTCTCCAAAATAAGATGAATTATAATCTCATAATGTTGGTAAAGGCCATGTAATAAATACTTTTGGGTAATCTTATATAATTTGCTCAAAAGTGTGTCACTCTTCAGTATTTATTTTGGATCCATAAATAAATATTATACTAGTGGTCTCCTACACTTCATATAAATAGGGGTAAACATCCCCATATAATGGTACCTAAAATAGGTTTTCACTAAGAGACTTGGCTTTTCTTTACTTTTACTCTAATTTCAAATCATCTTAAAAAGGTTTTCACTTTTAGACTTTAATATTTGATTTTCTTTATGATTTTGGCCATGGAAGTTCACCCACTCTCTAAAATAGGAATTAGGATCCAATCTAATATAAACTCCCTATTTGTGATCTCCTAAAGGAATATGATCCCTCAAAACTAGAAAGTCACAAATGGCCTCATCATTATCAAACTCGTATAGTGGCATTGTCAACTCTTGATGGTCCCAGTCTATCAATTATGGGTGATAAAGGGTAAGTGGTGAAGTATGATAAATATGATTAACATTATAAACAACATAAGGGTTAAATAAAGTCATGTTGGTAAGGTCATCGTAGATGCTATAATCAGACCCTATAATGTTGTTGGCATCATATTTTCTAATCGATGGTGTAGGAACTCGAATAAGGTATGTGGGTTCACCCCCAAGTAGTTGAAATACAATACCATGCATTACTTCATACTTAGTCATTGAAATCATCTCGATTATTCCTTGTTGATGTATCCCCAGTCCTCTACCTTCATATGCTTGATTACCTATAATATTGTTAGGAATATGATACTTGGCACTTTGGTAATAATATTTAAATCATCAATATTAAGCCATGCATCATCTTTAGATAAAGGGTCATGTTATAGGCCAAAGGCTAATTTGAAAACAATGGGTTTGGTAAGATGGGATTTTTCCTTATCACACCAATCCATGTGAGTTATCTTGGATTTAGGTCTCCCATAAGATTTTGGGTTCTTTGGCAACTTGGAAATGTAGGAGTCATAAGTATTTTAATCTCCTATACGATTGTCAGATATGTAAAAATGGTTGGCTATGTTTAGTGGAGGTGTAGATGAAGTAGAAGGTAGGATCTCAGGGTCAATGTAGTTGGTTTCAAGTCCTAATTCAATGGCTATGGCTTTATTGTATTTTCTTCCATCAAGTTTAGGCATAGGGTTTAGGTCAAAATGATAATTATAACTATTGTACTTTACCTTGAGGTGCTTTCAATATTGGTAAGGCTAGATATTAGTTTGTATAGTCAACTTCCACCCCTTAATGAGGAAATTTAATACATTAATGTAGAGTGAAAGGTATGGCCCTAATTTTATGAATCTAGGGTCGGCCCAAGAGTAAGTTATATGAAAAATCTAAGTCAAGAACATGGAAGAGAGTGTCATGGGTCAAAGGCCCAATTACCACTAACAAGATGATGGTTCCTTGTGATTCTCAATCCTCAATATCAAATGCTTTGATAATAATGGTATCTAGTTAAAGATCAATTGTTATGTATCCAATATGCTTTAACAAATTAGATGTGATTAATTGTATGTTGAGTTATACCTACCTTAATGTATAAGGGGTTATTATGTAATGGGAACAAGGATGAGATGCCACTTTAGTCAAAGGTAAGTCCTTGACTAGGGGCCAAAGGTCCTACCATGGCTTGAAATTTATAAGGTGTGATGTCATTAGGTATAAGGGATTGGCTCGAGTAGTCATTCACTATGTTTTTATGGATGCTAGATGTATGCACATAACAAATCCATGATGGATCTTTGTGTAGGTGTCTTCTGTAGTTGCTCCAAAATGTCATATGTATTCCCTTTAGTTTTAGAAATTATCTTGTTTTTTATAGGCATGGAGGTTTGAACGGGCTTATTTATGGGATTTGGCTATGGACCCTATTGAGGTTAGCATACCCCCATTCCTAAAAATGGGGACCCTTATGTTAAATTATGTAAATTTTATACCCTAAAATTAAAAATTCATCTAATCAGAGTATCATTAGCATGTTTACACATCATCTTTATTTGAAGATCATCCACACCTGATTTGGTTGGCATATATGCTCATAATTTTGATTAATATTACCTAAAATTGCTAACATTTGATCTTTATGTTTCAAGTTGTAGGTTTAATGGAGTCCATTTGGAACAAGAAATGGTTTGGTTTTATGATTTAATAATGATTTGATATTTTAATAAACTTTGGTCCATTGAAAATCAAGTTGAATTCATGTCTGATCAGCTTAAAATCCTAACTCTAAAACCCTATCTCATTCCCTTTGAACTGAATTCAAATTTAGTGGGAACATTTTTTATGGGAATACTTTAATGTGACTTAGTTCTATTTTATCCTAAGGTCCTAGTCATGTTTATTAACATGACTAAGACCTTAGTCTAAATTTTTTATCCTAAGTTTTCCATGTCTTGAACCCCCGTAATTCTATTTTTCCTATATCTAAACATTATCCATTTTAAAAATGGAATATTTTATTTGTAAAGGCATATGTAGTTTGTAAAACACATTGCCTATAAATTTGTCCATTGGATAAAGTCTAGTGTATTCTAGAACATTCGTGGAAAGAATAGTTGTCCCAACACTTGTACTTTTATAATTGGATAGGACTAACCAACATGATTTCTTGCATCTTATAAAAGGAGCATGGTCAATTATAAAAGAAGGGGGAAGTTTTTAGAGCCAAAATTACTTTGTAAACTTTGAGAAATTAATATAGGCGAGGAATTCTGCAAAGTTTGTCTAAATTTGCTCGTGTCTTTTATTATCATGGCTTCTCTCTCACTTTTTTGTTCCGACTTCTCGATTTGAATGGTTCTTATTAATTCTTGGTGTATACATTTGAATGTAGAGATATTAACTTATGCCAATGCTAGGTTAATTATAACTTCTTAGGTTCATTTCATTTTCTTACTCTTCTTGCATTTGAGCTAATGTTGTTTGCTTGTAGGGGTAAATATTTAAAGTGAACTTGGTTCTTATTGAATTATTTCCCACATTCCTTAGATGTTTGCCTGATGTGTGATAGGATTTAAGCTTACACTACTTCATGTCATACATTAGTTAAGTGTATGCTTGGATGATATTTTAACTTTGTCATGATGTTTGGAATGAATATCAACAATATTTCTTCTTTTCCCTACCCTTCCTTTTGCTCTTTTTTTAACCATATCACTCTAGCTTAACTTTCATTGTAAATATCCATCTTATATTAGTCCTTATATTAGTTCTTGATCATAATTCACCATTATTAGCATATCATATTTCATATTTTGCATAGATCAAATATTTGGCCATGGTGGCTCCCAACCACCAAACTTTATAAATATTGTGAAACAATCCACTTGCTTTGCCTATATTTCATCAACATATAATAGTATTATCAAAACTTGCAACTCATGAGCTGAATTATTATAATTTTAAAATGAAAAATGTTCTTTCACACTCTAGGCACCTGTGATGCATATTCATGCATCAATAGGAGTGGCTTCATTGGTGCTAAAAGGAGGGCCTAGTTAGATCTTTGTAGATTTAAAATATCTTTTCTCATTCTTGTGAATTATGTTCAAAGATTGGTATAATCTTTGCACAATTGTGTCAATCCTTGCCCAATTATGTAAATATCATTGATATTTATGGTCTTTGACCCATCTTTGTTCTTCTTTTACATAAATATTGACATTCTTTTAAGGTATATGCTTAATTATGGTAAATATAGCTTAAGCTTTATAAATTAAATAGGTTTGAGGTTAGTTATAGTTGTTTTGATCAAAGGTTGATAGATCATTTGCTATTTTGAGTTTATTTGAGCTTAAATGTGTAAATATCAATCATACTTACATATTTGGATACATATTTGAGCTAACTTAATTGAAAATTTCTATCCTTTGTCATCCTTTATATAAATCTTTGTAAAATTTTCTTAATGTGCGAGTCTGATCATTGTTGCTTGCAAAGATAAGACTGACACATTATATTTAAAATAAGATTCAAAGCTCGTAATCTAGAATTAACCAAAATCAAGACAAGGTCACATTTAGAGACTAGAGAACCTTTGCTTTCATTATAGGTTCACAAGAAAGTTAGGCGAGATAAAGGTAAGTGCAAACTTTTAAAGTCTTTACCAACTTCACTAATTTAGGGTGATCCTTTATTTGATCCTTATCATTATATGGCTTGGATAGGTGGTTCTTTAATCAATGTGCTAGGTGTGGTACATGACCTTACTCATAATCTTGTAAAGTATTTTCCAACATTTCATCATAGTGGCATTATAACTACTGAAGAACACATTAAGAGTTTCAAAGCTACATTAAGATTATTGAATGTGACTCATGAAGATGTATCATGTAGACTATTTCCTTTTAATTTTAAATATGTTGCATATAAATGGTTTTTAAACCTTCCTAAAAACTAAATTACTAATTGGGTTAATTGTAACAATGTTTTCATTGACCAATTTAGTAAAATCATTAGCCCATATGTCCTATACCAGTAATTCACCATATTGAAAAGGGATGCAAATGAGACCATAAGAGACTTCAATGCTAGTTTCTAGATAATGTTCAGTAGGACCATAGCTCCTTATAGATCTGATGAGGTTTTAGCCTTAGAAATCTATAAAGATTCCTTGGATCCTATGAATTTTATGTTTATAGAGTTGTTGGACCCATGAATACATTAGCTTAAGCTTATGTTGAGGATGCAATCATTAATGACCAAATGTAACCCAAAGGACAATTGGCATACTCCATTCCTAATGTAAATCCATATTTACCCATTCTAAATATTATTCCTAATGCTAACTAAAATATGCCTACCCTAAACCAACTTCCAATCTTAAACCAAATACCTTTGGGGCATGCACATCCTACTCAAAACCTAGGATTCCTAAAATATGCTGCTAGTGGATCTAATCCATATGATCATAAAGATTTAATGCTTAAAACCAATGCTAGTACTCAAGTTCATAATTATAAGGCCCCAATGAATGAAAGTGATTCTATCCTCAAGATGGTTCAAAAGCTTAACACTGACTTCCTTTAGTTAAAAAATCAAGTAGGCAATATTAGAGAGAGATCTTCTAGTAATTTATCCTTCCAAAGGTTCAATAGGCCCACTAATAGATTTCATAATGATAGTTAACACAACAACAAGAACAATGAGCCATATACTAGCAAGAATGTGCCTGATATAAATCTTACTAATGTTTTTTTCCGTAACTATTGTAAAGTTCATTGCACTTATAAGCATGGAGAAATAGACTATGTTGAATTTTGTGATGCTTTTGAAGGCTTTCAAGAAGAATTAGACACTTCTAAAGTTATCCCTAATAAGTAAGTGATGTAGGTACATATGGTTCCTCAAGGTCATCTAGATCCACTGATTCAAATCTCATGGTGGAGACATTTGAGTTCCCTTTCCAAGAGGACAATAAGCCTATAGATATTTATGAAGAGATTCATGCTTTTCAACAATTTATGAAAAATACTTATCCTCTAAGAAATAGGGATCAGTAGCAACCACTAACCACTTCATCTCCAAATAACTTCGAGACTCTTCTTGATACTACCTCATATAAAAATCTAGAGCCTCCTAAGGGAAGTACTTATAAGCATAATACTTATGCATCTAATCCTTCCAATAAGACTAGCTATAACATAGTATAGGACATGAAAAAGATCAAATCTAACATAACCTTAAATGAGTTGACGTATATTATAGAATAAAGGGATCTAATATTAGAATATTTATCTAAAAATCCTAGTAAGTATCAAAAGTCTGCACATGCTATTGTTGTAATACACAAAATTAAGGTGGATGTTCCTCCTTTCATAATTATGGTCAAGATATTTGGTAAGAACCTACATAATTATTTGTTAGATTTTAGCGCATCTATAAATATTATGCCTACGTGTATTTATGAACAATTAGGTTTTAATCCCATTAAATATGATAGAGTTGTAAATCAATTATATAAATCAAGAGTCAAAGTGATTATTGAATTGGTGAATGTTCACATGTAGATTGCCTAAGAGCCAAGGATCTAACATTTCATTGATATCCAAGTAGTGGACATCCTTAATTATTATGGGATGTTATTGAGTAGAGACTAAACTATGATCTTGAATGGGTATATGTCAAGAGATTATTCACATTTGTGGTTACCTTGGAAAGGAGTCCAAAACCAAATTAGGATAAAAAGAGAGCCTAAAATGAAGCATATAGTCACTGAGTACAATGCAATCAATGAGAAGGTCATCATGGTTAACTCAAATCTTGGTGTTCACACTCTTGACACCACAAAGGTATGTAACTCTAAAAATTCTCTTGTTTTCCCTAGATTATGGAAGCTTTATTTTGATGGTACGAGATGCAAATCAGGTTCTAGAGTAGGAGTAGTATTAATCAATCCCATTAGGAAGGAATACAATGCTCCTACAAACTTTAGCTCCCATGCACCAATAATTTGACTGAGTATGAAGCACTTATTCTTGGATTATCTTTTGCAATCAAACATGAGGCCAAAGAACTATTAGTTTTTGGTGATTTTAAACTAGTGGTTAATCAGGTCAAGAGTAAATATCAATGTAAGTTCTCCTATCTTAAGAAGTATAAATTTAGACTATGGTACTTAATTGAATGTTTTGATGCTTTTAGCATTGTGTCAATCCCTAAGGAAGAAAACACAGTTACTGATGAACTTGTTTCAGCTACATCCAACGTTATGCCCAATCAAAGTTCCAAGTTACAAAGCCTTATAATTAAATTAATCCCTTGTCCCTCAATGCCTGATAATGTAAACCACTTGCAGGTATTTAGTGATAATCAATAGATCATAAAATTCATGACTAGTTCAGGAGTGTTTAAAGGTCACATTATTGATGAATCTAGTCTCCTTCATGATGAAAACATTGAAGGCAAACTCGATGACAAGGTCATTCAGTGGAATGGTAATAAGATCCCCAAATGCATGATACCCTTAGAGAGACTCTTTGATTCTAATAGATTAGTTTAGGCTACCAAGATTCCCTAAGTAAGTGGGAACATAATTGATCTTATACTTCAAGGTCAACCTCAACTAGTTATTATTGGTACAACCTATATAAGCATTGAGTCCAAATGAGCCAAAGAAATGCTAACCAAATATAAAGATATCATAGCATGGTCCTATGATGACGTAAAGATATTTGACCCAAAGGTCATAAATCATACCATACCTTTAAAATAAAACTACAAACCTTTCAGACAAAAGCATAGGCCTATCAACATGATCTTAGAATAATTAATATACAAAGAGGTCAATAAGCTCTTAGATGCCAATATTATATTTCCCATTAGGTAATCCACTTGGGTGGCTAATTTAGTCCTAGTCATGAAGAAAAGTGGTGAAATCAGACTGTGTATTAATTTTAGAAATTTTAATAGGGCATCTAAGAAATATAATTACCCCTACCTTCTCTTGACCAAGTAATCCAAAAATTGTTTCTAGTTCTGCCATGATGTCTTTTCTTGATGGATTTTTAGGGTATAACTAGGTGCTAGTGAATTAGGAAGATAGGATGAAAATTACATTTACTACCAAATGGGGCACATTTGCCTACAAGATAATGCCTTTTGGATTTATATATGTAGGATCCACTTTTCAAAGGGATATGGATCATGCCTTCCAATGTCTTCTAGTTAAGTGCATTATCATATACATGGATGATCTGATTGTCTTTTCTAAAAGTAAAGAGGATCATATTATGCACCTATAAAAAGTATTTGAAAGATGCATAAGGTATAATATTTATCTCAACCTAAAGAAAAACATTTTATGTGTTACTAAAGGTAAACTATTAGGACATGTTATCATTAAGGAAGGAATCTCTATAGACCCTGATAGAGTAAATTCAATATCTAATATAGAGCCCCCTAATAGTAGGAAGTAATTGAAGTCATTCTTTAGTAAAATAAATTTTGTAAGGAAGTTTATTTCTGGTTTTGTTGAAATAGTGAAACCTTTGAATGACATGTTGAAAAAATAGGCTGAGATCACTTGGAATGAAGAGATAAAGAAGGATTTCAAAGACATCAAAGAGGCAATTGGACAAGCCCCTGTAATAATAAATCTAGACTTCACTAAAGAATTTTATCTTTACTCCTTTGATTTAGATCATACAATAGCTATAGTTCTAACTCAGAAGATAGATGGATGTGACCATCCAAAGGATTTTATGAGCACTAACCTTAAAAATGATGAGTTGAATTACTCTTTGATTGACAAACAAGCATGTGCTTTGGTCAAGGTGGTGAAAAATTTTAGGCATTATATCCTTAGAAATAAGGTACATGCCATTCTACCAGATCTTGCCACCAAGCTCATGCAAAGTCAAAATTAACTAGGAGAAAGGAGAGGTAAGTGGATGTCTGTGCTCCAAGAATATGACATTGAGATGAAGATTACCAAATTGGTAAAGTGCCACGGTTTAATTCAATTGATTTACAATACTAACCCCAAGTTAAGTGTTATGCAGGTGGAACAACAAAGTTTTAGACCTAATGATTGGTATGATCCCATTGTTCACTTACTAATCAATGGTTATTGTCCTATAGGGTTAAATAAAGAACAAAGAAGAGCTCTAAGGCTCAAGACAACTCAATTTATAATCAAGGATGGAGTGTTGTATAGGAATAAATTTGATGACATTTACTTGAGATGTGTCTCCAAGAGTAAAGAAACTGAGATCATGAGCACCTTCCATGAAAAATGGGAAGTGGACATCACTCTGGAAGGAATACGACACATAAAATATTAAGGGTTGGTTACTATTATCCTACAATCTTCAAGGATGTTCACAAACATGTGAGAGAGTGCCACTCATGTCAAGTCTTCAACATTAGAGAGCCTAAGGCAACCATGTCTCTAAGACCAGTAATGATTGATAAACCCTTTACCTAATGGAGGCTGGGTTTTATGGGGGCCATTAACCTCAATTCCTCTGATGGTCATAAGTATGTTCTGACTACTATCAACTATTGCATTAGATGGACTGAAATAGTGGAAACTAAATAGTGTAGGACCAAAGAGGTGATAAAATTTTTAGAAGAAAACATATGCACTAGGTTTGGGATACGTATATCTCTAGTCTATGATAATGGATCTGATTTTGAATCCATAGAGATGATAAAATGGGCATATAATAATAATATCATTCTTGGGTTCTCATAAAAATGATTATCCTCAAGGCAATGGAGTATCTGAATAAAAAAATAAGAACTTGATGAAGGCTATAAAGAAGTCTATAACTGATAAGCCTAGAACATGACACAAGCTACTTAAGTATGCCCTTTGGGTAGATAGAACCAAAATCAAACAAGCTTTCAAAGCATCACCATTCTTGCTAGTTTATGGACAAGAACGCATCTTCCCCATCACCCTCAAGCTGCCAATATATAAGTTCATGCTAGAGTACATGGAGAAGGACCAAGAATTTAGAAGTTCAAGGTTGTTGGATATCATATAGATGAAATATGTGAGATAAGAGGATTTTGCCAATTTTAACAAACACTAAACCACAGTCAAGAGGTGGTTTGATAAATGTGAAAAAATAAAGGTGTTCAAGAAAGGAGACTTAGTTCTTCTTTGGGACAAGGCATCTAATCTTAAGGGTAAACATGAAAAGTTCACACCTTTGTGGATAGGTCCCTACCAAATAGCTAAGATACTTAGAGACAACACCTTCAAGCTAAAAGACTTACAGGGAAAAAAGTTCACATTTCCCACCAATGGGCAATACCTCAAGAATTACTTCTCTATTTTCCCACCTAGAGTCTTCATGGAATGACTGCAAGACTAGTTAGAGTTAGTGTATGTAGGTTAGATTAGTTTCTTTTTGTTCTTTCCTTCCTATCCCTTGTTTGTACATATTCTTATATATATTTGTTTGCTCTTTTATTTTCTTTTTATTTGTTACTTTCTACTTGGTGTGTCTACTTTCTTTACTTTGTTCCTTGCTTCTAATAAGTCCTTTTAGATAGCCCTCAATTCAGAAATGTAGATATGTTTACTCAACATTGATTGATCATGGATTATTAAAATGTTGTCTTAATGTTATAGTTTAGAGAAACTAGTAAAGAATAATGAATAGGTTAGTTATTCCTTGAGATTATAAACTTTGTTCTGATATGAGTTTGTTTCTAAGAAAGATTACACATGTAGGGTGAAATACTAGATTATTAGGATACAATCATGTTTGCACTTAAAAAACATTAATTACTTGGGATAATGTTTATAACCAAGGATGATTGTCTGAAGATCAAACACTTGACAAAATCCCTAAACCTAGCTAACTTGGTTCCCAACCTTTGATAAAAATCCAAAATGACTTGAAAAATAAAAAAATTAGAACTTTATTAAAAAATTCAATAGCTCTGTGAGAAAAAGTGATTCTAGTAATCTCCATTGGGGCTATGGATGCCTGGCTAGTAGTGGTGTAAGGACTTGAGTGGAGCGAAAGGCATCTCTATTAGGGCTATGGATGCCTAGCCAATATTAGAGTAAATCCCAAGCCTTCCCCAAGCTAAAGCATGGTTCTTAATGAATATACAAACATGCTAAAAGCTATTGTTAGTGATTAAAGCCATGAACCTGTAAGTTATTCTCCAAATCCTATGGCAATCAATAAGTGGTATCAAATCACACACACAACATGGCTATGTCTTGATGTTTGATCCTAATTTTATATTTATGAGATTTGTTTTAACCATGAATTGATCTTAATAATGGTGCCTGATCAAATGGAATAAGTATCTTGATTATTAGTCTAAATCAAAGTCTATAGATTCTAACATATTGTTATCTTCCCATGATAGTCACTATTTGTTAAGGTCAACATACCCCCATTCCTAAAAAATGGGGACCCTTATGTTAAATTATGCACATTTTATACCTTAAAATTGAAAATTCATCTGATTAGAGTATCGTTAGCATGTTTGTACATAATTTTTATTTGAAGATCATCCACACTTGATTTGGTTGTCATATTTGCTCATAATATTGATTTAATCTTGCCTAAGGTTTCTAACATTTGATCTTTATGTTTCAGGTTGCAAGTTTAATACAATCCAATTGGAACAAGCAATGGTTGGGTTTTATGATTTAATAATGATTTGATCTTTTACTAACCTTTTGTGTATTAAAAATCAAGTTGAATTCATGTTTGATCAGCTTAAAACCCTAACTCCAAAACCCTAGCTCATGCCCTTTGGATTGAATTCAAATTTGGAAAGAACATTTTTCATGGCAACATATTAATGTGACTTAGTTCTATTTTATCCTAAGGTCCTAGTCATGTTTATTAACATGACCAAGAACTTAGTAAACAATATTTATCCTAAGTTCTTCACATCCCAAACCCCCTTTGTTCCATTTTTTCTTAGCCTGATCTAACTAAATGTGGGATCCATTTTATTATGCCATAGATTTATTTTTATTTTATCCAAAGGTTTAGTCATGTTTATTAACACGACCAAACCTTAGTCTAAATTTTTTACATTTAGCCTCTTTATTTTTCTAGGCCCCCTTGGTCCTTTTGTTTCTACATGGTCTAACTAACCACCGAGACATTTTGTTATGTCTTTAGACTTAGCCTAAATGCCTTGTCATAAGACTATATGCTATGTCTTTGATTATCCATGGGATCCCTTTTATTATGTATCAAAACTTATCTTAAAATGTTTTTTTTCTAAAGTCTTGCCTGTGTTTATTAAGACAAAATAAAACTATAATCCAAAACATTATGCTAACTCTTTTATTTTTCTCGAGCATTGACTTAAATGTCACTTCTATTTTCAAGATCAATGATTCACATTTACTTAGATGATCAAGATCCAATGGTGTGAGATTGAATACAAAGCTACAAACCTAAACTAAAGTTCAAGCATCTTCCAGAGATCAATGACACATGTTTGTTCAGAGTAGATTGATCCAATGATGTGTATTGAATCAAATCTTTAATGGAGCCCTAAGATAGGTGATAAGGTGATAAGTGTCACAATCTCAGCCAAATAACACTCAATAAAAAATGGTGTTCAACCTTGAAGATCAAGATCTAATGGAGCGTATTTTCCTAAATAAGGATGATCTAATAATACAAGATGAATGTTAAAAAGTCAAGACTAACATAGAGATAACACATGGCATAGTTGTAAGTCACTAAATTAAAGCGCAAGCATATTTTCAAAATCAAAGGTCTATAGATGAGCGTACATATTTAGATCATTGGTCTATAGAGTAGGAGGTATAATTAAGTAAGAGGATCCAATGGAGCATGTTTGATCTAGATGATCAATATCAATGGTGCATAGCAAACATTGAAAGGTAAAGGAAAATGTAGAAGTGAAAAGTGTCATAACCATAGGGAATGCGATGAGCATCCAATGACATTCAAATTATCGAATTGAGATCAACAGTCCATGTTGATCCATGTAAAGATGATCCAATGGTGTGAAATAAAGTGGAGATTTTTAAAAGGCAATGGTCATTTTTCAAATATGAACAAAAAAAATGCCCTAAAACTACCATATGGGTGCCATAGTGATGCTACATTGGAACCACATTAGTATAATGTGCCAAGTGGAAGAGCACACAGTCCCAGGCAATACAAAGGTCTAAATAAGTGATCTAAATTGGGATCTAAGTGATGAAACTCATGTAAATTTAGACAACTACCTCCTTTAGAGCACTAAAAAAAACCCCTAGTTCAGCCTTGTATTTGCCATAATCAAGCCAGAGAAGATAAATGGTCATCTGTGTATGGGTAATTTGATCTAGAATTGAACTTTAGACCATAAGAGCTTAGTAGGTAAAATGAAGGAGCTCTTTATGAAACCAATTATTGACCTTGTGCTAATTGAGGAGTAGCATCAAAGAGCAATGAAGATCTTATAGTAGTAACATGGGACTTTAATATCACAAGGGTCCTTAAGATTAGCTGAATTAAGAATATTCTTCCTATAGCTAAACATTATCCATTTTAAAAGTTGAATATTTTATTTATAAAGGGATGTGTAGTTTGTAAAACTCATTTCCTATAGATCTGTCCATTGGAGAAAGTTTAGTGTATTCTAGAACATTTATGGAAAGGGAAATTGTCCCAACACTTGTATTTTTGTAATTAGATAGGACTGACTAACATCCTTCCTTGCATCATATAAAAGGAGCATGGTCAATTATAAAAGAAGGTGGGATTTATTTGAGCCAAAATTGTATTGTAAACTTTGAGTAATTAATATAAGCAAGGAATTTTGCAAATTTTGTCCAAATTTGCTTGTGTTTTTTGTTATCATAGATTCTCTCTCACTTGTTTGCTATAACTTCTAGATTTGAATGGATCTTGAAAATTCTTGGTGTGTACATTTGAATGTAGAGCTATTAAATTGTATCAATGCTAGGTTAATTATAATTTCTTAGCTTCATTTAGTTTTATTACTCTTATTGCATTTGGGATAATGTTGTTTTACTTGCAAGGGTAAATCTTTAAAGTGAACTTGGTTCTTATTTGCATTATTTTCCACATTCCTTAGATGTTTTCCTAATGTGTGATAGGATATGAGATTATGATACTTCATGTCATACATTGGTTAAGTGCATGCTTGGATGATATTTGAACTTTGTCATGATGTTTGGAATAAAGATTGACAACATTTATTCTCTTCCCTACCCTTCTTTTTGCTCCTTTTTTAACTAGATAACTCTAGCTTAACTTTAATTATAAATATCCATATTAAATTAATCCTTAGATTTTTTCTTGATCATAATTCACCATTCTTAGCATAACATATTCCATATTTTGTATAGATCAACTATTTGGACATGGTGGCTCCTAACCACCAAGATGTATAAATATTGTGAAACAATCCACTTGCTTTGCCTCTATTTCATCAACAAATAATTAGATTGTCACAACCTGAATCGCATGTGCTAATTCTTAGAATTCTAAAATGAGAAGTGTTCTTGAACACTCTAGGTACCCATGATACATATTCATGCATGAATAGACCTTTGATGGTAATCTTGGATCATCGAGTTGTGACTGCATAATCTTGATCTAGTATAGGGCATTGGTAATTGGTTGGAAAGGTAAGAGGGTCTAGAATGGTAATTATCTGGTGATGTTGAGCCTAGATGCTAACACAATTTGAAGAAGGATTATTGGTATAAGGAGGTTGGTAGGCATTGTTTGGCTAATAGGCATTGTTAGGTAAAGGTATTTGTCTATTTGTATTTGGCCTAAGGTTAATGGTGATGGTGGAAACATGACCACCTACAATATGTCCTACAACATTATTGTAATTATGTGTAATGGCATGATGGCCTTCCTTGGTTTGTTTAGTCAATTTAACCTTAGTTCTGATCATTCTATTGCTATTATTGTTCTTGACATTGTTATTATTATTGTAGTGGTGTTCTTTTCCATGATCGGTGTTGTTGTTGGTTCTATTTCTATTGTTTGTTATGTTGAGGAAATGGATTTTGATATATACCCAAGTTACTATTAGTCATAGGAGCATGTGTATCTTGTTGCATCTCTCCATTATCAAGCATATTGTCAATGATATGCCTTAAATATATACACCAACATATAAAATGCCCCTTTACATGATGATACTCACAAAATTCATGTTTTTGTACCAGTCGAGAAAAAGAATTCCTTTAGGGAAGGGATTCATTATAGGCCAACTATTCATATTTACTTGAACCAACTTATGGAATACAAACTCTATGAGCTCCCCGAGGTCAATTAATACTCTAGAAATGGGCAGTATTCTCCTTGGAGGAGGTTCTTATAATTGGGATTGATTTTAAAGTTAGTTTTATGGAGGTCTTGGCTAAATGAATGGAGGCATTGGTTTCTAAATGGGTGGAATTGAATGGATAGATGGTGTTTTCAACATTTTAACATGGTGTGATTTAGTGATCCCATTTCCAAAAACATTCTTGTTACAATTATAGGCCTTTAGTCTCTTGTTAGTGTTGGCCTGAGCTAGTGTTGAATTTAGTATTTGGATAGGTTTATGGTTTTGGTTATGGCTTTGGTTTTGGTTTTGCTATTGGCCTTGATGTTGGTTTTAGCTTTAGGTGGAAGAAGATAGTTTGATAATCCATTTGTTAACAAGGGCCTTTTCAATATATATCCCTGTCTCAATAACCTTTTCAAATATGTGAGCATATTGCAACTCGATATGATAAGATATCTCACTTTATAAAATCTTGATAAATATCATGGCCAGTTGCTTGTCTAATAAATTATGAGTGAATAAACTCGCAAGTGCTCTACAACATTGCAGGTAAGCACCAAATATTTCACCATTTCTCTATTTCACCTAGTCCAAACCTACCAATGTAATCTCATGTTTGAGATTATATGAGAAATCTTGTACAAATTTTTTTTAGAGGTCATCAAAGTCTAACATAGAATTATTCAGTAGCTTAAGCAACCATTCCAAGGCTTATCCAACTAAACTTTGTGGAAAGAGGAGAAGAAAATATATGTCACTATAGGCCATTGGTTGGAAAGCAAAAAATAAATTTTTTAATTGTTATTTGGGGTCACCTTTACCCTTATATTTATCAAATTTGGTGGCTTATAACCTGGAGGAAATGGTATCTAGAGGTAATCCATATTGAATGAATATGAGTATATTTCATCTAATGGGAAAATATTTATTTGCTTCTTAGTTTGAATGGCTTGAATTGCATCCTTCTTTTTTTACAGCTCTTGGGATAATAAGTTTGATGGTGTGGCATATTGTGGTTGGGTTTGTGTTGGCAAAGGTGGATTACCTTGACTAAGGTATGAAGGAATGTCATATTGTGGAATGTTTGTTTGATTGGTTAGATGACTAGGATTCGTATCTGTGCATTAGGATTGTATTGTTGGTATAGAACACATTGATGTTGGTAAACATTCTGGCTAGGGTCAAAAACATGGATTTGGTTGGTAAATTATGGTTATGATAAAAACATTTGGCTTGGTGGAATATACTAGTATTGTTGGGCTTGGGTAGGAAATTATTGTCTACTCATTGTAACCTACTATATGAAGGGAACCCATTAATAGATAAAACCATATTATTGAAGGTGTTTAAAGTTACATCCTTATTGTATGTGTGGTACTCATTGGGTAAAAGGTAATTATTTACTAACACCTAGTACCTGATATGCATTGAAACCTTATTGTTGGTTAAACACATGTTATTGATAGGGCACTTGCTGAGGGTTTGGTATCTATTTTTGTTAACCAACAGACACTTTTTATTGACCAATAGAAACACATTGTGGATTAGGCAATGTTTATGATGTTTGTGGTATATTTTTTTGTGATTATTATGGTGGAGCATTAGTTGCCAGATATTGAGGTGGTGCAATGTTCTACACTTGTTAAAGTGGTATGTTGGTTTATTATTTTTGGATAGTTTCCCCTTATTACATACTTGAGTAAATAACTAGTTCTAGATTGGAAGTTACTTGTTGAATTTGGGAACAAGGCATACCTACCCCTTGTTTTTGAAAACCACCTAAGGTATTTATTAGAGGAATCTATTGTGTGTTGCTCTATACATGTCTCCTACCAGTGTGATTTGGATGAAGGGGTCTATGTTCTAACTTACATATCCTGAAGAATCTATTTGTGGCTCTATTAAAGGAGATATCTCTATAAGTGGCATGTTTGAAATAGCCATGGCATTGAAATTCTCAGCTAGGTTAAGGTAATTTTGGTATGCTTGCTATACCTATTCTAATTGATCATCCATGTGACCTTTCCCTTTAGAAAGCAAACTTTGGATCTGTTTAGGTATTTTCACTAAAGGTTGATTTTAATTAGTTGATTATTGTTCAAATTGTTGATTACAAGGAAAATTTATAGGTGTTATAATCAAACTAGATAGAGTTTCATGTGGGAAATCTGGCAAGCATATGACTATTACTTCTACTACCCTAACTAGAATTTCATCTCTATTTTATAATAAATGATAATCAAACAAGTATGGATCATAAATTTTTAGTGTTGTTACATATTATATTATTTTTGTTACATATGTTTGATAACAAGTGTCATTTGGGCAAAGTATTGAGTCATTTGTTCTTACTCTTAGCCTATATAAGATGGTGCATTAACCAGTTACTGAGCTAGTGGGTCCTATCTTTGTTCTTCATATGGAATATTATAAGAGGGATATGGATCTATCTCATATTATATATCATCACCATATGGTTCTTGAACAAATGGGTCATTAATAAAAACTTTTTCATAGTCTAGATTTTACATAGTCCCACTATATGTATAGCGAGGCATGTTCGGATCTATGACTAGGTCTCTTGAAAAATAAGGTCTAAAAGGTGGCAAACAACCAAGGTCTAAGGCAAACAACATTTATATATATAAAATAAGCATAAATGAAAATGTCTAATCTAGGTCTAAAGTAAAGGTAAAATAAAAATGTGAAATTGATCTATAGCTAAGGTACTGATTTTCCCAAAGGTGGTTATAATAGTGGCAAAGGTGTCTAGACAAGGTATAAAAATAATGAAATAGGTAAAAAACAAAATAAAAAGGTGATAGGTCTTTGATCAGAAGGAAAAATTATAGACTTATAAGCTAGGTCAAAAGGATAATGACTTGCCTAAAGTCATTTATAATCATCAGCATGGAAAATAATGCTAGGCCTTCAGTCAAAAGTCATGAAGCTAAACTTAGAAACAAAGATAAATTTAAATAAGAACTCAAAATCAATCTAAATATAATTTAATTGGGTTGGATAAACTTTATAAATATTTTAGATTACAACTTAATTCTAAGGTAATTAGCTTGGAAAGACACTCGATAATTAGCTCACAAAAGGTTCAGTAATTAGCTCAGAAAAGACTCTTTGAAGATGAAACTAGGAAATTTTGGAACCTGGCAAAATGAACTCTAAACAAGGCACATGATAAAAAAATTGGCACAAAGGATGCTAAAACAAGGCACATGATAATAAATAATTGCTAAGTCTAATAAGGGGTCTTTAGACCAAGTAAGAAATCAATCCAAGTATCACAATCCAAATGCAAATGGTAGACCACCTAATCCAAAATTAGATGAGGCTTCGACATAAACCTGATTATTTGAGGATCTAAACTATAAAATCTTGATTTTTAAACTTAATATAAAAGACTCAAATTTTCTAAGGTGAATAGGCTAGACTCAAATCGGTAGTGTAACCATGTGTTTTAAAATGAAAGATATAAATATTTTTGGAATTTGGTCTCAAATAAGGTAAGTTTTTGGAATAAAAACAATAGGATGACAATACTCTATTTGAAATAAGTGACAAAAAAGATGGTTTTTGGAGAATCTCCAAGGTATATTTTTGAAACAAAACTATCAACATAACAATGCTTAGTTAAAATTTTTGTATAACAATGGTTTTGAAATAAAATCCAAGGTAAATATTTGAAACAAAATGGGTAGAGTAACACCTCTTGGTTAAAATTGGTGTTTAATACGTGAAGGTTTAGACTTTTTTTGATTTTAACACAAACAATTTTAGACCCAAAGATAGATGGCAATAAAATAAAATAGAAAAAGAACTAAGTGCACATCCTATCCCTAAAACTAACAAGGTATGTGTAGCTTCTGCCAAAGTTTCCACCAATATACCAATGCTCAAAAGGAGTTAAGTGTTAATCCAAAAATTAAAGAGTGCATGTAGGTATACTTTTTAATCCCCCTTTGTATCTCAAGCATTAGTACATGTCACAAATTTAGAGTGCAAAACACTCAACATTTGGAAAGATATTAGACAATAAAGTTTTAAAATGATCTAAATGGTCCCAAGTGTTGCTAACACAAGGTCACATCACATCAATTAGCATTTATCTCAATAACTTGATATGCAAAGGTCTAGTCCTTTGCATAATGAATTCATCCATATACTACTTAGTGAAGTCTAATGTTTAGTGTGAAATGATCCAGGTTTTAATTAAGATTGGCAGGCTAATTACTCAACCACTATTAAATCCCAATATCATGTGCCCAATTTATATACCCCACCATAGAGTGGGGTTGGTATGATACTAGGATGTGAAACCCTAAGTCAACACACCCCTAAAAAAATTGTGAGGAGGTGATGAACTCCTATCCACAATCCAATGCAAACAAAAAATTAAATGAAAATTGAAAGAACTTTAGAGGTTGTTTCTGGGTCACCATGTCACTCGAAGCTTGGGGAGAGAATATGAAATATTTCTTCCATTATAGGCTAAAAAATAATGCAATAAATAAGGTTATTTTGATCACTTGAGTTCCCTAAAGGGGATGGGGGGAGAGCATACATGCAAGGTTCGTTTGCCACAAACAAATTGATCTACGAATTTTGAATCTAACTAACAAACAAAAATAAAAAGATTTTAATATATCTACTCTAAAGTGAATGTTCATTTTTAAAAGCACCAAATCAGATATGAATGAAGTTTTGACCCCATTCCCTTGTTTTCTCTTGTAAAATGAAAATGTGAAAAGACAAGTTGTGTTAGGTCAATTTTAAACACTAAAATTAAGGTGCGTATGGATTTTTATAAGTTTTTAAACCTATCTTCTCCACTTAGGTTCTTGAAAAAATGTTATGGGTTTATCTTATTTTTATTCAAAAAATCCAACCAACAAACAAATTTTCATTTTAACACTCAGGTTTTTGGTTTACACAGATCGAAGTTATCAATTTCTCAATAGATCAAAGTCATCAATGTCTATGAAGTTGTTGATTTCTCTATGGAATAAAATAGATAGAAATAGGTATTTGGAAAAGTTTTCATTAGAGAAGGGTGAAGTCACCAATTAGTCTAGGTAAAGTCATTGATTATGGAATAAAAAAGGCAAATTCATTAAAATCACAAGAAAATATACCTGGTGAAACTACCAAAATGCAAGATCAAAGTAGTTGTTTACATTTGTCAATGTCACCATTTACACAAAGGTCAATTTACATAGGTCAATGTTACTGATTTCACCACATAGTAATGTCACCATTTCCATAAAAATTGTTGATGTAAATTCATTGATTTATACAAAATAAATGATTATAAAATAGAGGAAAAATAGGCAAAATCATCGATTAGTAGGGTGAAGTCACCAATTAGTGAATAAATAAAATGATGTAATTTTGATCACAAAACTAAAAACTTGAAGATGTAAGTGATCTTTTTAAAAATTTTAAAGGTTCCACACCATTCATCTGGTCTATATGAGAAGCATGGTCACAATAGGTGTGCAATTATGTATTGTTAGGAATGTGAAGAGCACATAAATGTCATTAGTTCATTATTAGTGAATGCCAATAAAAATCAAGTATAAAAATGCAATGAAACTAAACTAATATTTACTAAGTACTAGGTTGATCTTAACACAATGAACAAAAATACAAATAAGAGATAAAAAACATATAACAATATTACCTCCCATATCAAAATTAGTGTTCACTTGGTGGCATATAAGATGTTATTGACCAGCTTATGACATTAGATAATTTGATCAATGCATCCTCCATCTTGAAAGCATTTTTCTAAGGCCACATGTGGATTTTCTTGGATTGGCTTAGCTTGGTGTGAAGCTTCATGATATCAATTTGGCATTATAACATTAATTTGATGGCTTTTTAAAGGCATTCCTATAGAATAACCTTGCACAAAAAATCTTATTTGGTTAAAGTGAGGGCACTTGTATTTATAGGTCTCAAAACTAACTCCAACCCTAGGGAGGTTAGGTTTAGTTCTAACTTTAGTTAAGTCTAAAATAACTTAGGTTGAGATAGGTTAACCATGGGCTAGGTTAAAACAATAATGAAGGATTAACAACTCATTTTAAATTTATGAACCATGATAGCTCATATAAGATATTTATGAGGTTCTAACTCAGCTTTTTTTGAATTTTGGGAATTAATAACACATATTATTAACTCCCTTGACTTTGACTTCATATTTATTGAAAATTTCTTTTTTTAGATAAATGTAATTCTCTAATTCAACTTGGAATTTTTAACTAAGTAATATAATTGAGATTTACTTTTTTAATTAATTTTGATTAGGGTTTTCGGCTTTTATGATTTTTTAAAAATGTTTTGCATTAATAGATCCTTAGGCTAAGAATGTTAATTTTCTAGGTCGTAATTTGACTGGGTTTCATCAAAGCTAAGTTATTGGTGAATAAAGGTTAATGCCCTAAATAATTAATCCTCAACATGTTTATAGGCAATTATATCCCTTAAGTTGATGAATTTAGGAAATTTAGGTGATTTATAGGCTTAAATTGCATTATTTAGACATGAAAATGGCCAAAATGAGGGTCTACAAAAGTTATCTAAGTGTTGGACAATGATGAGGAAGATAAAATATGGGGAACCGAAGAGGAATGGGTCTTTGGAATAGACACAAATCTAGAAGAAGAAATAGATTTCTTTGAGATAATACATGAAGAGGAATTTGAGGACACAAAGATATTGGAATAAGATGAAGGAATATAACAAGGGATGGATCCTATAAATCATACATTAGAGGTATATTAATAATTTACATTACAATAAGTCCCTTCTTTGGACCTCATTCAAGCATTTAAAAAATGTACAGTAAGTCTCTCACTTAAATCCACTACCTTAATATCCCCTGCTCCAATACATACATAAGATACCAACTCAACCACAAACATTCTTACTATAGAGGAAAGTCAAGTGATAAATAAATTAGTGTCCTCCCTTTATTATTCAATTACTATTATATATTATTATATGGCCAATTTTTCATCCAATAGATCAACTGCTACACTTCTTTCTCCATTTGATTCCTTATAAAGGTTTTGCAAAATAACCTAGTCATTGTATCCTCATGCTCACAATAGGCAAACTAGGAAACAATTTTTTGATTCTTTAGCTTACTTGATCTATTCATCCACTATATAAATAATGACCAACCACAAGACCCTAAGAAGAATTTTCATTTTGAATCTCTAGTTATATTCTCCATTTTTGATCCTCAAGTTCTGCCAAGGCCATCTTCCTAGTTAGATTTATCCATATCCCATTCCACTCAAATTGAATATTCAATAATGAATATCGAAATAATTTTGGGGAAAATAAGATATGTAGTATAGACTACACATAGGAGGATCACATCATATAGGAGCATTCTCACTCTACTTCTCAAAATGCCTATTCAAATAAGTTATTTCATGCTTCCACTAGGTTTCATATCACATTCCATTACTCCATAGACTAGTCCACTAAAAGAATAGGAGGAGATCATTGCACCTGCCTAGGTAAAAAATTCATAGGAGAGGAGGAAGGATAGGATTGGATTGGTCCTCATTAAATTTCTTATGATAAGTACCCACTTTGATAAAAAGAGTGGTATAATTCAAATAATGAGGAAGAGGAATGGATTGGATAGATACATAAGAGAGGAAGTAATATTGGAACAAAGAGAGAATATATTCCTCCTTTGTAAAGAAATAAAATAAGGATCCAAATGACCCCATATAGTATATGGAGGAATTCTATGCTTTTATAGACACATCATTGGAGGTGATGAAGGAAATGTATAGAATTTAGGAGTAGGCTGAATAAAGACTACTCTAGTAGCATATCATTCAGGCTCCTAGGGAAATTATAGACAACATACAAAGTGCAACCACTAGGCTGTATGATATTTTAAAGACAATCAAGATTTATAGGGGCAAGTCACAACCTGAATGGGGAAGAATGATAAAGTTTTGGAACCAATTGAAATAAATCAATAAAATAATCAAATTCTTGTTTCAATGCGTAAGGAATAAAACATATAGTCATTTAAATTTGATATCTACACAAGTGGTAGTTTGGGCCTTGAACTATGTAATTCTAAAGAGAGATGTTACTTTACAATGACACTCTCAAATGGAAGTTTTGATAACCTAATTATTAGGCTAGAAAAAAGAGGCAATTGAGATTTGGATAGATATAAGGGTCACTAGCATGATAAATTATTTAGGTAAATTGATAAATAATCCCTTTTTTGATGGACTTTTAAAAGAAACTAAAGATAGTTTTAAAGCAGAGTTGAAGGCACCATGTATAAAACTAGTGAGGAAATTTTGGATCTTATCAAATTTAGAAAATACAAAGTAAATTAGAGGCACTCAAGGCAGTATTCAAATCCTCTTAAAATTAAAATCAAAGGTTTTAGAGTGAAGTTGGTAAGATATTCAAAACTTTTATGCTTAATTTTGACATTATAAATAAAAAATTGAGGCTACCTATTCATTATTAGAAAATTTGAAGGTTATTAAGGATGTTTCTAGGATAGTGCTTACTTTAACCAAAATATACATTGATATTTCAAACTCAAGGGGCACTTCATCATGTAATGCATGTTATTCCTAAGTCTATTGGTGTTACATCAACGGTGGCTTATATATCTACATCTATAATGCCTCTTACTAATTTAGTTGCCATATCGAGTTTATAGTTTCCTTCTTTAGGTGGTGCCATAATATCACCTTAGTAAAATATGGATTTATATATTTACATGTATTATATTATTATGAAGACTAAGATCTTTGTTCTATGTCAGGAATGTATCTATATTTATACTATAACTATGCAACATTGATCAAATTTTCTATTTTGTATCTTGTACATGCAGACCATACATGTCATAAAATTTAAAGGTGTAATTTTAGACTTTGATTGGAGGATGAGGAAACCCATCCCAAAGATTATATATACTTGTATCCTCCTGAATCCAAAAGGAGGAGAATTTTGACTGTTAAGATTAATAATAAAATTAAGTATTATTATGTAATTGGCCTTGATGTGTAAATCTTGATCTCCTCCAAATTTGTGAGTCCTTAAATAAGTTCCATCAATATGGTATCTTAGTATTTTGGTTATCAATGAATATTCTTTGTTACACTTATTCATATTTTTCAATAGCTAATTTTAGTGGTTTATGTGTAACAATCATAATCTCCATTTGTAAATGTGCAATTTCAATCTCACAAATGTAGCTATTGTCACCAAATAATTCACCCTAGAGGGGGGTGTTCAAGCCTCTACTAGATTTTGTTAGGAACCCGTGCTTAATTGCTATGGACGCATATGCTTTGTAAGTCGTCCCTTAGAGCTTATTCGAATTATCCCACATACAAGGGGAAGTAGTAGTTGTTAGAATAGAGTTAGTATATAAGTAAGTGTTAAGGCCGAATAAAGGCATCCACGAATTCATTGTATTGAGCTTGCTCAAAGGAGGTTGCCCCCTCGAAGAGGCCTGCGATCAATATAAGCTTTCTGTGTTTCTGTTATTGGTAAGAGTTATTTTATTTTGGCATATTTTGATTAAATCTGTTGTAAGAGGTAAATTGCTGTAGGAGGTTCATCACATTTGGTATCAGAGCGCTTTCTTGGCTTTGTGGGTAGATTTGGCGCAATTTTTTTTCAAAGCAGGGCTTTCCAGGAGCTGCGCCATTTTTTGGCAAGAAATTTTTCATTGCAGGTTCCATCATTTCGGATTGGGTAAATACCTATCCACTTAACTGTGGGAAGTGCTTGGGTATAAGCCCTAAAACTCATTGTGAGGAGTACCACAGGAACCCCGAAGTAGCTGGCCCATTGAGAGGACCTGCCAGCGAAAAGGGCAACGACCCCAACCTGATTGACTAGATCCCACCCGTGAGGTAAACCAAAAGCTGTCGTTAAGAGGTAAACCCGCGGCCAGAAATTTTTGGAGAGCGGTACTCGCTCAGACAGCTTGGGTGGCCAGAGAGAATTTTAAAATCCTTTAGGCAGCCAAACAAACCTGGGGTCCATATCCAACTTATCAGGTTCAGACAGCAAACAACAGCATACCCACAGTTGATGATATTTCGAACCACACAGTTGCAGACAATCCGTTCCTGAAACAGCGGCTTATTTTAAAAAAAAAAAAAAAAAACGACAACAGCAAGCAAAAAAAAAAAAAAAAAACAAACAGCAGCAAAAAAAAAAAAAAAAAAAAAAGTCCAAATTTTTTTTTTCGGGGCGCTGCCCCGAACCCCGCCCTGCCCGGCTATTCACAACTGGTTATGGTCACCACTCGTGCAAGCAAAAAAATCATGGAGGAAGAAATCGCCACATTGAAATCTCAGGTTACAGAGTTAACCGATATGATGCGTGGCTTGAATCAACAGAATAGCATCTTGCTCAACCGAATGCAGAAGGAGGAGTCTTCTTCAGACCGTCACTCCTTTACTTCCAACTCCTCCCGTGGACCTAAGCTAGACTTTCCACGGTTCAATGGTACAGATCCTACAGGATGGATATATCGAGCTGAACAATTCTTCAACCTCCACAATACTTATTCTGTAAACAAAGTCCCAATTGCTTCCTTTCATTTGGAACACGAAGCACTTCAGTGGTACCATTGGTATCTCAAGACCAATGATGAACCTGATTGGTCAACTTTTGCATCCTTAATTTTGGGTAGGTTTGGTCCCTCAGCATTCGAGGATTTCACAGGCACCCTCACCAAACTCCGTCAAACAGGAACTGTTCGGGAATATCAGCTTGAATTTGAAAAACTCGCTAATCACACTGAAGGGTTGTCAGATGACTTCTTCAAAAGTTGCTTTGTTAGTGGCCTTAGAGAGCCGATCCGCTCAGAGGTAAAAATGTTTCGACCTAAAAATATGATGGATGCTTTGGGTCTGGCTAAGTTAGCAGAAGATAAACTCTCCACACAGCGTCGACCTCCCACCTTTTTACCAGCCAAGAACACAGTGAATCAACGGACAACCATAACCACACCAATCAAGCGCCTGACTGAGACAGAGATGTGGGCTCGTAAAGAAAAAGGATTATGTTACAACTATGATGACAAATGGGTTAAGGGTCACAGGTGCATCCAACAAAAACTTTACTTGCTAGATGTGGAGTCACCACCAGAACAAGACAGCGAGATTGATATTCCAGAATTTCAAGATGCTCAAGATGAACCCGGCACTGAAGAGGACCCAATGGTTCAAGAGACTCAACCTGAGATCTCAGTACATGCACTAGCAGGTGTCACTACTCCCCAAACCATGAAGGTCAAAGGGTGCTTCAAAAAGATCCCTCTCACAATTCTCATTGACTCGGGCACTACTCACAATTTCATTGATCCTCGCATTGCTAAGGCAGCAGACTGCTTTATATACCCGTGTTCTAGCTTTGAAGTCATGATTGCTAATGGGGGCACATTGCCATGTAAAGGGAAGTGTCAAAATGTGCGTCTTGCAATCGGCGATTATAATTGTCGCTCTGATATGTTTGCCCTACCCTTAGGTGGGTGTGATGTGGTTTTAGGGGCACAATGGCTTCGCACATTAGGACCTATTTTATGGGACTTCTCTGAGCTTTGGATGCAGTTCACAGATAATGGTCAGAAGCACACCTTAAAAGGGTTATTACCAGGATCTGCTAGCATCATCAGTTCTCATCGCATGGAAAAACTTTTGAAAAAAGGCTCACATGGGGTCATTGCACAACTGCATTCCATTCAACTCCAGCCCTCTGCTGCTTCTAACCACCCTATAGACTTACAAGCCATACTCGACAAGCATGTAACCATTTTTTTAGAACCAGTAGGGCTACCCCCTTCATGCCTTGAAGATCACCGCATTCCTCTCCTTCCAGGAAGCATTCCACCCAACATTCAGCCATATCGTTACCCCCATCTGCAAAAGACGGAAATTGAGAACTTAGTCCGGGAACTCCTCAAGTCTGGCGTTATCCGGCCCAGCACCAGCCCATATTCCTCCCCAGTGCTTCTTGTCCATAAAAAAGATGGGTCGTGGCACCTTTGCATAGACTTTCGAGCCCTTAACCACCTCACTATCAAGGATAAATTCCCAATTCCTGTCATTGATGAGCTTCTTGATGAGCTCCATGGGGCCAAATTCTTCTCCAAGTTGGATCTGCGTTCTGGCTATCATCAAATTCGAGTGCATCCTGATGATATTCCCAAGATAGCCTTCCGTACACATGAGGGTCACTATGAGTTCCTTGTCATGCCATTTGGCCTTACAAATGCCCCTTCCACTTTTCAAGCACTCATGAATAAAATCTTTCGGCCTTTTCTCCGTCAATTTATTTTAGTTTTCTTTGATGACATTTTGGTTTACAGCCGCACATGGGCCGAGCATCTCCAACATCTTGACAAGGCATTACAGTTGTTAGCCGACAATCAATTATGTGCCAAGCAATCCAAGTGTTCATTCGCTCAAGAGGAAATTGACTATTTGGGGCACATTGTTTTAGCCAATGGGGTTCGCGTGGACCCAGAAAAAATCAGTGCTATGCAGAATTGGCCTCAACCAACCACCCTCAAGAGCCTTCGTGGTTTCTTAGGCCTGACAGGATACTATCGCAAGTTCGTCAAAGATTATGGAAAGATCGCGGCTCCTTTGACTTCCTTATTGAAGAAGGATGCTTTCACCTGGGGTGCAACAGCTGATCAGGCATTCATCCAACTCAAACAGGCTATGTGTAGTACACCAGTTTTGGCACTGCCAGACTTCAACAAAACTTTCACCATCGAAAGTGATGCCAGTGGCATTGGCTTGGGTTCTGTTCTTCTCCAAGAGGGCCGACCAATTGCCTTCACCAGCAAAGCCCTTTCTGGCCGCAATTTAGCTTTGTCTACATATGAAAAGGAAATGATGGAAATTTTACATGCAGTACAAAAATGGAGACCCTACTTACTGGGAAACCATTTTTGCATCAAAACTGATCATCAGAGTTTGAAATATTTCTTGGAACAATGGGTCTCATCCCCAGCTCAGCAGAAGTGGGTCAGCAAACTCATGGGCTATGACTATGAGATCACCTATAAGAAGGGAAAAGACAATGTTGTGGCTGATGCTCTCTCAAGAACCTTCGAGGACCACCCTTCCCTCTCTGCCATCTCCATGCCCATTCCTAAATGGTTGGAATTTGTCCAACAAGGGTATGTAAATGATCCATCCTTATGCCACATCATTAATCAATTGACCACTGACCCCTCTGCCATACCACATTATTCATGGGATGGTGCTTCTCTACGATACAAGGGTCGTTTGGTGCTTCCCCAAATTTCAGACCTACATCAGGCTATCTTCTATGAAATTCATGCTTCCCCCTCAGCAGGGCACTTAGGGTTTCTCAAAACCTATGAGCGGGCACGTCGACACTTCTTTTGGAAAGGCATGAAAACCAAAATTAAACAGATGGTGGCTGAATGTGAAACCTGCCAACGACACAAAGGTGAAACCACATTGACTCCTGGTTTGCTCGTGCCCTTGCCCATTCCTACTAGGATCTGGACCGATATTTCCATGGATTTCATTGAGGGCCTCCCTAAATCTGGGGGAAAGACAGTGATCCTAGTTGTTGTCGATCGCCTCTCTAAATATAGTCATTTTTGTGCACTCAGCCACCCATACACCGCGTCCACAGTTGCACAGGTTTTCTTGGATCAGATCTTCCGTCTTCATGGCATTCCTTCTTCAATTGTCTCAGATCGTGATGCCACTTTCACTAGCCATTTTTGGACAGAACTATTTCGTCGCACAGGCACACAATTGAAAATGAGCTCTGGGTACCACCCATAAACAGATGGCCAGACAGAAATCGTCAACAAATGCTTGGAGGCCTTCCTTCATTGTTTTGCTTCAGAACAACAACATCAATGGGCCAAGTGGCTTCCCCTAGCTGAATGGTGGTACAATACCTCATACCACACTTCCACCAAAATGACTCCCTATGAGGCAGTTTATGGTCAAGCACCGCCACCACTTCTTCCATATCATCCTGGTAGCTCACCAGTTCAGGCAGTTGACACTACTCTCCGAAACCGGGATCAGATTCTCCGCACCTTGCGAAACAATCTCCACATGGCCCAAAACCGAATGAAGCAGCAAGCTGATCAACACCACTCTGAGCGTACCTTTCAACCTGGTGATATGGTCTTTCTTCATCTACAGCCATACAAGCAATCATCACTAAAACAAAAAGGGCACCAAAAGCTTGCTCCAAAGTTTTATGGGCCATATAAGGTTCTTCAAAAGATTGGGTCAGTTGCTTACAAGTTAGAGCTTCCACCTTCCTCCCAAGTTCACCCCGTCTTTCATGTCTCATGTTTGAAACAAGTTCTTGGATCCAACATCCGAGTGCAGACAGCTTTACCAGCACTTGATAACGAAGGCTCCATCCTTCTCGAGCCCGAAGCAATCTTGGACAGGCGCACCCGCCAACTTTGATCCCGCTCCATCACAGAGGTCTTAATCCAATGGCACGGCATGCAACCAGAAGATGCAACATGGGAACCACTCTTCCAGATTCAACAACAATTCCCACATTTGAAGCTTTGAGGGCAAAGCTTTTTTTTTAAGAGGGAGGGGATGTTAGGAACCCGTGCTTAATTGCTATGGACGCATATGCTTTGTAAGTCGTCCCTTAGAGCTTATTCGAATTATCCCACATACAAGGGGAAGTAGTAGTTGTTAGAATAGAGTTAGTATATAAGTAAGTGTTAAGGCCGAATAAAGGCATCCACGAATTCATTGTATTGAGCTTGCTCAAAGGAGGTTGCCCCCTCGAAGAGGCCTGCGATCAATATAAGCTTTCTGTGTTTCTGTTATTGGTAAGAGTTATTTTATTTTGGCATATTTTGATTAAATCTGTTGTAAGAGGTAAATTGCTGTAGGAGGTTCATCACAGATTTGTACAACATGGGAATACTTCTAGGTATATGGCTTTAATTATAATAGAATTAGACCTCTAGGTGTAAGGTTATAGCTCCCTGAATGTACCTTAAAGTGATTTTGACCTACTTAACTAATTGATTGTGGGAAAATAGAGATAAGTTTACATTAAATGAAACTAATCTAATGGAGTGATAAACTATAAGGATTTACACAATACCATCATACTTCTTTCACTATGAAACAAGACCTACAAACTAGCTTCAAAGTCTTAAGAAGTTCTAACATAAGTGCTTCAATATAGATGTGATATGTATAAGAGAACTCAAGATAAGTGAACTAGAGGTAAGATTTCACATTATAAGGACAATTTTACATCTGAAGGGAGCCTAACAGACTAGTTAGATACTAAATGACGTATTAGAATAGGAACTCTTGGATAAACATGAAAGGATAAGGAGAAGCAAGGATAGGAGATTATCACTTAACATCACCATACATCACTTTGAAAACTTAGAAAAAATGTTCATGAACTCAAAAAAACATTTAATTTATTTTTCTAAGGCAAAGTACAACATCAATCTAGGAGGACTTCTCCATACATGGAGTGGAATTAGCTAACAAGAGCCAAAATAGATACTACTTATAGAATTTGAGAGAGGAGATAAGAGAATGAAGTGCAAGGGTCATTAAACCACTTGTCAAGCTGAGAAAAAGAGTTACATATATAAGAGGATGGAATATGGAATAGACCATGTAAGTTATACTTGGACAAATGTCCCTTAAACGTATGAAACTCTTGAAATGTGGTGTAGGATTCTTCATTTACTTGCCTAAAAATTGCCTTCATCATTTGACCCCCTTGAAATGTACCAAAATAGACTAGGGATAGGTTAGATGATTGAATTATGAGACAGGGGTTATAATCATGATCTAACATGTATTGTATGTGTTCCTAATCATCAAGATTCTTTTAGACATGAGTTATTACTGCCTGTAGTCATAATCACCCCTCTTTCACTCACCTCTCACACTTGACACCAAGTTTGTCTTTAGTTTTCCAATAAAATAAATAAAAAGGAGTGTATTAAAATTTTCAAGATCCCTCATTCCCTTATATTTATTAGGCAAACCTTAAAAGGCCTCCCACTTGGAGTTTTCACCTTCTTATTTAGTGGTCATTCCTTGTTCATTATGCTAGTTTAGATTGGATGAGATGAAGGTACTTGAAGAGGCACTTGTAAGATTTTATGAAGAATAAAATGGAAATGGAAGGTTATCTTAGGTCCTAACCTATCTCCCAAAGTGACTTTGATCTCTTGGAACCCTTTTGTTTATGCAAAACACATAAAATTGTCAAGAAAGGCCATTTTACACCCTATCTATACAAGTACGGTACAACTTAATATGATTTGACAGAGATATATGGAGTCCTTTATAATCTCAAAGTAATTTCCTCGTTGAACTATCCCCATTAGATGCTTTTCATTCTTCATTTTTTCCATCGGGTCACTACCAAGGGTTTTGAATGGTTTCAAGATGTTCTAGCCCTTAAGGTTTTTTCATACAATCTTGATGTCTAGTTTGTGAAAAAAATCCAAATATTATTTATTAAAGACCTCATTACACATATAATAACTCATTATACCCCCATGATAAGCATCGATGTTGTTGTGAGCTTCTCAAGTTACCCTCTCCAACTTCTCCTTTTATTTTATGTAGGCCTGATTTGGTTTGAACCAAAATAATTAACACAAGGTAAAATAATCAACTCTCCTATTTTAATGCTCATCTAATGTCGCAAGTGATAGCAGACCACCTTGACGACTTTAGGCCTAGACTAGACCTAATGGGTTTGCCTAGATACCTGTGGGTTTAGGCCACATTGTTTAGTTTATAAACCATGTGAGACTTTATTAATCATATTAAATGTCTAAAATCCTCATAAAATGTTTTAATAATTTATATCTCATCCTCATAGCATTTTTATGACCAACCTGTAGGAAATGGTGTTCTGGGAGTGCCCTCTATCTGAGATAGAATAGAAGGAGCTTCCCCTATTGTATTAGGTAATTTGAACACATGAGAGTATTTAATGGGTAATTTATACCTTATAATTTTTTTTAATGTTTAGATCAAGCTTTTATCACCTCAAAATGCCTTAAAACCTCAAGGTAGACTCCTGAGTAACTCATTGTGTGCAGGCTTTACATATAGACTATAGGTTGCTTTATTAGAGCCCATATATGACCTATTTTAATAATACAAGGTTTTATTGAGATGGAAAATATCATTAATAAAGTGTTATTATTCAAATCACACTTCATAACTTTTCCAAATTCTCCATTGCATACCCTCCACTTGACTGGCCTAGTTGATAGTCAACTATGACTATACTTTCTTGATTTGAAAGAGGTGATTATAGGTGAGTATTAATATGTTAAAGGATATATTAATTTAAATTATACTAAATTTAATTCATTAATATCATTTTATGGTCATTTATGTCATTTCACATCATATCCATGCTAAGCCAATCACCAATAACACCATGTTCTAGCTCACTGTCAACTATAGTCAATTGTAGTTGACCATTAATGGAGTAGCAGGAGTATTTTAGGTGATATTCAACCCATAAAACTTGTGTCACATGGGATATGATTAATTTTAGGTTCATGATCCAACCCTTAATGCAAAATACTTGTTTTTTAGGACTATGATCACCGAAGTTTATGCCATGAATCTGTAGGAAGGATGTGAGTGACCGCTTTGTGGGTAAGGTGCACCTGTAGATGAAAATATAGGCCAGTCCCTTAAAATTCATCTCTCCTCCAAGTCCTTTAAATAATTAGTGTGACCATCACTCTAATGGAACCAACATTAATGGTTATATGCTCTTACATTTCTATCTTAGGGTGTAGATTCATTTGAAGTTCAATATCCTATAGAAAATACTACCTTTCTGTAGTGAACAAATGCTTGGTTTGGAAGCCTCCTTTTCATCACTTGTGGGACCAAACACCCACCCTCATTTTTGAAGATATTACTCCTATATAAATAAAAAAATATGGATGTATTTTAAATCATAAATAATCTATATCACATCATCATATATTAGCACCAAAAGTGGTTAGGGATATATTTTGGAGCTTTTAGGAACTTGATCCCTAAACTAAGTTGTTACATATGCACATAACCTTTCAAGTTTTCCTACCAATATAATGCTTCAAAAATGGTTTTAATGAAACCTTCATAATCTTAAGACCTATATTAAAGTATCAAAACATGTTTCCATACCTTCATGAAACATCCTCAAGTCTCTATGGGAGCGACATGTAGGTGGACATTCAGTTGCAAACAAAGCAATGAAGGTGAGATGGTCAATGTGCATAGTGTATGGGCTTGTAATTAGTTAAAAACCTTTAAAAAGGTACTCCAATTGATATTATCCTCCTTTAAAAGGTTTCAAAATAGTCTTCATGTCTTTAGCTCATGTGATTAGCCCCCCTATATGGTAACTATAGGTGCAAATTAGTGTAGCATGTCTATGCACATATGAGAAATAGTTAGTACAGTCGTTATATGTCACTTGGAGAGGCTTAGTTTGATTTATAATGTTGAAATAATATGTCCAATACCTCTTGAATGATTCATCACATATCCATGAACATTCTTAGGGCCTTCATATACCATGATTGTAGATTGAAACTTGCAGGAAGTTGACTATGTATCACATCCTTGATTGTAACTTCTTTGATGCTAGGTTGTGAGACTGATATTGAAAGGAGAGGGGATAAATAATACTTTAAAAAAATTAAAAACAACACCTCATATTGAATTGAAACCATTGTAGATAAATAAACCTTCTGTAATTGATGTACATGTCTGCAACCTCATTAGCTACTCCATCTACAACCTAAGAGGTTTGAACTCATCAAATCACTTCTAAGCATGAAACCAAACATAGAAAAAATGAGATAAGGAAGTCTAAACCCTATAAAAACCATTTCACTAATTTTATTGAATGGAAAAGCTCATACATAAGTTAAACCTATAGGGTGTAGGGATTAGCAAACAAAATAAGATAGTCAACTTCTTAATAATGGTTCATAAATAATAGGCAACCATTATCTGAACTTCTACCATGAAAATGAATTATACCAAGTTTAATATCCACCACTAAGATCATTTGACCTATAAAATATCCTACTAGATGTACCATGTTGTATAAAAGTTTATTTGTTTAGCTCTTTTGCTTAGTCATGTGCTTAGCAGTCAAGCCAAGTCAGTTATATACTTAGTATAGCTAGGTGTGAGCATAATAGGTTCTAGTGCACAAAATTTAACACAGTAATATCTTGGAATCAATTTCACACAAGGCACAAGCCTCTTGCACTCACTTTAAGCATAATAATGAAGGGACTGAGCCCACGCTGGGCTAGTTAAAACATGACACATCTTGGGTTCCAAAGGGATTTAGTCACTGGCAAGATAAGCTCAAATAGCCTGTTATCACTAGGCTATTTTAGGGATTCCAATAGGCATGAGCCTTCTTAAGGGCACAAGTCCTATGGAGTAAGCTCATATCTAGATAAATAGAGCTCTTAATGGCACAAGCTGATGGGACAACGAGTTAAGGGTCATTCGGGTGCTTAGCCAAGTTATGGGATGGTTTGGGTTCAAGTGCTCATTCTTTAGGTTAGTGCTCTCAACACAGGTATTAGGACCTCAATCTATGCCAACTTCAACACTTAGTCTCTTTTATAGGTATGTCGATGTCATTAAATGGCATAAGGATGCAATTAGGGACTAGGGATGAACCTTAATATCAAAATACATTCAAAGTAAAGAAATTATAGCATTACTCACATAAAAATAAGCTACAAACATATCACAGTGCTAATTATAATAAAAGAATGGTAACCAGTATGATAAACAACCCATTCTATTAACTTGAAGTTGACCATATAAATTCTAGTTTCTATAAATTGAGCATGTGATCATCTTGAAAGTACTCTTACCTAGTGGCTCACAAGCAAGCTTGGGATATACATTTAGGGTTATTAACATAGTTTATGCTAGTTTCAAAATACTAACAATGGATCTTGATTTTAGTAGAGCTTCACTAAATTAATTTCCTCCCTTTATCTTTAGATATAAGCCTCCTTTTATAGGAAAAGGGGAGTCCTCTTGCTAGGTTGGATGGGTGCATGCCAAGTGATGAGCTGTTGTTGGGGTTTGCTATTTCATTAGCTCCACTATGCTACCTAGGTTGGATGAGTGCATGCCAGATGCTGGGCTATCACTAGAGGGTCACTATCTTAGATTATCCACTACTTTAACACATGTGATTCTTGAGTCACCATGTATAAGTACCAATAAGGATGTCCTTTGAAAGCTAACACTATGCAAATACATGCTAGTTGGCATGGGATCCTTAGGGATTCCTCTAGGTGGCACCAAAAGGTAAAAAATAGGAGTAATAAATCCACAAGATTTCCTCACACTAAGATATGTCAAGTTGGCATGGTTCACATAACTAGTACAATAGGGGTCCCAACATTACCCCATACAAAATTACTAGTCCACCCTGGACTAGTCTTTTAGCACCTTTAGTGTGCAAAACTTGGGTGCACCCTAATCTAATTCCACTTTAAAGTTTTTAAAGCCATGTATACTGAGATTGATCTCTTCTATGACATTATATACTTTAGTTAAGGTAGCCTCGAGTATGAGAACATCTATGCTTTTTAGTTCTTTTCTAAAGGCCTCAAGCCTTTCCCTTGATCACCTTACCCTATCATCGAGGATATCCCCCTGCTCATTAGCCTTTATTTAGAAGGAATGAAAGAGAGCCTCTAGGTCTTGCTCTTGGGTCTTTAATTAGGTGCTTAGGGTGTTGAACTTCACCATCACTTGTATGCACTTAGTTCTTCTCACCATAGAGTGTTGGAACAAGGTGTCTTTCTCCTCTTTTGCCTTTTTAAGGCATGCATCGATGACCGCTGCTTGAGTGGTAAAGTTGCAAAATATGGCATCTAATTCTTCTACACCATCTTCCAATTTGGTGAAGAGGTACTCCACCACATCTAGATTTTTTTTCAACTCTTTCTTTATGGCCTCACAAGGGTCTTTTGGCTCCTCTAATGTTAACCTCATATGAGGAAGTAAATTCTCTACAATCACACAAACCTTGTCAACCTCTTTTATTCTTGAGGTATCCACACCATCCAAAAGGGATGGCTTCACCTCTTATATGCACTCGACTAGCTATTTAAGTTTGAGCCTTATTGCTTCAAATCCCTCCTTCACCTCTTACACTATCTTATTCCAATTATTGGTGTAAACATCATTGATGATGTTCTTGCACGCTAGTAAGGAGGCCATATTAATCAAGGCATTAGCTTATCACACATGGTTCATGTCTTAATGATTTATGGGCTAGTAGTCATGTCCTTCCTCTAGCTTCTTTGTACTCCAAAGTATTTTTTTTGGAACCTCAAATTGGGGCTCATCCATGTGTCGGTCCAATGCCCAAAAAACTTGGTAGTGCATCAGGGTTGTGGTAGTATTTGGTGGTATGTACTCCATCATATCAAAGTCTTCATCCTCTTTAAACCCCTATTATAACCTTTCCCTATTTCTTGGCTCATACTCTTCTTCCTCCCTTATCTCCTCTTCTTCTTCACTGGTGTTGACACTTACACTAGTGCCTTCTTATTCTCCTTCTTCTTGGGGTTCTTCATCAGACTTCCCCCTTGTTCATTTATTATTTTTCTTTGGCGTTAGACTTGCCATCATATTCTTATTATATGGTTTCTTCCATGGAATTTCCCCCCTCATCTATTTCCTCTTGTCATGGCTCTTCAGTACAAACTTCCTTAGCACCAACCTTCTTTTGTTCTTGCCCCAATAGGGCCTCTATTTCCTTCTCTATTTGTTTTTCCAAGGTGCCAATATCACCTTATTTATCTTTAGACACCCCTTCAAATCAAGGGCATGCCTACTATGAAGCTTATTCTACAATTTTGGTGGAGGTGTTAGGCATCTTCTTTGGTACTCTTTGCTTTTTAGGTTCTACACTAGCAACAACCTTCTTATTTTCTCTTTCCTTCATCATCCTAGCCCTTTTTGCCTGGTATACTATTTCCTCTTTTTCCTTCATTTTGGCCTTCTCCACCTTAGCATTCCTTTTTGATTCTTCTTTCTTGACCTTTTACTTTTTAGCCTTGCTCTGTGTGGTTTGTGCTTTGCATTTAGTTTCTCTTGCTTCTATCTCTTTGGCCTCTATTTAATGAATTTTAACTTGGGACATGCCCTTGGACCTTATGGCCTCTCACTTGTGGTGTAACTTTAACATCACATCGATGTGATCCTAGGGTAGGTCCATGTCCTTCCATTTGTACTTTAGATCTTCTTTATTAAGTGCACCTAATGGTACTATTTATTCATGCACTTTTGCCTCTCTAAGCTCTTTATCTGCTTTTTCTTCCTTCCTCCCCTCTATGTTATTTGCCTTCATCTCCCATGCCTTGCACTCCTCCACTTCCTTCCTTCATTATTTGACCTCAACCATCTCGAACGCTTCCTTGGACATCCCTACCTTGGTCATTTCTTCTCTCTATTACTTGAGCTCCTATACCTTATGCATCTTCACTGCATTGAAGCCAAGTTTTTTCCATGTTCTCCTCTTTTTATCTAACTCAATTTGGGGGGATGGAGGGGGGGTCCATTTTCTAGATGACTAGTCATCTTCCTTGGGCTTGATGTATATGCCCCTCCCCATTTATTCTTTTTCCAAATCCTCTTCCTCCTCTTCCTCTTCTTCCTCAGATAGGATTATCCTCTGTGTCACAGGAGGATCCTTCCCCTTCTCCTTTTTCCTTACACTAGGGGAAGACTTTGGCATGAATCACACATGCTTCTATGTAGAGGTCAAAGGAGAGGCTTCTTATTTTGAGGTGATCTTCAGCCTTAGTATCTCGTATATTTCTTCCAAATTCTCCCCCTCTTCTTTTTTTGGAGACTTCTTTTACTCAATTGGTAATAACATCCCTTCATCCCTAATCTAGATTGGGGGGTCTTCACTTTTCTTGACTCTTTGCTCAGCGTTAGAGTCCTTTTTTCATGGATTTATCACATAGTATAATCTATAGATGTAACCTAGGATGGTGACCTCTTGGATGGGATCAATGTTTTGGCAATCCAATACATCTTCTTCATATTTCATGGACTTCTCATCTTCACAAATGAATTGGTGCCTTAACCTGTGCCTCTTTGCATTCAACTCCTTCACTAAAATGTCTATCTATTGTGTGTTAGGGATCCAATACAACATGTCCCTAAAGTACCTTGCTGAGAAGGTGAAGGGGAGCTTCAGTTAGCTCGATCTATTACCATCTCATAGACTAAGCACACTATATAATAATGTTGCATTATGACAAAAGTTACCATGCTGAATATACTCTATGGGAGTCCTTGAGGAATGCACCACTCTAATATGAAAGCCTCTATGTATTTTTCACACTAGTGCATCTTGCATATCTTGTACTTAGGGCTGAAGGAGGTAGGTAAAGTATAATATATATATTTTTATGCTAGGGATTCATGGTGTTCTATGAAAACCCAAAGATTATCCTCACTCCCATCTAGGATCCAAATTTCCTCCATGACAATCATATTAAGGATGGACCCCCACCTGAAGGTCCCCTTGGTGGTATGACACTCTAATGCGACACTCTAATGCATTTTTCACCAACTCCTCTATGATGAAATTTTCAATGTTGAACTATACACACTATGCCATGTGATAGGTGACGCAGAGGTACACCTTTGATACATCAATCCATCAACCTCCTTGGCATAATTTGGAACTCATAATGCACACCACCACCCTCATGCCAGGGTCCTTACACTTATTGATGGGGAATGCAAAACCCCCCTTAAAGTAATTAAGTATTTTTGCAATGTGCTCCACCTCTTTATCATCATCCATCATTTGATGGATGTCCTTTTCAACATCTAGGAGCTTGATTATCTTTTTGATCAATTGCACTAAAATTTTCATGCACCTGTCTGTAAAGTATATGTGATCTTTGTAGATGCATGAGGGTAGGAATTGGTCAAGTTCCTCTAGCTTCCTCAATCAAGGCAACTCATAGAGTCAAATTACATTGGGAAGCTTTCAACTTGTCCTAAATTGAGACATCAAACAGGGCCTCACCTTATAGTGTTTTATGCCCTGTGTCCACCATCCAATCCTATGCCAAGTCTTGCAAGTGACTTGAAGTCTAGTGCTTATACTCCTTGAGTTAACAATTGTGTGTAAATGAGAACCAAAATTTCCCCACTTTATCCTCTAGGGGAAATTGCATAAATTGGTATGATATCTTTATTAGCACCTTTGTATCTACCTCTACAATGTTAACTACTTTGACTGATTGCACCTTGGTTTTGGTGGCCATCATCTCCTCTATAATATTAACTCACTTGGATTCTTGTTGTGCTTGCATGGAGATCACTAATTTTGTCTTCTTTACCTCCTTTAATTAGCTTATGTTAAACCTTGCAAGGTGTGGCTTGTTGAAGCCTTGAATGGTGGTCAGTGCTTTTATAGTTTCAGGATATGTGACTATACTTTTAACTTCAAGCTTCACTGGCCATTAATGGTGGTCTAGACAATAGATTCTTGTTTCAACTCTATTTTTTGCACAAATTTCTCTCCCCAATCCTTCAAATTGGTCTCACTATGAATGAAATCTTTCTTAGAATGTTGCCATTCATTGAAGTGCTCATGTTTTCATTGTGACAGGTTTATTTCTCTTCAACTCTCTGATTTATGCTTAGGTTCACTCTAAGTTGAATTAGTTTAAACTTTTTAACCTAAGAAAGTCTATCATTTGTTATTTTATACCCTTATTTATTAACTACCATAATTAATGTAGGCTTTATGGCATAAATGCCTTGATTTCTTGGAGAACACAAAAATATATGAAATACTTGAGAATCCATTATCCTTGATACATTAATTACGTATCTTTGTGATACTACTACCACCTCATTAAATACTCTTAATGGATTTTTTGATGAAGTGATGTGTGGTTTAAATGGTCACTTCTCACTCATTTCTAGGTGGATGCTAGCTATCTTAGACATTCTCATTTTGCACATGTATACTTGGCATGACCTTTGCTTTCCTTGTGGAAACTTGGGCATAATGCCTCACATGCACATGATTCAACCTCCTTAGTTCAACTTTTTCTTCTAGTAGTTCTTCTATTTCAAGTGTGCTTTTATATCTTGGTCAATTTATTATGCTCATCTTACCTTGGCCTATCCTACCCCATATAAATCCCTTGTGTTGGCCCTCCAACACTTTACTTCTCTTGCACATTTTTATATTGGGTATCTTCACGTGACGTCTTGTGCTCAACCATGTTGAGCTTCTTCACTTTTTGCCTTATTCTCAACCCTATTAAGCATCTTCATTGTCCTCTTAGGTTTTTAGGATAAGATCAAGTGCTACACCTTATTTTAACTTTAGTGCAAAGGTAATGTCAGAGCTATTTGATATTGCCCTTTAAGTGCTCTACATTATTCATTTTGTGCATCTTCTACTTATGCTGGGCAAGCTTCATGCACCCGCCACTTAGATGTTTGGCCTTATGTGCTTAGGGGGTGCATATATGTGCTTGAATCACCTACTTATGATTATGCATGAGGTGTTAATAGATAAGTCCTTATAGCTACCACATACCGCTTACTACCTCTATCCACTATACAAGGATAAATCAAAAACAAAAAGAATGGTTTTGCTTATGAAAAATTGTATTCTAGTCATCTTAACTTCAAACTGACTAGTGACCAAGAATTTAGAGTTTTCATGGTGTAAATGCCATTTTACTACCTATATGGATTCAATTGATTGCCATTGAAATGCCTAGGGAGTATTTCACTAGATAACATACACAAATTTCATGTACCTATTTCCAAAATGTGGTGGATGATGTAAGGGCCCAACCACTATATTTGCAATTTGTATGGGTGCTTAAAGTACTCAGAATCATAGAGAAATAACAATTCTCTTTCAGTCAGCTCCTTATGCTTGATATGATTGTCATTTTAGTACTTCTAGTGTGCCTGCTCAATTTACTAACTCTATTTTGCTTGGGCATGCTTTTCATCCAAACATTACAAGTCTTCCAACCTTATGCTTAAATATTTTTGGTCATTTAAGCAACCAATCTATGTAATGCATAAGGATGACACCATGAATTCCATGGGTAGAACTACTTCAGTACCAAACACCAGTTATAATGGTGTATCCTTATTTAGGTGCTTATATGTTGTGTGGTATGCCCATAATACCACTAAAACATGATCATCCGAATCCTTGCAATCAATGTCACATATCTTTGTCAAGCATGTTCTTTAGATCTTGTATAATGTTTTAGTTGTGCTATTGGCTTGTGACTAATACAAGGTGGTCTTATGATGTACCACCATGTACTCAGTTAAAAGGATGCACACTATCTCATTGATGAAATGAGTGACCTTATTGATATTCAAACTTAATGGGCACCCATACCATGTTGAGGTGTGGAGCTAAAAGCTTCACCAGATGAGCGGATGCTAAAGTTGCTAGATTTACACAGTCACTGACGATGGCAAGGAGTCGACCAGTAGCTATCGACGTCGATTATATATCAATTGATGTCAGTTATGTGCAAGCAAATAGGGACCGACGTCGATCACCTGTGCATCCAGAAAGTCTATTTTTGTAGATGGAATAGATTGTTTGCATGATAAGTTTCACTGTTAGTTGTAAGTTCGCGTCTCTATCTTTAGTAAGACTATTTTGAGCCTTTGATTAGGAGGTGTATCTAATGGTTGTTAATGCATAGCTCATGATCCCTAATTCTATATAATAGGGATAGATCTTCATAGCTTGTGTGTATGAGAACATTACAAGACATTTATTGTATATGTGTATCAATCCAGGTTGTTGGAATTGATTGTAATTGATAGAGAAAACTCTTGAGGGAAAGAGATCTGTACATCTGAGAGGTGTGATAAGAAAGTGTGATTTTATTCATTGTATTTCCTTCTGGAAGAGTTTAATACAAGTTTTCAAGGTGGTTTCTTATATCTCTTATTCTTTGCTATTTCTAATTCTAATTACTTATCATTCTGGTTTAATTCCATGTTTAGTTGCTTACATAATAGTAATCAAGTTTGTTGGTTGATCCCCAACAAGTGGTATCAGAGCTCAGGTTGACTAACAGGTGTTTCAGATCTGGTTAGTGTTTGTTGATTACAGGTCACTCACAGGGGTTTCTATTTGAGTGGGAGAAGCAATGGCAGAAGAAAGTAAACTGAGAATAGAGAAGTTTAATGGCAAGAATTACCAATTATGGAGAATGCAGATAGAAGAGTATCTGTATCAGAAAGATCTATACTTACCGTTAGGTGGGGTTTCAAAGAAGCCCACAAACATGGAAGATGAAGAATGGGAAGTTCTTGATAGAAAGGCTCTTGGATCTATAAGATTGAGTCTGGCATCTACTGTGATATCTAATTTATCACAGGCAAAGTCAACGGTAGAGTTAATGACTACTTTAGCAAATTTATATGAAAAACCCTCAGCTTCAAATAAGGTATATCTTATGAAGCAGTTATTTAATTTGTAAATGTAGGAAGGTGGATCTGTATCTAATCATCTAAATGATTTCCATGGAATTATAAATCAATTAAATTCAGTCAAAATAGTTTTTGATGATGAAATTAAAGCTCTATTAATCTTATGCTCTTTACCTGAAAGCTGGCATAGCTTGGTAATGGCAGATAGTAATACTGCATCTACTTCAAATATTTTAAAAGTAGATGATGTTGTTAGTGTAATCTTGAATGAAAAAATTTGCTGGAAAAGCACAGAGGAAACATCAGGGAACGCTTTAAGTTTTGAAAGTAGGGGAAGGCAAAAAGAGAAGGGTAAGCATATGAGATAAAGGTCTAAGTCAAAGATGAGAGGTAGATCCAAATCCAAAAATGGCAGGAAGATAACCTAATGGAATTGTGGAAAGATAGGGCATGTAAGCAAGGATTGCTGGTCAAAACCTAAAGAAGACAATCAGCATGAAGGTAAAGAAGAAGCAAAAGTTTCAGGTATTGTTGCACAAGATGCTCTTATATTCTCCTTGCATAATAATATAGAATCTTGGGTTTTAGATTTTGGTGCCTCTTTTTATGCTACCCCAAATAGAGAATATTTCAGTGACTATGTCAATGGAGATTTTGGAATAGTTTATTTAGGGGATGATGAGCCTTGTAAAATTGTTGGCAAAGAAAAAGTGCAGCTGAAAATGCAGAATGGCAACACATGGGTGTTGAGAGACGTCATGCATGTACCCATCTTGAAGAGGAATCTAATTTTTGTAAGAAAGTTGGGGGATGAGGGTTGCACAATAACTCTCATAGCTGAATCTTGGAAGGTTTCCAAGGGTGCACTTGTATTGGCCAGAGGTAAGAGAGTAGGTACTCTCTATTTATGTAATTATATTACTGATAATTCACCTTCTGTATTATCTACTTCAGATGTAGATGCAAAGTTGTGGCACCAGAGGCTTGGCCACATGAGTGAGAAGGGAATGTCTATTCTTAAGTCAAAAGGTAAGCTTTCAGATTTGAAAAGCATAGATCTAAATTTCTATGAGCACTGTATTTTTGGGAAATAGAAGAGAGTGAGTTTTCTCAAGACTAGATCAACAAAGAAGAAGCACAAGTTGGATCTTATTCACACAGACGTGTGGGGACCAACTCAGGTTGCTTCTATTAGAGGATCACAGTATTATGTTTTTTTCATTGATGATGCTACAAGAAAGGTATGGGTTTATTGCATAAGGAAGAAATCTGATGTTTTTGACACTTTTAAGATATGGAAAGCTATGGTTGAGAATGAAACAGGTAGGAGATTGAAGTGCCTTAGATCTGACAATGGTGGTGAGTTGTGCAGCTATAAGTTCAATTGGTATTGTTATATGAATGTAATACACAGGCAAAGGATGGTTACAAGGACACCTTAGAAAAATGGAGTTACTGAAAGGATGAATAAAACAATATTGGAGCATGCACGGTGTATGAGGTTGCATGTTGGTTTGCCCTTATAGTTTTGGGTAGAAGCTGTAGATACTGTAGTTTACCTGATTAACAAAGGACCTTCTACTGCTCTGGATGGTGGAATTCTAGAAGAGGCTTGGATAGGTAAAAAGGTAGATCTTTCATTTCTCAGAGTTTTTGGTTCTGAAGCTTTTGTGCACGTTGATAAGGAAAATAGAAAGAAGCTGGATGCTAAGTCTATGAGGTGCACATTTATTGGTTATGGCTCTGGAGATTTTGAATTCTGGTTTTGGAATCTAGGAACTAACAAAATAATTAGAAGCCATGATGTTATTTTCAATGAAAAAGTGATGTACAGTGATCAACTCAAGAAGCTGAACAATTCTGAGCAGAGCAATGTTGAATTGGATGAGGCGACAATCCAAAATGAGCTCATGGGAAAGAATAATCATAGACAGGAAAATAGAGAGACTGATGTCGGTCAGGTAGGAACCGACGTCGGTAATACAAGAACTGATGTCGGTCAGGAAGGAACTGACATCGGTCATGTGGAACTGGCATCGGTCAGTTATAGGCCTGGAGGTGACCGAGGACGGTCACTATCAGAGAATTTGGGTGGACAACAAGCAAAAAATGAGTCTCAGACACCCATCAAGAGGTCAGCAAGGGTAAGTAAACCTCTAATTTGATATTCCCCTTCATTATTCTATTTATTACTCACTAATGGTGGAGAACCAAAGAGTTTTGATGAAGCAATATAGGTGGAATCCAAGAATTAGTGGGAGCTAGGCATGAATGAGGAAATTGATTCCTTAAAAGAGAACCAAACATGGGATTTGGTTGAGTTGCTAGTGGGAAAGAAGACACTGAAGAATAGATGGATCTACAGGTTAAAGGAAGGAGAGAATGGACAGATGAGATATAAGGCCAGGTTGGTAGTGAAAGGATTTACACAGAAACTAGGTATTGATTTTGGTGAAATTTTTTCTCCTATAGTAAAAATGACTTCTATTCGGACTGTATTGTCTTTAGTTGCTATTGAGGATTTGCATCTTCAGCAGCTTGATGTTAAGACAACATTTCTTCATGGAGATTTGGATGAAGAAATATATATGGATCAGCCGAAAGGGTTTGAGGTCAAAGGTAAGGAGAAGCTTGTGTGCAGGTTGAAGAAAAGCTTGTATGGTCTCAAGCAAGATCCTAGACAATGGTATTTGAAATTTGATAGGTTTATGACTGAGCATGGCTACAGTAGATGTCAATCTAATCATTGTGTTTATTTTAAGAGATTGGATAATGGTAGATATATTATCCTATTGCTGTATGTAGATGATATGCTGGTTGCAGGTTCACACATGTAGGATATTTTTGAGCTTAAGGTGAAATTAGCTCACACATTTGCCATGAAGGATTTTGGAGCAACAAAGAAAATCCTTGGCATGAGTATTAAGAGAGACAGGAAAAATCATAGGTTGATTTTGTCTCAAGAGGATTATGTGAACAAGGTGTTGGAGAGGTTCAATATGCAGGATGCAAAACTGATAAGTACACCTATGGCTGGACACTTCAAGTTGAGCAAAGAACAGTGTCCTAATTCACATGATGAGGTAGAGTATGAGTAGAGTTCCATATGCTTCCACAGTTGGGAGCTTAATGTATGCAATGGTATGTACTAGACTGGATATTGCCCAAGCAGTGGGAGTTGTCAGTAAGTATATGGCCAATCCATGGAAGGAACACTAAAAAGCAGTTTAGTGGATTCTCAGATATTTGAGAGGGACCAACAATAGGCATTTATGCTATGGAGGGTCAAACACTTCTCTACATGGTTATGTAGATTTAGATATGGCAGGTGACTTAGATGGTAGGAGAAGCACCACAGGATATGTTTTCATTGTTGGTGGAATGGTGGTTATCTAGATTTCAAAGTTGCAGAAGGTTGTTGCCTTGTCTACTATAGAGGCAGAATGCATTGCAGTCATAGAGGCTAGCAAAGAGATGATATGGATGACACAGTTCATGGAAGAGCTAGGAAAGGAGCAAGAGAGTTGTAGATTATACAGTGATAGTCAAAGTGCAATTCATTTGGCTAAGAATTCAGCCTTTCATTCAAGAACCAAACATATACAGCTTAGGTACCACTTCATTAGACAGGTATTGGAGGATGGTGAGTTGAAGCTGGAGAAGATCCATACAGATAAGAACCCTACTGATATGTTAACCAAGCCGATAATAAAGGAGAAGTTGAATCTTCATTCAACTTTTATTGGTTTTCAAGATTGAGTTTGAAGATGGAGAAGCTAGAAGATGTTGTTGTACAGGTACTAGTGTAGCTGTTTATCTCCAAGTGGGAGATTGTTGAGGTGTGGAGCTAAAAGCTTCACTAGATGAGTAGATGCTAAAGTTGCTAGATTTACACAGTCGCCAACGATGGCAAGGAGTCGACTAGTAGCTACTAGCATCGATTATGTATTGGCTGACATCGGTCATGTGTAGGCAAACAGGGATCGACGTCGGTCACCTATGCATCTAGAAAGTCTATTTTCATGGATGGAATAGATTGTTTGCATGATAAGTTTAGCTGTTAGTTATAAGTCTGCGTCTCTATCTTTAGTAGGACTATTTTGAGCCTTTGATTAGGAGGTGTATCTAATGGTTGTTAATGCATAGCTCATGATCCCTAATTCTATATAATAGGGATAGATCTTCATAGCTTGTGTGTATGAGAACAATACAAGACATTTATTGTATATGTGTATCAATCCAGGTTGTTGGAATTGATTGTAATTGATAGAGAAAACTCTTGAGGGAAAGAGATCTGTACATCTGAGAGGTGTGAGAAGAAAGTGTGATTTTTTTCATTGTATTTCCTTCTGGAATAGTTTAATACAAGTTTTCAGGGTGGTTTATTGTATCTCTTATTCTTTGCTGCTTCTGATTCTAGTTACTTATCATTTTGGTTTAATTCTGTGTTTAGTTACTTACATAATAGTAATCAAGTTTGTTGGTTGATCCCCAACATACCAGCTTATGATGTTTAACCATATGAAGCATGCAACTATTATAGATATTTAGTATTTTGCCGATGTGGATTTGGCCCACTTGGCGAAATAGTCAGTGATCACTAAAATATATCTTGCACTTATGCACCATGCTATGGGAGTAATAGGCCCAACAAAGTTAATGGCCCATTTCTTTAATGGTGCCTAGGAAATAATGGGGATGAGGGGCATTTCATCCTAGTGGTTGGGCTTTCTAGTGTGCTAACATATGTCACATGCCTTGGCATACTCCTTTACATCTTGGAATAGGCTTGGCCACCACAATCCTAACTGAAATACCTTACATGCCATTGCATCTCTAACATAATGGCCTCCTATAATTCATTCATGTACTTCCTATAAAATGGAATCCATTTCATGTTATAGAACACACTGGCATAGGACTTCATCTCTACCCAATTTGTACAATTCCCCCTTAATGAGATGGAAGGGGGTAACATGAATCATAAGTTGCTTTATCTCCTTAATTGACAAGGTATAGGGAGTAAAATTAGATGTTAGGAAAGTGGAAATCTCCACTAAATCTTAATTGACCTTATTGCTATTCAAACTTAATGGGTATCCATACCAGCTTATGATGTTCTCCCATATGAAGCATGCAACTATTATAGCTATTTAGTATTTTGCCGATGTGGATTTGGCCCACTTGGTGAAATAGTCAGTGATCACTAAAATATATCTTGCACTTATGCACCATGCTATGGGAGTAATAGGTCCATTTCTTTAATGGTGCCTAGGAAATAATGGGGATGAGGGGAATTTCATCCTAGTGGTTGGGATTTCTAGTGTGCTAGCATATGTCACATGCCTTGGCATACTCCTTTGCATCTTGGAATAGGCTTGGCCACCACAATCCTAACTAAAATACCTTACATGCCATTGCATTTCTAACATAATGGCCTCCTATAATTCACTCATGTACTTCCTATAAGATGGAATCCATTTCATGTTATAGAACACACTGGCATAGGACTTCATCTCTACCCAATTTGTATAATTCCCCCTTAATGAGATGGAAGGGGGTAACATGAATCATAAGTTGCTTTATCTCCTTAATTGATAAAGTATAGGGAGTAAAATTAGATGTTAGGAAAGTGGAAATCTCCACTAAATCTTTAAGGACATGTTGGACTATGTATATTTACACATCTAGCATTTCATCCTCAATTAGTGCCACCACATTTCTCGAATTGATGTGGAACAAATAGACTAGCCCTAAGTTCTACTTTCCAAGTTTAAAAACAATGGAGAACTAGAATTCCTAGAATAGAAAAATACATATACATATGCACATGTGTAACAAAAACTTATTCATGAGGTACTTGAGCACCTTGTGATTAGTGAAAAATATGAAAAGGGTTGCAAGTGGGTATTGCCTAAATTTTTGTAAGGCATAGAACATTGACAATACCTCATGCTCAGTGTTGGTGTAATTCTGCTCTACCTATTTCAATTTCATAATTTCAAAGGAAATCAAGTGGTATATCTTGCCCTCACTTTTTTGCACCAATATGACACCAATTATAGATACTGAAGCATCAACATGGACATGGAAAGGAGTAATATAGTCTAGAAATTATAGAATTGGCATACTAGCAAACTTTAGCTTTAATGTTTCAAAAGCCTCATCTTACACCTTACCCTAATAAAATGGGCCATATTTATGCAAGAGATCCTCTAGAGATACTGTGATATTTGTATAGCTCTGTATAAACTTCTTGTAGTAACCACAATGGCCTAGAAAGGTGTGGATGTTTTTCTACATTGAAGGAGTCTAGCACTAAATTATGATGGCCATCTTCATAGGATCAATAATCAAACCATCCTTGTAGATGATGTGTATAAGCAATGTTTCAAAAGGGGTTACCAATATGCACTTTTTTAATTTTAATGACATCTTGAATTTCTTAACCTCTCAAAGATGAGGTGCATATTTTTATAGTGGTCCTTTATAAGGCCATACATAGTCTAGTCATTAAGATAGACTTGGAAAAACTTATGGATGAAGTCCTTGAAAGTAGTGATCACCACTTTGGAGAATATGGTTGGCACATTCTTAAGTCCAAAGGTCTTCACATTATAAGCAAAACAACCCCATTCAGTCGTAAAGGTTGTTTTGGGCTTATCCTCCTCCATGATTTACACCTGATGGTAGCTCAAAAAAATATTAGTGAAAGTATATATTTCATAGCATGTGACTCCATCAAAGACCTCATCAATGAATGGGGTTGGGAATGAATCATTGACACAGGTGGCATTTAAGAACCCATATTTGATGTAGATCTATATGTGCCCATCCTTATTAATGCTGATGACCATCAGGCTTACCCATTTAGATTCTTGTATATGGTAGATGATGCTAACAACCAACATTCCATCAATCTCCATTTTTACCTTGGCATGGAGATTAGGATTCATTTGATATGGGTGTTTCTTGACCAACCTCACACAATCCACTAGCTTGATGCTCATTTTGCCAAGGGAGGGGTGGATACCCTTCATATCCTAGTAATTGCATGAGAACAAGTCCTAAAATTCCTTTAATAGGTTTATGATTCACACCATCTCCACCTCAAACTAGTAAGTGCCTATAGTGATAATCTTCAACTCACCTTTAACACTAATGTCTACTTTAGTGGTCTTGAGTGGCATGTGGTAGGGTTTATTCATCTCTTGATGAGAGTCTTCAACTTGTCTTATCCCCTCAATTGTTTCAATTCAAAGATGCATTGGATATTATTCATTTAGGGTATTTTCATCTATAAGGCACACAATTTTTTATCTTCCTGTTAGAGCCTTCTAATTGTACTTTTTCTAGGCCTTATCATCTTCCTCATTAGAGTCACTATTGAGAACCTACTCTTCAAAGAATGTCTGGAGTTCTAGTTCTTTCTCCCCAAACATTTCACTAAGGCACTCTTCTAGAATGGTGGTGTCCTAAAATACTACCCTATGAATGACTTACAGTGGCTCTAGTAGTTATAAGTTCTGTAGAGAAAAGGAAAAGGTGTGCATGAACCTCTCCTTGAGTATCTCCCAAATACCTATCTCATGGCATGTCTCATTTATAATTTACCATGATCATTTCCGTGTTTTCAAAGTCTTGTATAAGGCATACACCCATAGGCCTTTTAGTAAATTCTCATTTTAGACAGTCTAGGTTTCTTCACACAAATACACATGCACAATCAGGTCAGAATCACATAAGTAAGCTGGTATGTCCAAGTTTTCATTACTCTTTCCAAACCTAATTCATATTATTGCCTTCAAATCTTTCCATGTTGGTAATTTAGGTCTTTGCACTGCCCACCAATGAGTATTAGTGCTCTTCAAGGTATGCACTAGTGTGCCCATTCTATCTATTTCATTAGGGATGTAAGCCTCAATGTCATAGACATACCTCTCTATAGGCTATCTCTCTTCATACTTTGGGAGTACTAAAAGATTCCATTTACTTAGCTAGAACACCCTTTTAATGACCTTTCTAGTGTAAAGAACCCATCTCTTTTGATTGCACTCAAACCTAACTAGTCTAATTTTAGCTAGCCTTGGCTCAACTATGCACACTAAACATCACCTTTGCCCAGTGACCTCATAAGCCTATTTTACCCATTAGTCATAGGCTATGCTAGTTGTATCAGAGGTTGATTATCCATCCTCCCATTTGATCATGTTGTGGTCACTAGGGTTGAGATTTTTGGTGCCCATCGTCATGATGTTATAAATGCGGTTGATCTCATCCTTGAGATCAATGCTTTCAACATATGGGGGTCTTTGATCACTTGATAGAGGGATAACCACCCTCTTTATGCCATTTTTAAAATTCATGTAGCACTTCTTAAAGAACATGCCTAAATTATTAGCATAGCACCATGGCCTACCCTAGAGCACTAGATAGTTATTCTGCTCTGCCAAATTGATGACCTTGAAGTCAGTTTGAAACTCAACACGCATGATATCTATATTGGCACCCTTCAAGATATTGATAGGTTACACTTGGGTTTTGTTAGCCATGAACATCATGTGAGGTGAGGGCATCAAGGGTGGCTATCCCATCTTCTCCCAAGTGATTTTGGTCAGAATATTAACCTCAGTGCTTGTGTCTACAAGTACTTCACAAACTAACCATCCATTTATGGTGGCACATATCAATAGCTCTTGGTCATACTATACATTCTGAGTATGCATTACTTCACATGCCTCCTCCATATGTAACACAATAACTTCAATCATTTGAGGCATAAAATTTTCTTCTAGTTTCTTCCCTACATGCTTCAATAGAAAATATTTCAATAGGGGCAACATCCCTTTAATTTACAAGAGAAATAATCTCTCAATTAGCTCTTGTACTTTAACCTCTTGGTTGTCTTATCTTTTGTATAAAGAAGTGACCTATGGATCTAGATCTATGGCCAACTAGAATTTTCCCTACAGATTCTATATCATACTCATAGCTTGTTCTAGGATGTATTTTTATTATGCAAGGTCAGGATAAGTTGTAACTTTTGGCTCAGGTCATACTATGCACTCAGTGTGGCTTGATTCACCATAATCCAAGCATAATTCTTGGGTTGGCATAGTGGTTGGCTAAGTGGTTAACCCATTCTAAGTTTTGGTCCACACCTTAAGTGATTATTTATGAGTATATTGTGGATTAGGAGCCCACCTTTCTTATTTGGATTCATTCTTAGCCATTGTGGCACTTTTATCTACACCAAATTGACCCTGAGTTAGCTTTTTATACAAGTTTTGAAATTCCTCGACTACATGTGGTCCTTGACAATACCAACACATTGGGTGCATGGGGTAGTTTTATTGATAATGCTCAATCAACCCATACTTGTAACATGATCATGGTGGTAATATTACTCCACCATTTTTCCTCCTCACCCATGCACACCTCATTAGTTCCCATAACCCATATTATATTGGCTATAGCTTTCATTTCCGTAACCCACTTGATCATTGACTGATGTTGTTGACTACCATGCACCTCATTCCATGTTTTGATGCATCTCATCGATGATTTGATAGTCTATTATTGAATGCATACAGGAATCACACATTTTGTAGTAGATGGTATTATTCACCTAGATGCCATGATGTAATAGAGGATAGTTTGAGAGTCATGTGGCCTATGAAAAAATTCATAGCTAAGAAGTAGGGTGCAAATATTTATTCATGGGAAAGTATTCTTATTATGCCCCACTCACTGTGAGTGTCATGTATCAAGACAAAAATTAGCTTCTATAACTGGGAGGATATTGATGCAATTTGTGCCTCCATAAATGTGTTGATCTTGGTATGAACATTACCTACTACCTCAGCCTATAAAGTGGCTTCTAGCACTTCATGGGGGTATATGAAGGTCTTCATAGATAGTGCTCTTATATAGGTACTAATAGGCCTCCAACAAATCATTGTGTGTGTTGGGAGGGGTGGATGTCATATGAAAGCTTAGAGAATAGAGTTTTAAACCATGTGTCATATAGGTGCACACTCTTGGATAACCCCTAGATGATTTCCTTGAGCACTATGATGCTTTGATGTTCAAACTCAAGGATATCAAACTATTTCAAAAAGGCTTCCTTTAGCATATCACAGTCAACCATAGTATGTTTTAAATCAAATTTTTGATACCAAGTATGGAAATGATCCAACAAGGTGATCATAAATTGAGTCACCTCATGCTCAGACTGAGTGATACCCTAAGCACACCATTATAGCTCACACTTAAGTACATGCTCTGTGGTATTCTCTATGTCATGATACTCAAATAATTACATCACCATCTCATAGTAAATCTACTGAGGGGGTGGTTCCAAGTTTTGAGGTGCTTGCCCCCTTGCATCTATGTTAGAGGTATCCCTCAAACATATCCAATTATAAGGTTATGTGTTGACCCTATCATTGTAAGATGTGTTATTAAACTTTTCAACATAATACCACTCACTTGTGGCACCATGCCACTTCTTGCAAGTTGTTTCCCAATTGATGCACCTGATATCCTCTACACATGAATGCTTGTACCTATGTTTAGGGTTCTTTGGTTGGCACTTATTGGATTCATCATGTATTCACTCAATTCCTTGTATGGAATCACTTTATCAAGCATAAAGTTTTGATCCAAATCTTGAATCCTATCAAAGTCAATGTCAATAACAGGGTTAGTTACCATTTTTATATTTTCTGATGGGGAATTTAACACATGAACTTGTGCTTCAAGTTTAAAGGGGGTTGGTAATTTTGATGCATTCTCAGTCACCATATCTTAGAATAACCTATCACATCCCATAACTAACTACTGATCTTAGTCTCTTGCTTCTTCCTCTCTCTCTTTGTGTTACTACATTTCAAGGGATCCTTCCCCATGACCTTCCCACTCACTATGGGTCCTCTTGGCACTTATAGGTTCTAGATCCTCTATCAATCTACACCTTCAATTATTATATTTTAGCTTCTAGAGATCTAGAGTGTTATGTTTCTCATCCTCTTCCTTCACACCTCACCTACACTTCCCCTTCTCACCTTTAATGCTTGCTCATACATGTAAGGATTTTAGCCTTCCTTTCTTATGGTTTCTATACTATAATCCACTAGAAGCTTCTTTAATTTGGTGTTGATTCTTTTTATGAATGCATCCATTAGTTCATGAAGAAAATCTCTCTACTTCTTTAGGGCATGAGAAGGTTGACACTGTGAACTCCAACATGTAGATGTTTAATGTGCCACTTCATCACTTGTCTATAACATGAATCTAAACTTCATCTAGGATTTCAAGCCTCTCTAGGCATTCCTATGTCCACTCAATGTACTGGTTGTATATTTTCCTTCTCGAGGTAGTATAGGCAACCAACCACCAATGTTTCTCTCAATTTTAGCTTATTTATATTTAAAGAACTAAAAAAATAGTAATAAGGGTGTGATAGAAGAACCTATTTATTTGTACACACATGATCTAAATGATCATGAAGAGATCCTCTTTATCTTGGGAAGAATGACCTATAGATAATAAAACACTCATGCAAAGGGGTTGTTAGATGGATATCAAGGTGGATTGACTAGTGGAAGCTAGATCCAAGCAGCATGAGATTAGTATGAGGTTGTCAATCCACACTCTTAAAATAGTTAAGTTGAAAGAAATGATGATGAAGTACTTGTATCAAATGATAGAAAAGACTAAAAGATAATATAATAAGAAATAAATGCTTGATAAAAGAAATAGACTAATTAAGGACATAGTAGATCAATACTAATGCTAAATGGGTCAGGTTGGGTTCAAAAAGTAGGTAGGGTCTCTATGAGCAGGCAAGGACAACAAAAGTGGAATTTGGTTGAGTATGAGTGGGTAGAAATAACTTTCTATTATTTCTTACCATAGTGACCATCGGTGGTTAGAGTGACTATTAGTAATTATGTTGACCATAGATGGTTGGGTGACTATTAGCAGTTGAAGGTGACCGTCAGTGGTCAGGGTGACTATCAATAGTTCTTGTGGAATCTAGGTATGTTCATAAAGGGGTCTAGTTTAGGTTGCATAAGGGGTTATTAAGTGGTTTTGAGGTTTGGTTAAGGTCAAGATATTAGAAGGTAATAAGTAGAGGGTTCTGGGTTAAGAACTAAGTAATCAAAACTTGAAAACTAAAAATACACTTAATTGGTTGTTTGATGGATAGTAGCTGATCCTAGAGTAATTTTGGTAGGGTAATAGTACTTTTCTTGAATAATAATATGGGTATAGGTTCAGGTATCTATCATGGTTGATTACTTATTAAATGGATAACCTAAAAATAAGTTTGATAGTTCTTGATGACTATTGGTTATCTAATTATTAGATGCTTGGATGAATGGAAAAGGATCAATTTTCACTTCTTACTCCCCTCCTTTTATAAGGAAAGAAAGATGGAGGTAGAAGGTTCTATAGGAGTTTTGGTCAGTTGTTGTTATGCATTAGTTTTCCATCCATATTAAATTTTGATGTATTATCTTACACACATATTGATTTATCTTTAGCTAGATAGGGAAGAGACTTGACCATTAACAGTCAGGGTGACCATTAATGGTCAAGGTGATCATCAATATTCAAGTGTCAAAAGTTAAGTGGGGTAAAAGGGTGGGTTTGGTTATTTAGTCAAACTAACCATGGTTAGGCTTGGTTAGGGGTGTAAGGGTCAAATTGGTCCCAAGGGGGTCCTAAGGTGGTCCAAGGGTGTTTTGACATTTAGAACTGTAGTGTATAAAATTTTGGTGTCTACATTTTCCCCTTTTTTGCTATGTAATTTGTGTCAGCAAGATATAAAACAAAAATATATTGTGGGTCAAAAGTTTGGTTGCCCCAAGTATGAGAAGAGGTGTCCCCCCTCAAATTAGGAGTTGATGAGGTAAAATTGAATCAGGTCTAGGCTCGATAAGTGGTTTATGGTGAGCAACAAGGTTGGTGAAAATGGTGGTTGGGCACTTGAAGCACAAACATTTGTAAAAAATGTAACTAAGTGTGGTAGTCATGATCATGCATAGACTAAGTTTTCATAGTTAGTAAAAATAAGGTCAATTCTAAAAGGACTAGTGATGGGGTAACCAGGCCATAACATTAGGCATAGTTGATTGGGTTATTCCTCTCAAGTCTCTTAGATAGGGTTGGTTTTCTCATAGGTATTTGAGGTAGGAAGTGCTCTTGGGAAAAACATGAATGGTTTGGTGTGCATTAGGTGGTGAAAATTCAAATGTTCAACATGGCAAGGTTGGTCAATGTGATCAAAACAAACCAAGGCAAGGCCATCATAAAATATGCAATAGTTAGGGCCAAAATGGCCAACATTGAGGTATACATGGTCAACTAGTTAGTTGTTTGGAGAGGGTGTTCTCCAATGTTTCATGGTTGGTTTTGGTTTGGTGGAGAAGGGTAATCTCCAAAAAGGTGGCACTAATGTGTTGGTGCCAAAAAATTTGAAAAGTGGGTTTCCTAACCATCGATGGTTAGGGGTTCCAAAATTAATCATTAGTGGTCACCATAATCATCAAGTGTTAGGGGAAAACCTTAAAACCATAGAGGATAAAAAGTGAGAAATACAAGAGTAATTTCACTTTTGGATTTTGACTCTCTTGACTCATGTGCCCTTGGAAACTTTGGCATTTTATGTGAGAGTGCTGATGTGGTGGGGTCAATTTCTAATTGGTTGATTGGGGTTATGATGAGCTAGCATGAAAGCAAAGATGCAAGGTGGATGATGATGTGACCAAGCAGTGGGAGCTAGGATTCCTCCTTAATGATGGTCAAAGAATGTGGTAGGGTTTGTATTAAATTGTTAGATTAGTTGATTTTGGTTATTTTGTTAAATTTTTGTTAAATTTAGGGTTTATTTGGGGAAGGGTTTAGGTTTTGATGTAGTTTTAGGTTGGAGTTGGTTTTGATTGAATTAACATGTGAAACTTGATATTAGAAGTGTAGGTGGGTTGGGGGTAGGGTAGAGAAAAATGCTAGGGTAATTAGTTGTGTGAAAGGGGTGGTTTGATGGGTTTTGGGTAGGTAGGTTTAGGGGTTTTATTGTCAATGGTAATACACATTGACCATCAATGGTCATACATGATCATTGATAGTCATAGCTAACCATCGATTGGTGAGGACCACAGGCCAAATGGCTGGCTAACCATCAGTGGTTGTAGTGACCATCGATAGTTGACTAAATGGTCAAAGGGGTTTTGATAAAAGGCTAAGGCAAAATGGTTAAGGGTAAATGTTTTTGGTAAGGCAAAATGGGGAAGGGTAAAATGAAGGTTATAGTTGAGTCAGAATGACCTAATGGGAATGTTAAGGGTAGCAAAAGAATATGTTGATATAGTTTATCTTGGGTGTAAGCTAGGTTTGAAAATATGTTTATGTAATTAGAATGGAAGATAATAGGTGTTATTAGGTAGGGTGAATGAGGTAAAAAAGAGGTGTATTTTCATGGGTAGAGTAGTTAAATAGACAACTAAGTGTATTTTCTAACAAATTTTGTAGGCATGAGATCAGATCCAGATGTGAGATTGGGTCCCTCAGATCTTTGCAAAGATCCATCAAGGGATGATGGATGATGACTAGGTGCACATTGAGGAGGTCAAAATTGATGTGATGATGCACTTCCAACATTTACCATGAGATGTGACAATGATTTTGGCCCTCATCAAGAGATGGGATCTGACTATGAATAATTTTTTCCTATCGATGGGCGAGATGACCATCTTACTAGAGGATATACATAGGATTACATGAATACCCATTCAAGGGGAGATGATATATCATATTGAGAGTGAGGAGAGAGATGATCATATGGAGCTCTTATATGGTGAGGATCAGGCCTTCTCTAGGTGGCATGTTGGTAGCTTTAGTTATAGGCCATTATATTAGAGATCTAAGGATGATAGGAGGTTTATGATGATGATGATGATGGAAATCTCATGTTTTGCATTGCCAAATTTGAATAGTGGGATGTTTCCCTATTTTTTGTTAGGATTTTTGGTGGAGATGTTGTTTGGTCAGATAATTTTTATGTGGGCACCTATTTTGTGAGTATAGATATATAGGGAGCTATGGGGGTTTAGAGCTCATAAGAGGTATGGTATTAGTGTGGGACTTGTGATTCATTATTAGGTCTATGAGCATATCTAGGTTTTGAGACTGATGGGGTTGCCATGGGAGGGATATGCCTAGATGGACTTCAAGGTGGGTTTTATGTGGTGGAGGAGTGATTATGCACTCACAAGAGCTAGAGGAGGTGCTTGAGATATCTATTGGTTCAGAGGGGCACTAGAGACTTTGGTGGTTGGGGATGTGGTTTGGAGGCTATATGTTTGCTTTCTAAGGTGGCCCCATTATACTCAACATATTTTATTGATGCAAAGTTATAAGTGGATTTTTGGGAGGAGAGAAGGTGAGACTAAGCTCATCCCTTTTGATATGGTTTGTAGGTATTTCAACTTGGTACAAGGTATTTTGAGTCCATTCTTGAGGTACAGGTGAGAGGATGCCAAGTTTTTTTTTCTAGTGCCATAGCTAGTGGAGGTGGTGCTTTATCATAAGGAGTTGTTTATTAGAGTAGAGATCGATGATGCTAGTTTTTTTTATGGCTATGTGGCATGGTATCATGATCTCTATGTAGTGGTAGATTTTGGGTGGGATGATGGGGGTAGATAACCCATGGATGTGGACCCAGTTGGTGGGGGTCCACAAGTACAGGTATAAGGGGTGACCCCAATAGACATGTGAGAGTGGAACTAGCCACTATATAGGCATAAATCATAGATTTAAAAGGGTAGGTGGCCACATTATAAGGCTAGGTTAAAACATTATAGGGTCAGATTGCCACTATGATGGATGAGAGGGACCAAGCTAGGACTTTAATAGACTTGGTAACCCAGGAGAGGGACACTTTGAAATAGAGAGGAGGAGTAGCTATAGTATAATTAGGACTACTAGGTAGCATCCCTATGGCCTTATAATTGGCTAGAGTTGAGGATTTGCACTATTATGAGGCCATAGTTCTGACATACTGTCCATAAGAGCCCTGATGGGGTGAGTACAAAGCTAGTTTGGTAGGTGGTGTAGGCGTAGTGAATCCAAGTCAGTGTTGCTTCAATGGATAAATAGGAAAACACCTCAAGGGGGAATGCACTATATGGAAATGGTGCACCAGGGTCATAAGATATGAAATGATATGTATAGATGTATATGATTTTGATACTAGCTTGTGAGTCGATGTAACACGATGTATATTTTTTGAGAGAGAGAGATGCACATTTTTTATATGTACTATTCGATCTTGATGAGACATGATGTATATGATATGATGATGATATATAGATTTAATTTTATGGTTCATGGTTCTTGGTTCTGGTGTTCATATTTTTTTTATGCTTATGCTCATGAGATGTAGACTCACTATCTTAGGCATGTGATGATTATGGAGATGTTTATGGTTGATGTTATGGTTATACATGATTATGATGATGCTGTGGTTCATAATTATGGTTGTGATCATGGATATGTGATGCAATCATATTTTATTGATGTAATTTAGTTTATGAAGTTTATGGTGTTGTTATGATTATGATGTGGTTCATGATTATGGTTGAGATCATGGATATGTGATGTGGTTTATGGTTCATGGAGGTGATTTTATGATGATGTTATGATGTTTTGGATATGGTTATGGATATGGTTATTAATCTATGTATAGTGATGATGTTTTGATTTGATGTTCATGGAAAAAATGGTTTATGATCTTGGTTATGTGATGTTTCTATTTTATGAGTGGTTATGTTGTTTTGATTATGGTTATGATCATGGATATGTGATGCAATCATTTCTTATTAATGTAATATGGTTTATGATGTTCATGGTGCCATTATCATTATTTTTCTATACATGGTTATGATGTTTATGGTTGTGGTTATGATTATGATGTTTTGATTATGGTTATGATCATAGATGTGTAATGTGGTTTATTTTGTTGATTATGATACGTATGATGTTTTGATTATGGTTATGATCATGGATGTGTGATGTGGTTTATTTTTTTTATTATGATACATATGATGTTTTGATTATGGTTATTTTGATGATAGCACATAAAGTAAGTTAGATAACAAAACTAGATGTGAGCAATGAGATGAAAAACATGAGACATATGTCTAAGTGAATATATGAACCAATTATGAGAGGATAAGGAGGAGGCATGATGATTCTTCATTGGTAAGTACTTAACAAAACTGAAGTTAGATTAGCTTGAGGAACATAAGCCTTTTGAATGCTTTGCATTAGCATAGATTGGTTGACAAAATGGTATCTTAATCACATCATGTTAATTAAGCTATGAATCCCTTGATTTGTAGATGGTACATAGGGAAGATCGATGAGAGGTGGGGTGAAGGGTAGTGTATCCTTTTTTTAGGTTGGTTTTCCCCTTCTATAGTCAAGCTGAGAACCATAATAGACAAGTCCATGTTTTAATACAAAGTGTAGAATGATCGATGTGAGAAGTTTACTAATGCTATATGTGAAAGCTTTCTTGGGATAACTTGTTCTTGATTTTGATATAGGGTCTAATATTGTTTAGGTTTGATAGGTTTGTGAATATGATCGATGCAATAAGCTTACAATAATTTCTTTTGATAAAATTGACTTAGCCATCCTTCAAGGTAGTGGTCCAAGTTTGGATTTGTTTATTTTGGTATATATCCTTCAAGAGACTAGTTTAATTTTTAAAGAAATTTCAATTTTGAGCAGCCTTCCTTCAAGGGAGTAGTGTGCATGTTAAAGATGTTTGACCCAAGTGGTTTTTTTGGGATCCAAAATGGTTTTGAAGTAGGATATACATGGACAAGTCTATATAGTCTTAGAGATTAACCTTTATGAAGGAAAAACCTAGAGCACAAGAAGGTTAATGATAGGTGAAAGGGGTGGTTTTGAGAGATAATGACCATGGGATTCCATCTAATTAGGGATGAAAATTATCCATGAGAACCATGCCTTGGTAGAGCCATGGTACCCATATTTAGGAGTAGGCTATGAGTATGATGGTTAATCACATGGTTCTATGTTGTAATTGATTGTCCTGAAGGGGATGAGATGAAGGCATAAGGGAGGTGAAAAAATCTCATAAATCAAGGGATGAACTCAAGTTAGATAAAATGTGTGTTTGATCCTTTAACAAAAGAAAGGATGTAGATGCAAAGCATTTAGAGGCTCAATTTCTTGTTTACCTTTAAGAAAGGACAAATGATAAGCTCTTGATCCATACCTTTGGGTTATGATGTAGGGTCCAAGCTAATTGAAATAAAACTTACCTCACTTGATTTTCTCCATATTGGTTACATGTCGATTTTTATTCAAGATGAGGTCTCTGATGTTGAATTCTTGTTCTTTTAGGTGATTTTTATAAGCATACTTGATTCATTCTTGGTAGATACGAAGGTGACTCAATGTAGCTAGGTGGAATTTCTCAAGTAGCTCAAATTGTACTAGAATCTCTTGATAATAGTCACTCTTAGAAATGATGTCTTATAAGGATATGTGAAGAGAGGGAATTTGGGCTTTGAGAGGCAAGATTGCCTCTACTCTAAAGACTAGAGAGAAAGGGGTATCACTCGTAGAGGTTTGAATGCTAGTGCGATAGGCCCATAAAGTGAAAGGGATATGCAAATGCCAATCCTAAATAGAAGCACTGACTACTTTGGTTAACATCTTGTTGAGGGTTTTTTTAGAGGCTTCCACCTATCCATTTACTTATGGATGATAATGTGAGGAAAATCTTAACTTGATGCCAAACACATCATATAGACATTGGGCCTTTTTATTTTTGAATGATTTACCATTATTAGTGATGATCTTGTGGGGAACACTAAAATGATAGATGATATGATGATTGATAAAGTCAATAATCTTTTTTTATTTGGTTGAGATGAGGAGAATAACCTCCACCCATTTGGTGAAATACTCAGTGGTAGTGATGATGGAGTGGTGTTGCTATAAAGAATGAGGATTTATTTCTCTAATGAAGTCTAGTCCTTATTGGGATAAGGTCTAAAAGTCTTTAGATACTTGAAGGCGATCAACTAGTGTGTGATGTAAATTAGAGTGTTGTTTACATTTAACACACTTCTTTACATAATCATAATAGTCTTGGTTAAGGGTGGGCTAATAGTATCCAAGGTGAAGGATACATTTAGTGATAGCTAGACCACTAAAGTGTCCATCATAAATTTTGTCATGTGTTTCCATGATAGCATGAGAAGTTTCATGACTACAAAGGCAATCGAGAATAATTCCATCGAAACCATGTTTATAAAGGATTCCCCCTATTGCATTATAATGAGAGGTAATCTAAGCAAAGTTTCTTTGAAAATTCCTAAAGAGGTTGGGAGGAATGATGCTAAGGTTGAGGTAGTCAAATATTTGCTCATACCAAACATTTGATGGATATTGCTCCACATTACATATGTTAGGGAGGTTAGATTAGATATAAGAGGGTCTGATAAAGTGATGAAAGGTGATAAAGAGCTTAGAATTGGTAGGCACATATGGGATCTAAGAAGCAAGGGAAAGCATTGTATCCATGTTTTTATTGGTAGATTATGGAATAGATTGGATAAGGTAATGATTAAATGATTCTAAGAGTAAATCTACTAGTTGTTTATACTTTTTCAAGACATCATTCTTACATTAATATGATCCGTTGACCTAGTTGACCACAAGTTGGGAATCACCAAAGACACTAATCATCTTAACTCCCAAGGCTAGAGTAGTTTGGAGGCTTATTACTAGGGATTCATACTCAGCCATATTATTGGTATACTTAGAATCAAGTTTGAAGGAAAGAGGAAGAGGTTCACCACTAAGGGGAATGAGAACAACTTTGACACACCCACCACACTGGCATTTCAAGCCATCAAAAAACATGTTCATTTGGTAGGTGATGTCCTCTTGAGAAAGAGTCATGATGGACTCATTAAGAAATGCAAGAGGAAGTGGTTGGTTATCTAGCAAAGGAGCTTTGACTAATTGATCAACAATAACTTGCCCTTTAATTCACTTTTACTGGAGGAACTCAAGGTCAAACTCAGCTAAGAGCATGATCCACTTAGCCATACATTGGTTTTGGTATCATTTAGAGTGTGTGTACTTGATTAGGTCAATGTGGGTGATGACAAATATTTTGTGATTGAGGAGGTAATGATGAAGTTTGGTATCCATGAAGACTAAGGTGAGGTAAAGCTTCTAGGCATGGGTGTACTAAGTTTCATACTCTATAAGTGTCCAACTTATATAGAAAATAGGTTGCTCTTTTGTTTATTTATCATAGTAAGTGAGCATTGCCCCTAAGGAGTGGTTAGTGGTAGATATATAAAGATAGAAAGGTTGGTCCTCTTTAGGAGGGGTAAGAATGGGTGGAGATAAGAGGTACTCTTTGAGTGAATCAAAGGCTTGTTGGCCATCCTTAGTCCACTTAAAAGATGTATCTTTCTCGAGAAGATGGTGAGAAGGTTAACATCTATCTGATAACTAAGAGATGAAGTGATATATGGATTGGAGCTTCCCCTACAGGCTATGGAGTTTCTTAAGATGGGTTGGAGGTGTCATATCAAGGATTACTCTAACTTTGGTAGGGTCTACTTTAATTACTCAGAGAGACGATAAAGCCAAGAAGCTTTTTATATAGGACCTTAAAAACACATTTTTTAGGGTTGAGTCAGACATGGAAACAGATTAGGTACTCGAAGATAAATTTGAGAAATTCAAGATGATCTTTGAGATATTTGGATTTCCCAAGGATATCATCTACACTATCCTCTACAATTTTTTGGATGAGATCATGGAAGATATAGGTCATCGCATGCTGGTAAGTTATTCTAGTGTTATTCAGACCAAATGACATGACCCTATAGTAGAAATTTCACCATGGGGTGATGAAAGAGGTCTTATGTTGATCCTTGGGGGTAATCAAGATCTCATTATATCTCGATAAACTATCCAAGAGAGATAACATCTCATGGCTGACTGTGAGATCAATAAGTTGGTCAATGCTAGGCAAAGGGAAGCCATCCTTTAGACAAGTGAGATTAAGGTCATGCAAATTAATATATAAGTGAAGACCCCTATGGGTTTGGTGATGGGGAAAATATTGGAAACCCATTGGGGATATTCAATGGGTTGAATGAAATTAACAAATAAGAGGTGTTAAAGCTCTTCTTTGACTAGAAGGGAAATGCAAGGGTGTATCATATAAAGCTTTTGGCTAACAAGCTTAGCATTAGGATGGATGACAATGTTATGGGGAGCTATGGAGGTATTGATCCTAATCATATCCTGATAGGACCAAGAAAATTATATGCTTCAGTCATGAAGGAAGGAAGGGTAATCTTGTTTCTTTAAGGAGTCTAAAGATTGACCAATCTTCACAATATGAGGGTCATACTGAGTACCCAAGTTTACATAGATAGTGGATTAATTCAACATGGTTTGGTTATCAAGAGGAAGGGATTTTTGGATAGAAGAATCCCTTGTACCAAGATAAGTGAGAATGGAATCATCATCCTGATGTTGGATGGTGTAGATAGTAGGATAATCATTTTCTACCATTTTAGGATGAATCAGAGAAAAGGTTTTATTTTGGCTACCCTTTTGATAGATTAGGGTGCCCAAACTAACGATATTGACTAAAAAAAGCTAGAAGGGATGGTTTTGAAATATTTAGACTTTGAAATAGATGGGTTTGGTAAGGATGGAATGTTTTCCTCAATGGTGGTGATGGGTTTGGGTGGATTGGTGGGTTCTTCTGGTGGGATGAACCCAAGGTCAAATAGGTCACGAGGTTTCTAGGTTTTGATCAAAGGTAACTCGTGAGGTCCATGTTCATAATGGCTAATGTTTAATCCCTTATAGGTACACCTATGAAGATATAATTTATCAAATTATAGTTTGTCCAAATAATAAAAAATAGAGGTAAATGGTCATATAGAAGAGGTGGTGAAGTGGGAAGTGGACGATCAAGTCCCCCATAGATGAAGTTGGTTTGGTGGTTGGGAAGCCCAAAAGGAATGATGGTTTTAATATTGGGATCATGACTATGATTATGGTCAATATTACCATAATCTTGAGGAGTAGGGAAGGCATCCAAGGCCAAGAGGTGATACTATCCTAGTGAGAGACATTGGAATGTAGGCTCCAAGAGGTCTTCTATGGGGATCTAGGAACAAGGGATAAATGAGCTAGTTGAAGCTTCATTGATGGTAGGGGTAGAATTATTATTGGTTGGAGGTGAGTTGGATGAGCATGGAAGAAGACTATAATTTGGTATATATCACATGTTACAATATGTGAAAGGACTAGGGTCAACTTGTATGGTGATAACCTAACCCTCATATTCAAACTTGACACATCAATGCAAGGTATACGAGACACAACTCATGGATTAGATCTAAGGGTATCTAAGTAAGAAATTATATTATAACTCACCTTCTATAATTTAGAAGAGCTTTGGAAGCATGTGAGGTCACAAGCAGATGTGGAAGACAACTAATCCCAAGGTTGTGGTCATAGTATCATTAAAGGAATAGAGGATCATTGAGGTTTTTAACATGATATTCTTTGGTAATTAGAGTTGGCAATAAGCATGAGAGGAGATAATATTAATTCTAGATCCCCCATCAATCATCACCCTTTTGATCTAGGCTTGATTGAAGTATGACGTGATGAAGAGAGGTGGATCAGGATCTTCAAGATGAACAAAAGGTATTTTTGAATCTTGAAATGTGACAAAGGTGGAAAGATGGAAAGTTATAACAAAGGCTACAAGAGGCTGAGGATATTTAGGTTGGACATATATATATATATATATATATATATATATATATATATATATATATATATATATATATATATATATATATATATTATAAGGTCTCTATCAATGCTTGGTGGTAATGGGGTGAGGTATTGATTAGTTTTTATAGGCTCATTTTCACCAGTGTCTTGTGAAGCTATTGTAGAACTACTCGTTGGATAGATTTAGAAGGGTTGGAGGGAGAGGCACCCAAAATGGATTTTTTTTGGTTTTGGTGAAGGTGAAGGTTTTTGAGTTCAGTTGAAAGGTTGAGGGGTGGAAGGATATATCTATGGAATTTACAATTTGGCCTTTTCCTTATCCTTTTGTTGGGTTTGAGATTGGGTAATAATATGGATAATGTGGATGAGGGGAAGTGTTGGGCTAGAAGGCTACTTTGGTTGCTCCTAAATCTTGAATGAGAGTGGTAGTGGAGGTAAATGTTGGATAGGTTTGTTTTGTGGTTGGGTTGATAATGGGATTAAGAGAGGTTCATCTAATAATAGATCATCCTCATCCCATAATTTATGGACAAGTGCTTAGAGAGCTTTATAGTTCTCTGTGTTATGTCTAGGTGTCTTGTGGTATGAACAAATTAAACTATGATTGAACCAAGATGGTTTAAGACATGAAGGGTCAAAGGGTTTGATACATAGTAGGCTTAAAGAAGTTTATAACAACCTTTGTAAAATGGTTGAATAAGATTCAAACAAAGGTGTTAAGGGTGATGGGTTATTGGTTTTCAGGATGGGAGCCTTCTTATAGGTAGGATTCACCTCGAGGGTTGAAGGTGGTAGAATGGTTTTTGTAGGTGGTTTTGGATGGGGTTATTTGGTATTGGGTGGTTTTGAGGTGGAAGGTTTAAAGGTGAGTGATTGAGATGATGAAGGTTTGGAGATAGGTGGGTAGGTGGAGGTATATAGTTTGTCTAAAAGTGATGGGGAGTTTGATGTTTTAGAGGGGGTAGTTAAAGGTAGGATAAAAGGAAGAAGTTTAGTTTGGGTAGTTTTTGGAGGATTTTCCTTCTTGATAGAAGAATGAGATCCTAATATGGAAGAAAGATGGGGCCCCAAGATAAAAGGTAAGAGGGAAGATGGTGGTATGGTTCTAGTTTTAGGTAGGAGTTTGGGTGGCTCCACCTTCTTGGTTGGTTTGGTTAAGGTTTTCTTTGGTGGACTAGATGGGTTTAAATCCAACTTGAAATATGGGTGGATAAGGATAGGAATAGGTATTATCCCCAAGTTCTTGATGGGTTTGGTTAAAGAGGTGTAAGGTGATTTGATAATTTGGGATGGAGATGGTTGGGATGGCTCTTCCATGGTTTTAGAGGGAGTGGTGTTTGATGAAGGGATTGAGGTGATGATATGTTTAATGGTGGATACAATTGAGGTTGAAGGTATATGTTTGTTTTGATAGGGGAACCCAAGATGGTGCCAAAATGTGGATAGATCCATATTGGGTTGAGAAGTAAATTCTAGGTTTTGGACTAGTCTAGAGAAGGGTTTGTAAATTGGTTTGGTTCTTTGGACATCCGATTCAAAAATTAGGCCCATATGTTGGGGTAAGGGAGTGGTGTATTCACCCTTGTCCTTGATGAAAGAGTTCAAGATTTGGGAAGATGTTTCCTTCATGGAAGGAGTAGATAAGGTGATGTCTCCTTATGGAATGGTTTCTAAAGAGAGTGTGGGTGATTTAATGATGGGGGAGGAAGGTATGATGTAAGTGGTTACCTCTTTGGGTATTTATATCAAAGGAGGGGTAGGTAAGTTTTTTATCTCATCAAGTGAAGGAAAGGAGGCAGTTGCTTCCTTTGTTTGGGTATCTAAAGGAATGGAGGGTGGTTCCACCACTTCAATAGGTGGAGTGGAGGAAGAGGTGGTTAAGGAAACAATTTCCTCAATGATAGGTTCATTTATAATAACATTGACCATATGGACCTCACAAGCATGAGATGATTCTATTTTATTGTCATCATGGTTGGTAGAAGGGGTGTGATTGGGAAAAGGTTATCAAAAGATGTCGAGTGATTGATTTTGGGGTGCATTGGGATTGTCCAATTCAAGTTCTCCCTTATCAATAAAGTTTTGAACAATGGTTTTGAAGGTGTTACACCTATTAATGTCATGTCTAATGACACAATGGAAAGAACATAGATCATTCTCATTGTACCAACTGGGCATATAATGAGAATCATCAAATTGCGGAGGAGGTTTGATAGGGGAAACTGTATGATGTTAGCTTTGAGAAAATTGTTCAAAACTAAAACATATGACTCTCCTAGTATAGCATATTGTTTCAAGATAGCCTAGTTTTGATTTTGGGTTGATTGATTAGAGGAGTTAGAGGAATTGGTTTGTTGGGTTGGTTGATGATCAGAGGTGGGGTTATTTTGAGGAAAACCATGTTTGTAGTTGCCTTTGGTTTGGTGTTTGGGTATTTATATTGTTTGGTAGTTTTAGATGGGGAAGGGTCATTGGATTTGAAGCTAGAGTTTTTGTTTCTTAGTTTCAACTTCCCCTCATTAATGGCTTTGATTTCTAGTTTACGTGCCATGGTGAAATCCTCGTTAAAGGTTATAAACATTTGAACCTATGGAGTAGGGAAATTGTGTGTGAAACAATCCCAAGAGAAAATTTCAATCAAATCAGGTTGGGGTAGAGAGAAAGTGAGTTCATTGATAAGACCTCTCCATTGTGCTACAAAATTAGCAATTGATTCATCATCAAATTACCTAATGGAGTAGAGGTCAATGATGGAGACCTTCTTAGATATATTGATTGAGAAGTGGTATAAAAAGGTTTGGGTGAGTTAGGAAAAGGAAAAGATGGAGTGCTTAGTAAGATCACTATATCAATCTAATGTTGGTCTAGATAAAGACATAGGAAATGTGCGAAGGAAAAGAGCATCATCATAGGTAATCAAGTAGAAAGAATGTCAAAATGCTCTTAGGTGTTGTTGGGGGTCCTCCTTGCTTTGGAACTTATAAAATTTTGGTAGTTCCAATTAAAGAGGGTAAGTTTGGATGGTGATGGATGGGTGAATAGGTTCATTATAGATTTTGTCATAAGATAAGAGGTTATGAGCCCCAAAGATAGATGACTCTAGGTTGGCCATTTTGTCCATAAAAATTTTGACCAAATCTATTTGGGGTTGGGTAGTTCTATTATTGTCTAGTAAGTTTTGTTGAGGTTGGGTGGATACAATATATGGATAATTGGTAGAAGGTTAAGAAGATGCCACATATTGGTATATGGTCATTGAAGGTTGTGATGATGCCACATAAGGGTTAATGGTCACAATATTTTGGGTAGAAGGTGGAGTTATATATCCTTGTGGATTAGGAATATAACATGGGTAGGATGTTATAGGTATTTTTTAAGGAGTTGATGTGGGTTGGTTTATAGCTATGATTGGATTGGTAGATTGAGTAATTAATATGGGTTGGGTTGGAGGTATGGTATTTTTAGTTGGTTGAGGGTTATTAGTAACCCTAGTACTAATAGGAGGAAGGATATAAGGTATATAAAGCACCACATTTTGAAGTGGGGTGGAGATCAGGGGGTTATTAGTGACAAGGGGAATAGTGGCAATATGGGTAGAAGATATCCCCATGGTGGATAGAGTATGGGTAAAAAGAGGTGAGGTTATCCTTATGTTGGAGGTATTTTTGGTTGGCTTAGGAGGTGTTTGATTATTGGTTGGGATATTTGACTAATTTTGGGTGGAGGTAGTGGATGGGTGATTGGTGGAGGAAGATGTTTGAGTAATCATAGGTTGGTAGAGGTAGTGGAAACCATAAGATGGGGAGGAATTCCATAAGGTGGATTACTAGGAGGAATTGAAGTAGTAGGGGTGTAGTGAGATAGGGTCTTGAGGTAATGTTGGGGGGCCATGGGGTTATTATCGAGAAGGGTGGAAAAATCTGCATCACCTTGGGTAACTAGCCAAGGTATGGTAGGGGATAGAAGGATGGGGAGAACCCTCAACATCTGAGATATACTCCATGGAGGAAGAAGAGGAAGGTGGCTCCTGGTTGGTTTGGTTTCTCAACTGTCATCTATTAAAAACCATATGAGAAATAGAAAGGAATAAAGGAAAGCTTAAAACTCAAACATAAATCAAACAAAAGAAATAGATCTCAAGGTAATCAAAAACATACACTAGATTGTGTTTAAAATCTTAGGGTACTTTTTATCTCACTTTTGGCTTATACCTTAGTTGAAAAGTGTGAAGAATAACTTGGTTTGTAGAATAGGTACTAAAAAATAAGTCTATGGTTGGTTTAGGTGTTCAAGTCACTCCAAAGTATCTATGATGAAAATCAATAGTGGCTTGGTATTGGGCCTACCCCTTCACTTCACACACCACAGTGATACAGGTGTCAGGTACATAGCTAGTATATACTGATTTCCAAAGTTTAGACTCAACCAGAGATTTGAGTTTTGGTTCTCTTCTTGGTAATGACCTCCAAGTAAGATAGCCAAAGGGTGAAGGTGATTTGCTAAGAGATGAAACCCTAGTCGAGTCTTATGTCAACTATTTTGATGGTTAATTGATTTAAGTGTTTTGGTATAGTGTGTGATAAATAAGTGAAACTATGATTGATTACTTTGATTTTAATTTAATTAAATGAGCTAAAAATGCAAGAAATCAATGTATACAAGGTTTATTTTATACCCAAAATGAATTTTGATCTCTTTATATGAGCATATAATAAGGAAGAAGATGGCACCTAGATGCTAATAGGTCCCACTGGGCATGCTAGAATATTTGTCTTGATTTCCACTTATTTCTATTTAAATAAGAAGTAAGAAAATAGGAATAAGGGTGTGGTAGAAGAACTTGTTTGTTTGTGCACATGTGATCCAAATGATTATGAAGAGCTCCTCTTTATCTTAGGAAGAATGATGTATAGATAATAAATCACTCATGTAAAGGGGTTGTTAGATGGATAACAAGGTGGATTGCCTTTCATAATCTAGATCTAAGAAGTGTGAGCTTACTAGGAGGCTATCAATCCACACTCTTAAAATAGTTAAGTTGAAATAAATGATGATGAAGTATTTGCATCAAATGATAAAAAAGACTGAAAGATAATACAAGAAGAAATAAATGTTTGATAAAGAAAATGGACTAATTAAGCACATAACAGGTCAATACTAATGCTAAATGGGTCAAGTAGGGTTCAAAAAATAGGTGGGGTCTCTATGAACAAGTAGGGACACAAAAAGTGGAATCTGGTTGAGGGTGAGTGGGTAGAAATAAATTGATTTTATTTCTTACCACAATGACCATCAATGGTCAGAGTGCCCATTAGTAGTTATGCTGACCATCGATAGTTGAAGGTGACTGTCGATGGTTAGGATGACCATTGATAGTTCCTATAGAATCTAGGTATGTTCAAAAAAGGGTCTGGTTTAGGTTATAAAAGGGGTAGTAAGTGGTTTGGAGGTTTGGTTAAGGTCAGGGGATCATAAGGTAATAAGTAGAGGGGTGTGGGTTAGAAAATAATTAATCAAAACTTGAAAACCAAAAATAGACTTAATCAATTGTTTGATGGCTAGTAGTTGATCCTAGAGTAATTTTGGCAGAGTAATGATAATTTGCACAAAAAATAATTTGGGTAGAGGTTCAAGTTTCTATCAAGGTTCTTGACTTGCTAAATGGAGAACTTACAAATAACTATGATATCTCCTAATGACTACTAATTACCTGATTGCTAGATGCTTGGATGAATGGAAAAACATCCATTTTCACTTCCTACTCCCCTCCTTTTATAAGAAAAGAGAGATGGAGGTAGAAGGTTCCATAGGATGTTTGGTTGGTTGTTATGATGCATTATATTTGCATCCATATTAAATTTTGACATGTTAGCTTATACATAGCTCAAATTGTTTTTGGCCAGATGGGGAAGAGACCTAACGATTAATGGTTAGGGTAACCATTGACAGTTAAGGTGACCATTGATGGTTGAGTGTCAAAGGTTAAGTAGGGTAAAAGGGTGGGTTTGGTTAGTTGGTAAAATTAACCATGGTTAGGCTCGATTAGGTTTCAAAGGGTCAAATTGGTCCCAAGAGGGTCCTAAGGTGGTCCAACGGTGTTTTGACATTCAGTACTATAGTGTACAAAATTATGGTGTCTAAAATCAATACACATGATCAAGTAGCTCACAAAATAACACCTCATACACAACATCATATAGGTTGGCTTGCACCCATTTTCTCAGCTCCTATCCTTTTCATGTAGGATGCTTCTACATGAAACTATGTTTCACTTGCTCTATCTAGTGTTCAATTTTATCAAGTGATAGTCAAAGCATCACTCTATTGCATCATTACAGTAATGAAATTCAACATGTCCTCGTAATGGAGTCAAAATATTATAGAAAAGTTTACTTTTTTAGCTCTTGTGCTTAGTCATGTACTTAGAAATCAAGCCAAGTCAATTTTATACTTGGTACAGCTAGGTGCGAGCACAATAGGGTCTGGTGTATAACATCTAACACACTACTACACTGGCATCAATTTCACATAAGGCACAAGCCTTGTGCACTTATTTGAAGTGAAAAAATGAAGGGACCAGGCCTATATTGGGCTAGTTGAAACATGACATAGTTTGGGTTCCAAAAGGATTTAATCATTAACAAGATAGGCTTAGGCATCCTATCAACACTAGGCTATTTTTGGGAGTTTAATAGGCATGAGCCTTTTGAAGGGCATAAGTCTTATGAAAAATGATCATATCTAGATAGATATATCTCTTAATGGCACAAGATAATGAGATAACAAGTTAAGGGTCATTTGGGTGCTTAGTTGAGTCATGGGATATTTTGGGTTCAAACGATCATTCTTCAGGTTAGCACTCTTGGTGTGGGTATTAAGACCTCAATGCATGTTGGATTATATACTTAGTCTCTTTCATAGGTAGTTTGAAGTCATTAAATGGCACAAGGATGCCATTAGTGACCAAAGATGAACCTTGATATCATAATACATTCAAAGTAAAACTAAGTTACAAATATATCATAGTGCTAACTATAATGAAGGAATTAGTAACCGATATGATAAATAAACCATTATATTAACTCAAATTTAACCATATACAGTCTATTTTCTATAAATCAAGCATGTTCTCATATTGCAACTACTCTTGCCTAGCGGCTCACAGATGAGCTTGGGATATACATTTAGGGTTCTTAACATAGTTCATGCTAGTTTCAAAATTCTAATGATGGATCTTGATTTTAAAAATGATTTTCTACATTAATTTCCTCCATTTACCTTTATATATAATCCTCCTTTTATAATAAAAAGGTCATTCTCTTATCGAGTTGGATGGGTGTATGCCAAGTGATGAGTTATTATTGGGGTTTGGTATTCTACCAGCTCCACTATGATGCCTAGGTTGGATGAGCACACAATAAATGCTAAGCTATCATTGAAGCGTCACTATCTCACTTAATCTACTAATTTTACACTTGCACTTCTTGAGTTATGATGTACAAGTACCTATAGGGATGTCTTTTGGAAGCCAATGCAATACAACTACCTAACAACTGGCACATGATCCTTAGGGATTCCTCTAGCTAGTACCAAAAGGTATATAAAGGAAGAAATCGATCCATAAGATTTCCTCATGTCAAGATATTTCAAGTTGTTTTGGTCCATGTAGTTGGTGCAAAAGGGGGCCCAACATACCATCAAAACACCTATTGACCAGTTTCATGTGCCTAGTGGAGCGATGAAGAAGAGAAATGGTTTTGGTCCATTTTTGGCACTTTCAAAGAAGATAAAGCATGGAAATAAAGTCAATAAATCTTTAAGGTCACTCCATAAGATTTTCTAACATGCCACTCTCCTCTATAGGCCATGAAACTACTAAAAATCCTCCCTTCCACTTGTTTTCTTGATTTTCAGTTACGAACCTATAAGTTTTAGTTATGATTGACATTATTGATAAGGAATATGACATATTGGATGTTGTAATAAATTTTAGAACACTTGGACACCTTGGAAAATTGTACCACCTTCATTTATGACCCATATATGACCCCTAAGTGACATAAAATGACATAAGGACTAAATTAGACTATGAACAAGATAGGAACTCATTAAATGACATCAAATAATATCATGACACACCATATAACATTATAATAGACCCCTATATCAAGTTTTGCACTATAGGGGGTTGACCTATATTCACTTGTGGTAAAAATTGTCAACATTCTTGATGATTTACTAAGGGTGGTATGCTTGCTCTGCCAATACCAATTACCTAATCCTATCCATTGGGCCATGGAGTCACCTATACACTATTTTAACACATAATTTGCCTTTGAAACCAAACCAAACACAAAGGAAAGACACACAAAACAAGACAAGCCAAAGGAAACACACATGTGTTCTCAAGAACACTTATGGAACACAACACAATTGAAATAAAGACACACACACATAATATACTATTTACATAACCTCATTCATGAGGTGAAAAACATCTTACAATACTTCAACTAGGGTCAAAGATGGTTCCTCTTGCATCTTTGTCACTCCATGAAGGCAATATAACATGTGAAGCATGCTCATCATCAACCACTTGCATGTGTAGATGATCAAGAAGATCTTTGGATATCTTTATGTTTATAAGTGGAATATTTAAAACCTTCATTTATGATATTTATTTATCTCTAAGAGCCTTGATTTGAACCATAATCTCTTGATCTCTATCATATCTGATATGTACCTCTTAAATTATAGACTAAAAGGTATGGAAACTACCTCATCTTTGTTTTATTTATAGGACATCATGTACTTGATTTATATGATCATCAAGTTCCCTTTCTTTATGATCTAATACCTATAAATATGGATTCACCTCATATATAACCTTTGACTATTCTTCAAGTACAACAAAATCTACCTTGGACTCATGAAACTCCTCTTTGACTGCAAACCCTTGGATAACATATTGACATACACTTTCATGATTGATGAACCTTTCTTCTCCTTGATAAATAGAACACTTAATATCATGCTTGTTAAGATCATTAGAAAAATCATCAGATATACACTACTTGGGAGGGGAAGGAATCTTACATAATTGATCAAATTCTTGACATATGGCATTGAACCTTAGCCATAAGTCATCCTCCTCTTCCTCATAAGAGTCATCATCAAGGGCAACTTCAAAAATAGTATGAGAAAAGACATCATTATTCCCACTATGGTGATCAATCAGATTCTCCAATCCATCATCATCATATACATGAATCAAGTAGTTACTCTTAGTAGCTTATGATAAAGGATGCTCAACTCTTACCTTAACTCCATCAAATGGATCCTCATGGATGATATAAGTGCCAAGGTTAGTTTTCTCAAAGTCTAAATAAGGATCATGATCATAAGCATCTACACCACATTCATCTAGAAATAAGTTAGCTATGTCTTCAAGTTTAAAAGAACCATCATCCACATTAGACTCCTCTTTCTCATTTATTACACAATTCAAATTGAACTTGCCTGTACATAAGGGTCAATGTGAAATATAGTAAGAGGCTAAGTTTTTATGGTCACCTTGGTTCTATACCTTATCATAAAGGCCAAGAAGGACCAATCAACTGATAGGTGGCCACCTATCTTGGCTGTAAAATCTCTTGAAAGGCAAATTATAAAATGAGTAGGAAGGTCAACAATATTAATGTCTTGAAGAATGGGAAAAATTGGATAGTTATGGAGGAATACCTTCAAGTTTTTGATCAAACCTATTAACTTGATAGGTGTACCTATTGGGGTTCTAGATTTGCACCCTAGTTAAGGAGCAGATTGTTCAGATCTTCCTACTCAAATCTAGTCCAACATGGGACTAACCCTAGGCTATGGGTATCATAAAAATGTATTAGACCTATAAAGAAGGATAAATTACTTCTAGATATATAACCTAAACTAAAACTAATTTGAAAAAGGGAGAGAGAAATGGGTAACAAAACATTAAAACATGTTAAGGAGGTGATGTACTAGTAATGTGATTGTTCATCCACTCTACTAAACTTCTAACAAACACTAATGAAATTAGATATGCAACTCCAAATGGCTATTTATGAATTATTATTTCATGTAGAGGTTCACAAAATGATAAAAACCTAAGGGAAGTGATGGAGAGGCCTAATTCAAGGCACTAACTAGTCAAATTATCCACTTGCTAGATTTAATCAAAAGCCACTTGCTAGATTTAATCAAAATACATCTAACACTAAACTTGACCTAAAAAACAATATAATCTAGTAGCTAGGTGAGACCAAGATTTAACAAGGGAGAAGTTTCCACCACATATGAAAATCAATTTGACATTAACACACTATACCAAAATCATGAAATCTGAATAGAGTCCTTTATGCATCACCTCCTTGATATGTTTTCATGCTTTATTACCCATTTCTCTCCCTTTTCCTAATTAGTTTTAGTTTAGGTGATAGATCTAGAGGGAATCTATCCTTCTCTAGGGGTCTAATCCACTTTTAGGATACCCACAACCTAGGATTAGTCCCATGTTAGACTAGATTTGAGTAAGGAGATTTGAACAATCCCCTCCTTAGCTAGGGTGCAAATCTAGAACCCCCAAAAATTTTAGCACACTCGATGGGACTCATTAGAGATGGTCTTGGTGAAATTTCAGTTGAAAAAATCTTCTTCTTAAATAATTTGGTGATTCCAAGCTCAAATAAGTGCTTCTAAAGACCAGACAGTTCCCAAGTAAGTGCATTTTCATTACACTATCTTGATGTTATTTTCATTACTATCTATAAAGGATATCCCTATGCTATACCTTCTATCATCCATATGATGGATCATGCTAGCCTTGTCATGATCCATATGAGCCTTGTAATGATCCAAATCAGCCTTATAATGAGTTTTATCAAAACTATGATGAGCCTTATCAAGTTTCCCATGATCCTTATTACCAAGAGCATGAATCTTACTTTCCTTATGAACCATATTAGTTTGAAGACCAGATTTCACCTTTCCCATATGGATATAATGTGTTACATGAGCATACTTATTTCCAAGAGAGAATGGATGAAATAGATCTTAAATTTATACCATATACAAGAAAAGTATGTTCAGATTCCCAATATGAGAAAGTGAATGAGCAATTTTTTAGAACGTGTATAATGATCTATAGGAGAGGCTTAAGTTTTATAGTTTTGTATTAAAAAAAGTAGAGGATTGTGAGAGGAAACAAATTAATTTGGATCAGTTATTTCAATAACCATCTTGAATTCCTTACCAACTTTTTTATGTTCCTTATTCTCATAAAGTTCTTGACCATGTTCAGTGTGAGCTAATGGAGATTCCTAGTTGGAGTCAAGAACCTATTCATATGCTTATTCAAGAAGCTATCCATTCTTATTTTTACCTTTATTCACCACTTACTCCTCAAGCTCAAGTTTTATATGAGTAAAAAAAGGTTTTAGACCTTGATGAAGTAATGACTAAGTGGAAAGAGTAGAATGTAGAGATTGTTAGAAGTTTCTCTCTCCCTCCTCTCCAAAAATATATTGCCCTCAAAATCCCAAATTTTGATCCTGATCAACCTCCATGCTTCATACTTACTCTCAATCAAATGAATTTCATCACCCTCCCACCATTTCCCTTCTTCAAGAGGAGAATATTTTATGAGAAATAGAGAAAGAGGTTGTAGCTACATATCAAGCTCTTGAAGAATGTGAAGAAATGCTTCAAGTGTGTATGATGAAGTGTTATTCATTGATACTCCACTTGAGGTCCAAGTTGAAACTAATGTTTTAGCTAATATTGAAGAAGTTATCTTAGGTATGTAGAAGAAGAATGGCCTTGATTTAGAAGAAATCCATGAGAAATTGGTATAGGTTAATGTCACAAATGATGTTGAGATCTCTCCATAAGAGGAAGATAAATATAATTTTAAAAATGATCTTATTTACATTGATTAAAGTGAAGAATAAAAAGATGATTGGAATCTGTGTTTTGAATCTCTATAAGAGATCGAAGATATTTTTAAGGATATGTTTCCCATTAGAGAGCATGATATTTAGAAATTTTATCAAGAATCACCTATTTAAGATCATGATATAGATTGGTTTGACTATTCAGAACTCCTTGAATAGCTGGATGAACTTGTAGCAGTTGATAAGAAGGATAAGATCATCCAAAAATCATGCATAGATGAGATGTCACTTGACAAGGTTATATTTGACAAACAACATAAAGAAAATCCATAAGTGCAAGATGAATTTGTTTTTGTTGGTGATTGGTTTACTATTAATGGCTCATTTTAGGAGATGTTTAGAGAAGTAATTGGAAAAAAGAGTGCCTCTTCAAAGGTCATGTTTAATAAACCCCCTTATTTAAAACTTGTACCATCTTTTGTAATAAGAAAATTCATGAATTTGCCTTTTGATCCTAGTGGATCATGTTTTATCATGGTTAATTAGACTAGTTTATTTAGATTTTGTCCTAGATAAGTGCTTGATTTGCACATTTACTTTATTAGGATAGTTTTCATACTTTATTCCCTATTTTGGTGGAGCCCATTATCTTTGCCAATTAAGACACTTTATTTAGTCATAGAATGAAGGTGTTATCTATTATAAGTCAAAGATCATGTACATGGTTTGAATTTGAGCATAGCAGGCATGCTACCCAACCAAGTCACCAAAGATGTTGGCCATTTTTTGGCCTATTTATAAAATTTTCAAAGACTGAGCAATGTTCTTGATTGAGAGAAGGACCCAATGATAAAATATGAATATAATTTTGCTTGAAAACCTTTTGAAACACTTTAAGTCTACTTAAAGTGTAATTTGTCATCTTCAAAGGATAGGTACAAAAGTTATAGAGCCCCCACGAGGTGTTAAGAGTTCTTGAAATAAATATATAAGTACATAGAGTTCATCCAGTTCTTCATTGAGTCCATCTTGACATTTGGGTCAGGTGGTAGAAAGTATAAATAGGCAATGTATAGAGGTCATATCTCACACATGTAGATGAATCAAAGAAAATTGGCCATATGAGTTTCTTCCCTTTTGTGCTAAGATCCTAGTTAAAAAATCTCAATTCCTCTACCAAAGCACATCAAAAGATATTGAGGTCTAAGGATAGGCCCCTAGACATTTTTGCTAAGTTTCCCATATATAGCCAAATAATCTAAAACGTCGCTAGGACATCATGTAAACCAGATATGGACCAGTCAACTTGAAAATTTTATATATTCACTCAGAAGGCTTTTGAGACCATTGGATTAATTGGGTTTGTTCATTTTGACCTTAAGAACATCTCCAACAAATTTATCCCCTCCATGATTCTTGCATTTCAAGATATAAATTGTCAAAGTTGATCAAATAATGAATAAAATTCATGTGAGGGTCAAAATAAAGACACTACAAAAATCCATATGAGATAAAAATGATGGTTTTTAGGATGTCAAATACGTCCATGCAGATGTCAAATGATGTTAGTAGGAACATCAATTTTAATCAAGGTAAGTAACCATTTGGGTTCAAAAGGTCCTTAAAAGGCTTGAAGTTTATCAAGATCTAATAGTCCACATGAGCCCTCATATTGACACATAAGATCTAATGATATGCACTGGAGTCAACCATGTTAAAAGGTACCCAAGTTAAAGCCTTGAAAGGTCTACAAGTTAGACATAATCCAATAGTGTAGGATAATCAAGCTAAGATCCAATGGAGTGAATTCAATAACAAAAGGATGGGTCCAAGCAAAATCAAGGGATCACATTCAATAATACCAATGATTTGATGGAGAAAAATAACTGACAAGAAAGTGAGACCAACAAGATATATGGTGCATGTGAGCCTCTACATCTTGATCAAACAATGAGTGAGTCAAAATAGTTAGTGAATCTAAAGATCTAATGAGTCAAATAAAAGTGGTATAAGTGTATTTAGTTGGTATAAAATCAATGGCTCATGCACATCCATGCATATATAGATAAATGGAGTGAAGTAGAGTCAATAAGCCAATATATCTATGGAACCAATGAACATAAAGATGGTTGAGCATGATGTTGATAGTTCAAATTGGTAATTGATAGCCAATAAGTGAGAGAAATATCAAGACATTGATCAAACCTATTGTCTTGATAGGTGTACCTATTGGGGTTTTAGATTTTCACCCTAGCTAAAAAGGGGATTGTTTATATCTTCCTACTCAACTCTAGTCCAACATAGGACTGATCCTAGGCTATGGGTATCCTAAAAGTGGATCAGACCTTTAGAGAAGGCTGGCTTCCTTCTAGATCTATCACCTAAACTAAAACTAACTTGGAAAAGGGAGAGATAAATGGGTAAAAAAGCATGAAAACATGTCAAGGAGGTGATGCACCATTAATGTGATTGTTCATCCACTCTCTAAACTTCTAACAAATGCTAATGAGATTTGATATGCAACTCTAAATGGTTATTTATGCATTAGTATTTCATGCAAAGGTTCACCAAATGATAAAAACCTAAGGGAATTGATGGAGAGGCCTGATTCAAGGAACTAACCAATCAAATTTCCCACTTTATATCTTTAATAAAAAAACATCTAACACTAAACATCACCTACAAAATAATATAATCTAGTAGCTACATGAGATCAAGATTTGATAAGGGAGAAGTTTCCACCACATATGAAAATTAATCTGACATTAACACATTGTACCAAAGTCATGAAATCTAAAAAGAGTCCTTTATTCATCTCAAGAGGTTACAAAGATCAAATTTAGGAAGAGTCTAGACATGCCCAAGAGAGGGATTATCAAGATATTTTTAAGGCTTAGAAGCTTATATTTATATAAAAATAAAAGAGATAGAGAGAGAGAGAGAGAGAGAGAGAGAGAGAGAGAGAGAGAGAGAGAGAGAGAGAGAGAGAGAGAGAGAGAGAGAGAGAGAGAGAGAGAGAGAGAGAGAGAGAGAGAGAGAGAGAGAGAGAGAGAGAGAGAGAGAGAGAGAGAGAGAGAGTTGTGCATTAGAAAAGGCCCAACTGATTATGATGGATTAACACCAATTCAAGTATGTTGCTAAGTTTGGATATTATCAAGAAGGAATACTTTCAAAGGCTTTGCAAAATAATTGAATGTTCACTATCCTTATTTATCCATCTGATCATTATCTTAAGACCCCATGTTACGTATAATTGATCTATTGACGAGGATCATGTCTTAGAATTAGGTGAAAAGTGCCACATATACATTAGGTGGTAAATTATACTTTCATTATCAAAATGGTCAAATATGATAGGTGAGACACATGTCCGCTATAGGTGAAAACCAATCTTAGACCATTGGTTTTTGCATCATCACAATATCTATGAAAGTCTACAAACCACCTGACTTTGCTTCATGGTCACTTATTTATCTTTGCCTTTTATATTAGACCCAAATTATTTATTATATGGAACATTAATGGATATGCTTGGTATCTGAAACTGTGGCCCTAATTCAACTCAAAAATCAAATCTTTGACATTTGCTTTGACTACATCTATTTAAACTTCTTGAACTTTTGTCAAAAATGTCATCTGATCACTCTCACTTATTATCTATCAATTTCCAAATTGAACTATTTACATCATGCTAAACTATATCTATGTTCATTGGCTCCATAAATACACTAACTTATTAACTCTAATTTACTTTATTGATCTATCTGTACACATATATACATGAGCCATTGATGTTCTACCAAATTAACATGCTTGTGCCACTTGTCCTCGACTCATTAGCTCTTTAGATTCACTGACTAGTTTGACTCTCACTCACCATCTGATTAAGATGTATGAGCTCACATTCACCATATATCTCCCTGGTCCCACTTTATTTTTAGTTATTTCACTCCATCAGATCATTGGTATGATTGAATGTGAGCCCTTGATTTTGCTTGGACCCATCCTTTTATCAGTGAATTCACTCCATTGGATCTTGGCTTGATTATCCTGCACCATTAGATCATGTCCAAGTTATATAAATTTAAAGGATTTAACCTAGGGAAATTTTTACTTGGTTGAATCTAGCATAGATCATTAGATCTTATGTGTTAGTATGAGGGCTCCTGTGGACCGTTAGATCTTGACCAACTTCAAGCCTTTTAAGGAACTTTTAAACCTAATGGTTACTTACATTGATTAAAATTGACATTCATGCTAACATTATTTTATGTCCATAAGGACATATTTTACATCTTGAAAACCATCAATTTTTAAGATCATATGTATTTTTTTAGTGTCTTTATTTTGACTCTCATGTGACTATCATTCATTATTTGATCAACTTTGACAATTTATATCTTGAAATGCAAGAATCATGGAGGGACCAAATTTTCTAGAGATGTTCTTAAGGTTAAAAGGAACAAACCCAATTCATACAATAGTATCAAAATCCTTCTAAGTGAAGATATAAAATGTTCAAGTTGAGTGGTCCATATTTGGTTCACATGATGTCCTGGTAACGTTCTATCTTATTTGGCTAAGTATGGGAAATTTAGTGATAATGCTTGGGAGCCCAACCTTGGACCTCAATATCTTTCTATTTACTTTGGTAGAGGACTTGAGATTTGGTGCATAAGATCTTGACATAAAATGGAAGAAACCCATATGATCAATTTTCTCTGATTCATTTATATGTGCAAGATATGGCCTTTTCAAATTTCCTATTTAGACTTTCTGCCATTGGACTCAAATGTCAAGATGGACTTAATGAAGAACTAGATGAAATCTACGTAATTCCATATCTATTATAAGCACTTTTAACACCTCATGGGTGCTATAAAATTTTTGGACCTATCCTTTAAAGATGACAAATTACACTTTAAGTGGAATTAAAGTGTTTCAAAAGGTTTGCAAGCAAAATGATCTTCCTCTTTTATCATTGGGTCCTTCTCTCAATCAGGAACATTGCTCAGTCTTTGAAATGTCTATACATTGGACAAAAAATGGTCAATATTACCATATAATTGAAGTAATAATTTTCTATGAGGTTCATATTTCTGGCCCAACTTATCAGCTTAAACTTTGGGCATGACTGATGTAGAAGCACCACTATTAACTATGTAATTGTGGACTATTTTATCACCCACTATGAGAGTGAGGTAAAATGGTTGAGGTTTCTCAACTTTGGTAGATGGTTCCACATTATTTTTAGGGGAATTTTTAAGAAATACACAAACATGACTATTGATTTGAGGTGAACAACTAGTAGGGATAATGGATAGTTGCTTTTGCAAGAGCTCCTTTTGGCCATGTCTATGCAAGACATACCAAAGGGAAATGAATGCCTTGACATTCTTCAATGAATCCACTATGTTTAAAGCATATATGTGTATGCTATATTGATTCTTTGGAGGCAAATAATTTTTTAAAACTTGAGTAATTGAAACACCTTGAATAATCCCTACCAAATTCTAATTTTGAGAAGGTGTAGGAGTATTTGGAACTATCATGCTTACAGCCATGGTTTTTTACATTGTAAAAGGATTATATGAACTTTTAGGTTCATTACCATCACCTCCTAAAGCCTTCTTATTTTTGCTAGTTTTGCCTACAATATAATTTCCTTGATTGAGTACAAAAGTGTTTTCCACCAAGAAGTTAGTGAGGCTTTCTCCTTGAGGCTACCAATATTCACTTGCTTGCATCATGAATTCATCTTTAGATGATAGGAGAGGATTTAACATATAGATATTTATATTCACCCTCATTGGAATACATGAATTTTGATTTTCTCCTTACACCAAGTTGTTATGCATTGGTACCATCTCTCTTGTGTTTGGATGTAAAATTGGGATTATACACATTGGCAGGATTGTTGAAGTTAGCCTTCCCATGACCCCTTCCTATGATATTGTTGACCATTTTGTTATTGGTAAGGATAGGGGTTTTGATTCAAACCAATTTTCATTATCTCTTTCCTAATATGAAATTATAAGGTTTGAATTATTGCATATGTATTAGGTTCATTTGCCTTCTTAGGAGTAGTCTTAGGCTTAACATTTACATTAGGAATTTGGGAAATGTTTGGAGCAATAGTAGGGAAATTAAGAAGTAGAGGCATAGACAATTTAAGAAGAAATTTAACTAATTTAATTAGGCCATTATTAGCTCTAATGGAAAGTTCATATGCTTCGAGAAGAGTGAAACTACCCATGGATTGAAGCATGATGGTAATATTGGTACCAATGGCTTTGAAGTATGTAAGAAATGCAAAGCTAACATGTGGTCTCATGGGAGGAGGAAATCTATACCAATTTTTTATAAACCTCTCATTGAAGTCATGCATTGATTCCTTGGGATCTCTTTTGATCATATTGAGTTGATGTGTGAGATAAGTATGGTTACTTTCATCTTCAAACCTTGAAGTTAACATCACTCCAAAGTCATCCCATGATGTGATGTATCCATTGGGAAATGTCCTATAAAAATAAAGTGCTTTCCATATAAATAACATGTCAAGGAGTCTAATAGAAATATTCTCCTCAATGACATTGTGTAAACTATAAAAATTAGAGATATCCATGATGTGCTCAATAGGTGTGACATGACCTTCACCATTGAATTTGGGCACACTCTTTGTAGCATTAGGGGAAATGGAATCATATGCATTAATTTGGACTAGAATATTAGTGTTAAAGGTTGGGAAGGCATGTTATCTATCCATTATGGATTGGATTTCTTCAATTTCTTAACTTTTTTGGCTAGAAAAATCCTCTTGCTCTTCAAAGGGTAGATTAGGCTGAGGGTATTGGACTTCAAGAGGAATTTTAGGATGAATAGGTGGACTGATAAGATTGATAACTCTACTAGATTATGACCTAGTAAGGACCATGAAGTATGAGAGAAAATTTATGACAAAATAATGGTCTAAAACTTGATTTTACCTTGAATGGAGTCACCAAATGTTGAGTATCAAAGCAATTTACGGTTAATGTTGTCAAGACCAACATTCACCTTGACAAGTTAGCTTGAGGATAATGGGTCCCACCAGGCATGATAGAACTATTGTCACATAAATATTTCACCCTATGTTTTCAAGCATCCTCTTTATTTGGGAAACATGGGAATACTTCTAGGTATGTGGGTTTACCTATAATAGAAGTAGACCTCTAGGTTTAAGGGCTAGCTCCTTGAATGTACCTAGAAATGCTTATCACCTACTTAACTAATTGTTTATGGGAAAAGAGATAGAAGTTTACATGAAATTAATAGAATATAAGGGGGTGATACACCATAAGGATTTACACAAAACCATCATACTTCTTTCACTAAGAAACAAGACCTATAAATTATCTTCAAAGTCTTAAGAGGTTTTAATATAAGTGCTTCAATATAGATGTGATATACATAATACAACTCAAGATAAGTGAACTAGAGGGTATATTGCACACTCTAATGAAAATTTTACACTTTAAGGTATCCTAAACACTATATACACTCTATATGACCTATTAGAATATAAACTCTTACATAAACATAAAAGGATAAGGAGAAGCAAGGATAAGAGATTATCACTTAACATCACCATACATCACTTTGTATACTTATAAAACATGTTAATGGAATAAAAACTAGATTGAATTTATTGTTCAAAGGAAAATTAAAACATCAATCTAGTAGGGATTCACCATACATGGAGTGGAATTAGCCTATAAGAGCCAAAATAGATACTACTTATAGAATTTGAGAGAAGAGAGATGAGAATGAAGTCCAAGGGTCACTAAACCAATTTTAAATCTAAGAAAAAGAGTTAAATATACAAGAGTATGGAATATGGAATAGACTATGCAAGTTATACTTGGACAAATGCCCTTTAAAAGCATGAAACTCCTAAAATGTGGTGTAAGATTCTTTATTTTCTTGCCTATAAATTGCCTTCATCATTTGGTCTCCTTGGAATGCTCCACATCAGACTAGGGATAGGTTATATGATTTAAATATGAGGGAGGGGTTATAAAAATTATCCAAAATGCATTTAAAGTGTTATTAAACATAAATATTCTTATGGACATGAGTTATTATGGCCTACAGTCATAATCACCCCTCTTTCACTCGTTTCTCACACTTGGCACCAAAGTTGTCTTTAGTTTTCCAATCCAATCCAATCCATAAAAAGGATTGTATGAAACTTTTCAATATCCCTAATGCCCTTAGATTCATTAGGTATACCTTAAAATGCTTCCCACTTGGATTTTTCACCTTCTCATTTGGTGGTCATTCCTTGTTCATTATGCGAGTTTAGACTGGATGAGATGAAGCTACTTATAGAGGCACTTGTAAGATTTTATGAATAAATAAATGGACATGGAAGGTTATATTAGGTCCCAAAATATCTCCCAAAGTGGCTTTCATATCTTGAAACCCTTTTGTACCTACACAACATGCAAAATTGTCAAGAAAAGCCATTTTACACCCTATCTGTATTAGTAGGGTACAACTCAATATGATATGAAGGAGATATAAGGAGTCATATACAAGATAAAACTCATTTAATAATAAATATATCCTACTTAGATGTTTTTACTTCTTCATCTTTCCCATTGGGTCACTACCAAGGATTTTGGAGGGTTTAGAGACGTTTTGGCCCTTAAGGATTGCTCATACAATCCTGACATCCATTTTGTGAAAAAATTCCACATAGTGTTTTTTCAAGACCTCATTAAACATATACCAACTCCATATACCCCCATGATAAGCATCCATGTTTTTGTGAGCTTCTTACGTTAGCCTCTCAAGTTTCTCCTTCTATTTTGTGTAGGCCTTAGTTGGTTTCAACGAAAATATGGCATCCTTGTGGTATCATCTACAAGATAAAATATTTAAAACACTTTATAATAACTTATGAAAATTTTACAACTCATTATAATTCTCATCTAGAGTCAAAAGTGATAGCAAAACCCCTTGAGGCCTTTAGGCCTAGATTAGACCTAATGGGTTTGCCTGCATACATTTAGGTTTAGGTCACCTTATTTAGTTTATAACCCATGTGAGACTTTATTCATGTTGGTACATGTATAATATATATTACTACATCCTCCTAAGAGGTTTAAATAATTTTTATCTCATCCTCATAACATTTGTATGACCAACCTGTAGATATTGGCCTTTTGGGAGTGTCCTCTGTCTGAGATAGAATAGAGGTAACTCCCCATATTATCTAAAGTAATTTGAACACATGATAGGATTTAATAGGTCATGGAGAAATTATACACAATTTTTTAGGGTTATATAAATATTTTATCACCTCCAAACACCTTAAAACCTTAAGGTAGACTCCTGAGTAACTTGCCATGTACAGGGTTTACATATGGGCTGTAGGTTGCTTTATTAGAGCCCTTATATGCCTTATTTTCATATTATGAGGGTTTCTTGATATATAAACTATTATTTTAAAAGTTTTATTATTCTTATAACACTTTATAACTTTTCCAAGTTCTCCATTGCATACCCTCCACTTGACTGGCCTAGTTGATAGTCAACTATGATTATACTTTATTGCTTTGAAAGAGGTGTCTTTAGGTGAGAATTAATATTTTTAAGGATATGTTAATTTACCTAGGACTCTCTTTAAGTCATTAATATCATTTTACATTCATTTAGTTCACTTCACATCATATCCATGTTAAGCCAATCACCAATAACACTAGGTTCTAACTCACTGTCAACTATAGTCAAGTGTAGTTGACCACTATTAGAGTTTCAGAGGTCTTGTAGGTGATATTAAACCTATGAAACTTGTGTAAAATGGTTTAATATTAATTTTAGGTCCTTAAAACAACCTACAATGGAAAATAATTATTTTTTTAGGCTTATTATCACCAAAGTTTATGCCATGAACTTGCAGGGAGGATGTGAGTGACGACTCTATGGGTAAGGTGCACATATAGATGAATATATAGGAAAGTACCTTGAAATTTAGCTCTTCTCCAAGTCCCTTGAATCATTAGTGTGCCCCTCATTCTAATGAAACCTAAAATAAAGTATGCTTGCTAATTTAATGCTTCAAACATGGTTTTCATGACAGCGTCAACATCCTAATACCTAAACTAAAGTCTTAAAACATGTTCCCATACCACCATGAAACATTCTAAAGTATCTATGGGAGCCACCTGTAGATGGACATTTAGTTGCAGACAAGGTAGTGAAGGTGAGATGGTTAATGTGCATGGTGTATGGGATTAAAATTAGCTCCAAACCTTCACAAAGGTACTCCAATTAATCTTATCCTCCTTTAAAATGTTCAAACTAGTCTTCATGTCTTCCACTCACATGATTAACCCCTCTATATGGTACCTATAAGTGAATATTAGTGTAACATGCATGTGCACATATGAGACATAGTCAGTGCAATCATTATATGTCACTTGGAGAGGATTAATTTGATTGATAACATTGAAAGAATATTTATAACACATTTTGGACTCTTTATCACATATTGATGAACATTCTTAGGGCCTTAATACACCATGATTGTAGATTGACACTTGTAGGAAGTTGATTATGTGTCACATCCTTATTGTAAATTCTTTGATGCTAGCTTATGATACTAATATTTAAAGGAGAGGGTATCAAGAAGACATTGAAAACATGAAACACAAAACCTCACATTGAATAAAAATCATTATAGAGAAAGAAACCTTCTACAATTTATGGACATGTCTGTAACCTTGCTAACATACTCCATCTACAACCTAAGAGGGTTGAATTCATAAAATCACCTAAAAACATGAAAACAACATATAAAACATGATATAAGGAATTAAACATCCTCTAGAAACCATTTCACCAATTGGATTATATGGACAATCTCATACAAAAGCAAAACCTGTAGGGTGTGGGGATTAGCAATCAAAACAAGACATTAAACTTCTTAAGAATGGTTAATAAAACATAGGAAATAATTATATGAAATCCTATCATGAAAATTAATTATACCAAGTTTAATATCCACCACCAAGAGCATTTTACCTTAAAACTCTCTTATTAGTTGTACCATCAAAAGACCTATTAACTAGTTTCATGTGTCTAGTAGAGCGATGAAGAAGAGACATGGTTTTGGTACATTTTTGGCACTTACAAACTATATCAAACAAGGAAATGGAGTCAAGGAAGTTGAAAGGTCACTCCATAATATTTTCCTATGTGCCACTCTCCTTTATAGGCGTATAACTATGAAAACTCCTTTTCACTTATTTTCTTGATTTTTAATTAGGAACCTACAAGTTTTAGTTATGAATAACATTATCGATAAAGAACATTAAATATTGGACATTTTAAGAAAGTTTAGAACACTTTTACACCTTGAAAAATTGTACCACCTTCATTTATTACCCATATATGATCCTTAAGTGACATAAAATGACACAAGGACTAAATTGGACAATGACCAAGATATGAAGACATTAAATGACATCAAATAATATCATGACATACACTTAGTATTATAATATACCCCTATATAAAGTTTTAGACTATAAGGGGTTGACCTATTTTGACTTGTGGTCAAAATAGTCAATAGCATCAACCTTTGATTATGTCCACTAAAGTTCATTGTATTATTATTATCTTGGACTCTTAACTATGTTTGATTGTCTATGTGATAATAATAATTTGTAACAAGCATTGGTTATTGAATTCTTATCCAAACTCTATTTCAAGATCCATCTTATAAGGTTTTTATCTTGTTTGACACTCAAAACTCTTTTTCCACCCTACCCTTCTTCCTTTCGAGTTTATTTTTATTCTACCCACATTAGGTTATATCCATCATCAATTTGCCCATCTCAAGTAGGTATATAATCACATCATATCTAAACCATATAAGGTAAATAATTACTCTAATCATTATTATTCCACCACCTGATTGTTTACAAAACCCAATACCTTTCAACTTGTGCCTTAGAGTGAATCTTTCATCACCAAAACTAAAATGTTAGAGGCTACCTTATAAGGTTCCTTGGTGTGAATAAATCCCACATCAATAGGAATTTATATAGTGCTAGAAGAATGGTGTTTAATTTATCTAAAAAGATCACTTGAGTTATATTGGATATACCTAAAATAATGACAAGGTTCACCTCAATATTGACATACTATTCCCACCTTTATAAATCCATAAAAAAGTTAGGTTAGATAGAGGTGTCTTAATAGGACCTAAAAGGCCCAATCATATTCCCAAAATAGAAGACCCTATCTTCCCTTGAGAGGAAAGAATGTTGAAAAACACGTAAAAGTTTATAAAACTACCCTAGGGATACTAAACATTACCCATAAATATGTATCTTTTTAGATTTATCCTTTTACCTTGCAAGATGTTTCTTATGATTAGTTCCTCAATAGCCAAAAAGACTCAATTATCTATTAGAACTAGTTCTGAAATAACTTTTTGGTATAGTTTGGAATGACACTAGTCTAAGTGTCATAAACTAGAACTTTTCAAGTATGAGGAGAAAACCCAATGAACCAATTAGAGCCTTTAACACAAGCTTATAAAATATATATAGTTTATTAGACATTGATTATAAACCCAATGAGGTGTTAACCCTTGAGATTTATAAGAATGCTTTGGATTCTATGATGTATATTTCTATGATGAGTGCCCAATTTCAGTATGCTAACTTTGGCTTATGTTGATGTTATTTCCATTGATATAATGTTGAATACCTTATTACAAGTCTTGGACCCACATAATATTGGTCCTAATTTTTCATCCCTCAACCCCATTTCAAATACTAATTAAAATGTTGTGGCTCAAATTTAGAGCTAGGTGTACGCCCAATTATCTTTATCCCATGCTCCACCTAATCAATGCCTTAGATTCCTATGTAATCTTATGTTTACATCTGCATGAGGGATGTTCATTTCCTATCTAGGATGTCTATAACTTCTTATTTTGAAACACACCTCAGGTATATGCCTTCATAGTTATTCTAGTACAAAACTCCCTTCCTTATCATAAAATCAATAGATTTGAGATTAAGGGTTTGCCTTTATTCTCTGTTGAGATCAAGAATACATATTCCCATGAGTATGTAATGAATTATGTGGGCATACCACTCTCCACTAGCCACTTGAGTCTCATTGAACTATTCAATGTAAATGTATGGACTAGTCTCAGTCATAAGCTAAATAATTCATTAGCCTCATACCATCTTAATTGGTGTGATGTCTACATCAAAATCTTGTACTTTTGTCATCTATTTCCCTATTATTTCACCTAATTAATTATATTTAATTGTGATTTTGATGAATAGGTATGGAATAATGGAATGTGTCTTATTCCTTATAATGTAATGCCTAAACTTATTCATAACTTTAATCAATGCATATATCTACTTATCTATCATTGAATATTCTTACTCTACATCCTTTATATTAGTACTCATGATGGAAATTGGATGTTCATTATCATCTAAATTTAGTGTAAATACTATTTTTATAGTATGTTCTAAGGCAAAAAAACAATTGAATAAATCCTTATTGAAGTCTAGGTTGATCAAAAGTGGAGCTCAAACAATGATAATTTTGATATCCTAAAAAGCTTTTTTAGCTTGTCATTCATTTTATTTTAGCATCTTGATTCAACATGCATTCAATGGCTTGATAATCTCAACAAACCTATAAATAAATTTCCTTACAAAGTTTATTTTTCTAAATAAGACTTCAATTCTTTCTTGTTGTTAGGTACGATTAGATTGGAAATGGCTTAAATTTATTTTGGGTCAATGGAAATACCATCTTTGGTGATGACATGGCCTAATGGTTTTCCTTTAGTAAATCTAAAAGTGTAATTATTTGGATTGAGTGATACTCTATATCTTATACATATGTCAAATACCTTTTGTAAATTATCTATGTGATCAACTCTATTCTTTGAAAACATTGTTAGGTCATCTATGTAGATGATGATGCACTTGCCAACAATTAATTGGAAGGAAAAGTCCATAGGTCACTTAAAAGTTACTCCAAAATTTATTAGGACAAAAAGTATCCTTTTATATGCATAATTCCCCCACTTGGTGGTGAAGGTGGTCTTCATTATTTATTATAATTCTACTAGCACTTGATTATAACCTAAGAATCTATCCAAGAAGGACATCATCCTAAATCAACTAACCATTTGGATTAATCTGTCTAAGGAGGGTATGGGATAGTTATACTTCTCTAATTCCTAGTTTACATTTATAAATTTAACATTATCATGCCTTCTCCATTATTATTCTTGACTGGTATTAGGTTATCCACCTAGGTAGAATTCCTAATTAGAATCATGATCTTAGCATACAATAGATTTTATACTTCTATCTAGATGAGGGGTTCTATGATTAGATCCATTGGCCTCTATCATTACCTAAATGGCTCATGCTTTATATTCAATGAGAAGGTGTGTGTGATGACCTTGGGGTCGAAGATCTTGAGATCTTCATATGTCCAAACTATCACATATTTGTATTCTATCAATATACCCTTAAACTTGTTTTTCTCACTTTCCATGCATTTCATGCCAATATACATATTGAGTTAGCTTTTTTTATTTTAGGTTATTTCTAATTTTGAGCTTGTGGATCCATGTTGAAAGCTCACTCTAGTAAAACCATACCCATAGGAATGTGATTTTATTTTATATATAACATTACATCCTCTCCTAAATCCTTAAAATTCATGGGTTTCACATCCTTTTCATATATTATCTAGGATTTAAAGGATCCATAATATTTCATAAATTGTATAATTTTATGATCATCATCAAATACATGGAAGTTATACACATTTTCTAGGAGAAAAGGGAAAAGAACCAACTCCACAAAGAATTTATTCATCTTAGATTCTTATAATGTTGCTAAGTTAGTAGTTGAAGTTTTTAGTGAATTTATCTTTTAGTTTTATTCCCTTGGGACAGATCTAATGTTAAATATTTCTAAGGAATCAATCAAATCCCATGCTCGATGTTTGTTCTTCAAGTAATTGAGTTTACATCGATATTTATTTTTGATATTGTTAAAAACCAACTTAAAATCATTAAATATCCACAATCACTTGACATTATGTTTTAGTGTGAGCTATAGACTAATGATTAGAGTTTCACTCAGTTTTGGCCAAATTTGGCATACATACCAAGATTTTATTGATCCATAATAAGAGTTGAACATGGTCCTAATTGAAGGATGATATAATGGTGGAAATAGTAGATAGATTCTAGGAAAATATCACTTTACCCTTGAAATATTTTAAAAAACTTTAATCAAGCTTAAAGTGTGGACTCGGTGATTTTAAGGAGCTAGACCATCACAATCATGTCATAGATAAATGAATAGACCTGTATGCTTTTAAAATTAAAAAAAAACTTAAGAATCCTCTTAGAGCCAAAATAATTCATGGACATGAATTTATTTATGATAGGATCATGCTTTGAAAATTTTGTGACTTGATGATATTTATATCTCAAGTTACAAATGTTTAAAGTTGAACCAATAGTCTAGGATGGGCATGTAGACATAAAGTTCAAACTCTGACAAATATCAATTTAAATTCAAATGTCCCAAGGTTTAACATGTAAGTGACATGTGTCCAAATATCATGAGATAATATCAAATCCAATGACAAGTAGGTAATCTATGATGTCAGTAGGTCCCAAAGATCTAACGATGAGCATTTGATCATGCATCAAAGATCAATAGTGAGCATCAAGTTAAAAGGTTAGCATTAACATGTTGATGATAAGTGTCAAGATCTTGGGTAAATATAAGATACATTAATGGTATGCATTGAATAACAAGGCTAATGGGCTTAGATAGATCAATGAAGTATATTTAATCATATTGAGCAGATCAACAATGAGCAAAGGTCAAATATTTAAAGGATCCTAAAGATGAATGAGCTCTTGCCAAGTGTCACAATCATGAAAACTATCAAGATGATCAATAATACACATTTGATCCATGTATAAGAAAATCAATGGTGTAAAAAGTAAGGATCTCAAATCAAATTTGAGGCCACCACATGGTGTAATCATGGAAATAGGACTCATAGTAGGATCCCATAAAACAAATGAGAAGCTGCTAGTTAGCACAACATGAGAAGCTCAGATTAAGATCGATGTTAAAAATTAAAAGTTGAAGCCAACTCAGTTGAGGTTGAACTAGAGCCAATAATAAAAGGGGATTCCATAGAGGTAGACATGTTGGTTTCTATGGGTTCATTACCAAATCTAGTAACATTATTATAACCCCTTTCATCAATTCTTACATGCCATATATGAACTAGTAGGGAGCCAATAAGGAGCAATCAACATCAAAACAAGATCAAAATAGATTGATTAAGCTATTATAACTACATCGATGCTAAAAGAATATTGTTAATGATTTTATCCCACCATTTTAAATGTAAGTAGAATCAAATTAGGATTAAAACAAATTGAAAGGGACTAATATGGTTGTTATGCCCATTTTCTAGAAGTAGTCTTAGCATGATGATCCTTTCTAACTGAATCAATGTTGGAGGATTAGAAATTATAATCATAATGACCCCTTATCCATTATTTTAGGCATTCTTCCCCATCTCTCTCATCATATTCTATTGATATATATAGGTTTTAATCCTTGAAGATGATCCCTCTCTTTGGCATGACTAGGCTCTGCTAGGATTTATATCGTAACACCTAATCGATGCAATAAAGATTGAATTCCTCCATTTACAAGATAAAATGAAGTGTCTTATGATTTCATTGATGTGTTCAAGTGGATACATGATTTAATTTACCTCTATTTAAATTCTCTCACCTTCATGAAGTGTTGGTAGATCTTATAGGTCACTCCAAGTACATATGTAGTCTGTTGGTCAGTCTGGAAGTGGATAACTACCCTCCCATACCAGGTTGATAGCTAGTCCTTACCTTATTTTTGAAAAATTATGTGGAAGATGATTAAAGAGTGAATGAATTTACCTTTTATAATCTTTAAATCATCCTATAGTGTGTCTTGTATAAGTATAGAGATTAAAACATTTGGTGCATCACCTCTTTTTATATGCTTTTATAAATCATTATCAATCTCTCTCCTATTTGAAAGCAAGAGTTAGCTTAGGTATAGTATCGGTGATAGATCCAAAAAGAAGTCAGACTACTATAATGGTTTGATCCAAGTTTAGGTGACCCATAACCTAGGGTCTATCCCATGTTGGACTAGGTTTGAGCAGGAGGACCTGAACATTCCCCCTCTCAACTAGGGTACAACTTAGGAACATTAATAGTTATGGCACACCTGGTGGGATACATTATCCTAGAATAAATGAAATTTTAAACTAAGGAGAAGTATTTATAGTAGAAAATGAGATCCATCATCATCATAATCTCAAGATATTTAAAGTTTTGAAGTTCATAGCATCATCCAGATAACATTCTCTTGCCAAATGTTACTACAAGGTCAGCTAGTAAAGGTATTCCCCTTGAATTAATTCATATACCTACTATTCAATTTAAGAGAATAATATTTTATAAGATAATACCTTATCCTTATAGGTAATATTCATCCCTTGGTCATCCTATTACCTTAAGTAGTACAATCCCCACTACCCAAATGGCTATTAAAAATTAAGTATTTATTCCATTTAATAAAGGCAATCTATTAAACTTAGCCCAGTATAATGATATTCATATGTTTGATATTATATCATCCCATTATTTTCTAGAGAACATCAAACAACTACTATTAAGCACATCTAGGATTTTACCAACCTTTGCTCCATTCACAATGTTGTTTAAGAAAATGTGGCTATCAAACTACTTGCTACTTCCTTCAAAGGAAAAGCATTAGAATGGTACATAAATCTTACTTTGAACACCATTTCTACCTGGGATGAGTTAGGTGTATCCTTAGTCAAATAGTTTGAAGATAAATTTTATCACCTATTATCATTGAGCAATTAACTACCATTCAAAGAGCTCGCCATGAGTTCATGTCTGATTTTAACCTCAAATTATAAAATACATGGACTAGGATTCCTACAGTGATTAGACCATCCTTAGAATATGCATTATTGTACTATCTAAAAGCCCTTACTTTTGATATCAGTGTGATGATACAGTCCATGGGTGGTGACACCTTACCAAATACTTATGAAGCTACCATAAGAGTAAAAAATAGTTTGATACAAGCTAGTAAGATTTCTCCTAAGCCTAAAATGCCTATATTCCTAGAGTTTAAATCTACTCCACCACCTCAATTTCCTTTGTTTCCATCATTATCTCCTATCCCATCTCCTAAAACCCAAGTTCTATCCCCTTTTAGTCAAGTTAATGAGATTAGAGAATTGCAAAGTCTATTATAGTCTTTTGGGAATGAAATAGTTCAACTCAAATGAAAATAATACCAAGGTAGGCCTTATAAAAAACATAATCAAAGCTTTTATTAGTCTTTTAGAGATCAAAATCCTCCTCACCAAGGATTTAGGGAAAATAAACTACCCTATCAGGTACAAGGAGCCATAGTTCTAGCTAATCCATATGCAACTCTTGATCCTAATGTACTAACAAGTAGCTAATCCATATGAAACTCTTGATCCTAATGTACTAACAAGTTCAAAATCTATTTTTACCATACCACCTCAAAACAATTTGATTGCATGACTCAAATTAGTAACCCTCCCACCTCAATGATGTTTAAAACCAAGCCTTGGTATCACAAAACATTACTATGCCACAAATGACACAATAAGAGTTTTCTATTCAAGGAGGCTAGTATAAAGAGAAAAATTAGCTACCCTAAAGATAGGCTTAACATGTTCAAGTGTAGCCTGATGTCATTAATGTAAATTATCAAATGGATGATTATGTTACTTTCAATCATGGTGATGAGACTAGCATTTCAAGTGGTCAAGTTGCATATATAACTAGAGATATAAAAAGAGCCATTGATGAGACTCAACATGTGATCAATTATTTTAGTGATCCTAATTTTGTTTTCAATAACACTAAAGATCAACTTTCTCCCCTTATAACACAAAAAAATTAGAATGCAGAGGCTAGGAGGGTCCCTCAAATACCTCTAATTTATGAACAACCAGTGGTCCAAAAGGTGCAACCAAAGGTTAGAGGAGCCTCATTTAGATTATAATGTGGGATTCCCTTACTATTCTAGGATAAAAGGATATTATCATCCAAGATATTTCAGCTCCCAAGGTATCTCCAGAACTAGTTGAGAAATAAGGTATTGTCCTAACCAATTCAGACCAATAAATGAAACATCAAATATAATAGGTACACAAAATGTCAGAAGGGGAAAAAATTGAGGTAAAGTCAAGTAATACTCATCCCTTTTACCTCCTTTTAATATTTGGTGATTGTTTGGTTTGTAACTATATGGTGGATAGTGGAACCAATAACACTATCATGCCTAAGCAAATTATAGATAAGCTGGGTCTTATCTTTGAGCCAAATACTAAGGGTGTATTACAACTAGATGGGTCACCAAAAAAGAAAATGGGAATCATTAAGGATATGAATTTTAAACTACATGTTTGACCGAATATTACCATCTAACATGATGTAGTTGTGGTGGACTTGCCTCCCTACTTTACCATGTGTCTGTCAAGGGACTTTACTTCAAATATTAGAGGGTATTTATCATCTAATTGGACATATTTGATATTTAATACTAGGTATGGTACTAAGGTAACCATACATTCTAAACCTATTACATGGTTATATTTAGAACCATATATGCTAAATGTTGTGAACACCAATTGCCTCATCTTAGATGAGGTAATAGAAGATAGTACAGAGGGAACTAAATAACTTTTAGTTGGGTTACATATTGGTTCCTTTATGATTTGGACTCTAACTCACATTAATATGATCCTTATATGCTAATTTGAGAAGGGCTTGGTGTTTATTTCTTACATGAGAAAGATGCACCAATTCCATCCTTGATGAAGGATGTTGAGTCTAGTGATGATATTTGATAACTATAATTTGATGGATCAAGGAATAAACATGGTATCAAGATTGGAATGATGTTGATTTATCTATTAAAACAAAGGTACTTCTCATCTATTAAGTTTTTATTTGGTTGTTCAAACAATGCTACTAAACATGAGGCACTAATTCATGGTTTGCATTGGGCTAGGAAAATGAAAGTCAACACCTTATAAGTCTTTGGTGATAGTGAACTTGTGGTTCAACAAGTGAAAGGTATTAATGGATGAAAAATTCCATTTCTTATATCTTATAAGCATAGGGTATGGGACTTGCTTGAAGAATTTTAGGACTTCAACATTCAGGTAATACCAAGAGATGAGAATAAACATGTAAATAGGTTGGCTACCATTAGGGCATAATTTATTATCCTAGCTGATGTAAGAAGTAAAAATGTCCAATCACACATTAAAGTGGTTATAAGGCATTTTGTTCTAGATAAAAATGATAGTTGGAAAGTGTTTGAGGATGACAATTAGATTATCAGGTTATTAAAAGAGGAAGCTAAATTTTCCTCAAAAAATTAATCAAAGTAATTTTAGAAGTATGATGATCAGATTGTGCAATTGAAAACAAATAAGTTTCCCAAGGGGTTGGTCAAACTTGAGAACATATTCAATGGTGATGATGAATTGAGAAGAGAAAAGTTGACTTTTCAACAAAGAAAGAACACTATGCCAATGTGGAAGTTACACCTAGTAAGAACCTAAAATTGGGTAAGGTATGCACTTATTTAGAAAAGGAAGCTTTCATTGAGTTATGTGTTTGTTTTGCTAATGTATTTGCATGGTAGTATAGTGATCTCAAGGGATTTGACCCAAGTCTAGCTCAACACACCATTGATCTAGAAGATGAAACTAAGCTAGTAAGACAAAGACAAAGGCCTATTAATCCTAAGCTTGAGCCTTTGATGAGAGATAAGATTTATAAGCTCATTGAGTTAACTATTATATTTATAATCAAGCACTCAACTTGGGTGGCAAACCTTTTTCTAGTATAGAAAAAGAATAGTGGAATTAGACTATGTGTTGACTTATGTGACCTGAATAAGGTTTTCATTAAGGACCACTATCCAGTACCATCTATGGAACATATTTTATAGCTGGTTGTAGGTTCAAAAAGATTCTCCATTTTGGAAGGCCATAGTGGTTACAACTAGATTTTGGTTAAGGGAGAAGACCAATTTAAGAAAACTTACACCATAAATTAGGGGACATTTGCATATATAAAGATGCCCTTTGGTCTATCCAAAGCTAGAGAATTTTTTTAGAGAGCCATGGATATCACATTCTAGGGCCTTATTAACAAGTCTATGCTAGTATATTTGGATGATATAATTGTGCTTTCAAAGAATGCAAGTGGGCACATGGTTCACCTTGAGCAAGTGTTTGAAATATGTAGACAATTTGGGGTATCCCTAAATCCTAAAAAGTGTGTCTTCTTAGATCATGAAGGTAAGATTCTTGGACATATAGTTTCAAAGCATGGTTTAAGCATAGATCCTGAAAGAATAGTTTCAATTCTTGCACTTTTCTTACCCAAGCACAAAATAAATTTGCAAATTTTCTTAGGGGAGATTACTTTTATCAGAAGATACATCTCATATTTTTCCACTTTATCTAAGCCACTTATAGCCATGATAAAGAAGAATTAGAGCTTCATCTAGTCCAAAGAAGGAGTAAGGATTTTTGAGGAAATTAAGAAAGCCATGGCTAGTGATCTTGTGCTCATGAACCTAAATTTATCAAAGGAATTCATTATATACACCTGTGCTAACATTAACACCATTTCAAGCATTCTTATTCAGTAGAACCATGAGGCTTTAGAGCATCCAATAGCATTCTTAAGTCAAGGCTTGGAAGAGTATGAAACAAGGTACTCTTTTGTTGAGAAACATGTACTTTCTATTATAAGGTCTCTCAAGAAGTTCATATACTTATTGTCTAACAATAAGATACACCTAATAGTTGTACATCCAAGTATCAAGGATTTTTTCTTGAACAAGGACATAAGTGATAAGAGAGCTGGTTATATAACAAAGTTAACAGAGTATGATATGGAGATAAAAGTCAAAAAGCTGGTTAGAGGCAAAGGACTTTGTGAGCATGTAGCCCAAGACTTACAAGAAGACAATGAGGTGGGTATGGTGTCAACTGACAAAGAAATTACAACTAATAATACCTCACCTTTGAGCTGGTATCATGATTTGGTGAGATATCTCCAAGATGGCCTTTATCCCTCTCACCTATCTCCTTAAAAAAGAAGATATTTTGTATTTCAGTCCATTCCATTTCATCTTGTTTATGGTGTTTTTTTCAAGAAAGATATCAATGGCATGTTGTTAAGATGCATTGAACAACATCAAAATAAAAGGCAGATTGAAGAGTTCCATGATGGACATAGTGGAGGTCATTATTTATCAAGGACCATAGCCCAAAATATCATGAATGATGGGTATTATTGGCCAAACTTATTTGGTGATTGTCATGCATGGGTTAGGAAATATAGACAATGTGCTATGTTTGTAGGAAAGGTGAAACTTGCAGCCTTACCTCTATAACCAATTATAGTGGACCAACCCCCTATCCAATGGATATTTTACTTTATTGGTATAATTAACCCCTTTTCAAGAATAGGTCTTGAATGGATATTGATTGCTATAGATTACTTCACTAGTTAGATAGAAACACTAGTATTAAGGGAAGCAAACAAGACCAATATTCTAGATTTGTATGAAGGTTTGCTTATTAGGTTTGGAGTCCCTTTAATCATTATTTATGACAATGCTATGGCCTTTATGGGGTCTAAAATCAGTTAATGGGTAGTTCAACATGGGGTTTATCTCATCACTTCATCAAACTACTATCCCTAAGGAAATGGTCTTGCTAAGTCTACCAATAAGAACCTATTAAAGATCATAAAAATAACAATTGAATATAATAAAAGGTAATGGCATCTCAAATTAAAGTCATCTCTATGGGTTGATAAGATCGCCTACAAAAGGTTAATAGCCAACTCTCCCTACAAGCTGGTATGTGGTAAGGAAACAAGAATTCTTAATTCTCTTGAATATCCTTCCCTAGAATTGATATAACAACTTGAATTATTAGAGAATGAACCTATGGAGATTAGATATGCTAAGCTTATGGAGATCGAAGAGAAAAGACATTAGTCCAAACTATCCATGGAAAGCCATCAAGAAAAAGTGAAGAGAGACTTTGACAAAGGGACTTCTCCATGAAGTTTCAAATAATGATATTTGGTTTTCAAGTGGGATGAGGATAGATATAAGATAGGGAGGCATACAAATTTTGACTCTCTTTGGAATGGTCCATACACAATCTCTAGCTGCAAATCCCACAATGCCTTCCAACTTGTAAAGAAGGATTGTGAGGAGCTTGCTATCATCGTCAATGAGATACATCTGAAACATTGATATTAAGGAATCTAAGTCCCCTATACATATTTAGTTTGTTTTCTTTCCTCCAAGTGTTGTCCTAGAACATTAGTTTGTTTGCTTTTACTTTATTTTTTTAGCTTCTCTATTTTTTGTGTTTCCTTCCTTGTTTTGGTGAAATTTATTATCATTACAAGCTAATGGGTTGTTTTTAGCCATGAATCAAATTTGTCATTATCTATAAGTCCAAATTCATGTATATGGTCTAAGTTCTCAAGCATAGTAGGCATGCTACCTAGCTGAGTCACCAAACATGTTGGCCAAATTTGGCTTACATTCCAAGATTTAATTGATCCAAAATAAGGATTTTAGCAGGGTCCTAATTAAAGGATGATACAATGGTGGAAAGAGTAGATAGATTCTAGGAGAAGATCACTGCCCCCTTTCAATATTTTGAAACACTTTAGTAAAGCTTAAAGTGTGAACTTGGTGATTTTAAGGAGCCAGACCATCACAAACACATTGTAGAGAAATGAATACACCAATTTGCTCGTGTATTTTATAAATAGACTGAGGAAGCCTCTCAGAGCCAAAATAATACATGGACATGAATTTATTTGTGTCAAGATCATTATCTACAAATTTTATGACTTGAGATGATTTTGCTATCTCAAGTTACAAACATTTAAAGTTGAACCAATAGTCTAGAATGGGTGCATAGACATCAAGTTCAATCTCCAACAAACATCCATTTAAATTCAAATGTCTTAAGGATTAATGCATGAGTGATAAGTTTCCAAATATCAGGTTATAAGATCAAATCTAATGATGAGTGGGAAATTCATGATGTCATTGGGTCCAAAATATCTAACAAGTGTTTGATTATGCATCGAATATAATTGGTGAACATCAAATAAAAAAGTTAGCATTAATGCATAAATGAAAAGTTTCAAAATCTTGTGCAACTATCAGGTAGATCAATAATATGCATCGATTGATAATGCCAATGGGCCTAGATAAATCAATAGTGCATGTTTAATCATACTGAGCAAATCAATGGTGAGCAAAGGTTAAAGAGTTAAAGGATCTCAAGGATGAATGAGTTCCTACCAAGTGTCATAACCATAGAAACTATTAGAAATATCAATACTATGGATTCAATCCATGCAAAAGAAGATAAATGGTGTGTGCTCAGATTGAATGTAAGGCCACCATGTAGCACAAACATGGAAATAAAAGGACTAAGAATAGGATATTATGAAATAAATGAGAATCTATTATTTGGAAAAACATGAGAATCTCATATAAAGATCAATGGTCAAAATTAAAATTCAAAGCCAACTCAGTCAAGGTCGAACTAGAGTCAATATTACTAGGGGATTCCATGGAGGTAGACACGTCAATTTTGGTAAATTTTTTACCAAATACAGTAATATGATTATGATCCCTTTCCTCCATTCTTAAATGCCAAAGATGAACTAGTATAGAGCCAATAAGGAGCAATTAATATTAGAACAAGATCAAAATGGATTGATTAATTTGTTGTAATTGCATTGACATTGAAATAAGATTGATAATGATTTGATCCCATTATTTAAACTATAAGGATTATCAATATAGGCCAAAAATATATTTAAAGGGATTGATACCATTGTCATGGCCATTTTATAGTAGCCTTATCATGATGATCCTTTCCAATTGAATCAACGTCGAGAGATTGGAAATTATGATCATAATTACCCCTTCTCCATTATTTTGGGTATCTTCCCCCATATCTCTCATCACATTATACTATATATGGGCTTCTAAGTGTTAAAGATGATCCATCTCTTTGGCATGACTAGACTCTACCAAGATTTGTACTGTAACACCTATTTATTACAATAAAGACTGAATTCTTCCATTTACAAGCTAAATTGAAGTGTGTCTTATGAGTTCATTGATGTGTTCAAGTGGATTCATGATTTCCTTTGCCTATGTCTAAATTACCTCACCTTCATGAAGTGTTGGTAGTTTTCGTAGGTCACTCCAAGTGCATATATAGTTTTTTGGTTAGTCTAGAAGTGGAAAACTACCCTCCCATACTAGGTCAATAGCTAGTCCTTGCCTTCTTGTGAAATAAATATGTGGAAGCTGATTAAAGAATGAATGAAGTGATATATTATAGTCTTGAAAGTGTACTGTAGTGTGTCTTATGAAAGTATAGGGATCAAGACATTTTATGCATCACCTCTTTTTCATATGCTTATATGAATCATTGTCAATCTCTCTCCCTTTTCCAAGAAAGTGTTATCTTAGGTTTAGTATAGGTGATAGATCCAAAATGAAGTAAGATTCCTCTAAAGGTCTAACCCAATTTTAGGTGACCCACAACCTAGGGTCAGTCTCATGTCAGACTAAATTTAAGAAAGAGGACTTGGACACTTTCCCTCTTAGCTAGGGTGCAACCTAGGAACACTAACACTCAGCTTGGTTGTTGGTGCAAGGAAATTACAACCTAAATACAACTAGATATTATTTCTCATATGGTTCAATCAAATCTAAGCCAACACTTAGACCTTGTTTTAACCTATATTTATCAAAATGGAGAGTCCATAATTGATATGGACCTTTATGTTTTTGTTAATGAGGTTCTAATTTGGTAGTGAATGTATATACTCCTACATGTGTGGATGCAAAGTTAAAATTATCATTATTAGAATTATAATATGTGATCAGGTACTTCATCTTTCTTTCTCTATCTACTTGAATATAATTGGATACCCATTTCCATAGTATCCATATGTGAGAAGTCTATTTCCATGTACCCATTCAATGTATTAAACCAATCGTAGCTCAATAACAAGATGTAGGATTCAATGTCAATGATCACGATGTTTATGTACTTTTGTACACATGGCTCAGAGGCAAGTTAAATGTGTACATTTTTGAAATCCCCAACATATGGGACATAATACTAATCTAATTTTAAAACCACCCTTTTGGATTTATCTGGGGTCAAACTGCTAAGGCACTTGAGTCAACCAGACAATTATGTACATTCTTTTCAAACATTATAATAGTTAAGAAAAAGGTGGTACCTTAGTATTATCCTTACAAATTACCATGTCTGTATGTGTATCTTTTGATTTGACAATAGAAAATATCCTAGTTAGGGATTTGAACAATAATTATCTTTTTTTAGTGATCTGAGGTAGATCATGAAAATAATATTTACCTTGATCTTCTTGATATCTTTAATAAAATTTTACCCTCATTTAATTTGTAGATATACACTATGTAACTAATCTTTCCCTTTTGGAGGAGGTGGATTATTATTTGCCTTAGGGTTTGGAGGAGTAGTGGTATTATTGTTTAGAGGCATTGAAGTGGTAACAAGTTACTTATTCCTAAAATTTTAATTGTTCCTCTATAACTACTAGAAGGCATGGATCTTATTTGTATTATCTTCTATTTCATTCACATCTTCTTCTAGGAATGATAAGTTATATATCTCAAAAACCATTATTTTACTAGAAAGACTTAGAGTAGTAGAAGAAGATGGCTCTAGATTATTTGTAAAGCCTTTCTGTTTATCCATTGCCTTATGAAATATCTCAAAGGTGGTGTACAACTATATGCATTTTAGCTAACCATGATGTGTTATGTTAAGGAATCAACACCAATTAGGGAATGTTGCTTTCATGATGTCTATTTCAAGTAATTTTTTGGGTGGCTACTATATATAATTTCCATGTCAGTTGAAAGGCCTATTGTACATCTGATATGGAGAATTTTGATTGGTATTCCACCCAATGGTGTTTCCCATATATTTATACATGTTCATAAACTCACTTAATTTCTTACCATATATTATATATAATCTAATTCTAATTTTATAGAGTCAGAAGCATAACCCTATATAGTATCATTATTGAATGGTATCAAATATTGGTTCTAAATCTTATGGGTGATAATGGCCCAACCTTTCAATATAAAAAATTCACTAAATGGGCCTATAAAAACCATATTACCATCAGTTTCTCATCAAATTTTTACCCCACAATAAATAGAGTAGTTGGATCTAATAATAATAATACGATGGATGCCATCAAGAAATCAACAAAAGATAAACCAAGAGAATGACATTTACTGATAAATTATGCATTATGGGTAGATAAAATAAGACATAAACAAGCCCTCAAGGATTTACCTTTCCTCCTAGTGTATGGGTAATATCCTATCCTACCTATTAATCTAAATTTACCAACATATTAATTTATGAAAGAGTACATGGAAGAGGATGAAAGAGTATATTCTAGATTAATTGACTTATTCCAAATGGAGGATGCAATAATTGAAACATTACACAACTTCAACAAACACCAAGACATTGTCAAAATATGGTTTGATAAAATATCTAAAATCAAGGCTTTCAGTATTTTAGACCTAATGATTTTATGGGATAAATCACATGATAAAAATACAACATGATAAGTTCACTACCTTATGGATTGGGCCATATAAAATATCTAAAATCCTAGGTAACAATGCATTTCATTTTAAGGACCTCCAAGGTAAAAGCCTTATTTTTCCAATCAATGGACAATTTTTGAAACATTATTTGATGGTTACTCCAACTATAGATGTTTTTGAATGACTATAAATAAACATGTAGCTATAGGGGTAGATTAAATTTACTACTTTTTATAATAAATTTTGTGATTTATTAGATTAATATTCCTTGTTTTATTAGATTAGTACTTCTTATTTTCTGCATTTGTGTTTCATAGTTAGTGTTGTTGCTTTATAGGTTAGTTTTTCTAATAACTACAACACAGTGTAATCAAATACTTATACTGGGGTTATAAAAGGCCAACCAAAATCAAGGGGATGATATAAGAGGAAATAAAATTGACATCCACCAAAATTTGTTTTGGTAATGCTTGAGCTTTTAGGATTGAGGTATGTGTTGTAATTGAATTAAGCTCTACTTAGATTGAATGAGTTCACTAGGAATTTAGGATCTAATTTGATATAATCATTTAAATTTTAGAAATAATTTTAATTTACAAACATTAAACTAAATTTTTACATGATAAAAATTGGATGAGAGATAATAAACATTGAAATAGATGCACACTGCTAGCAACATATTGCTATAAAAAATAGATTTTCTTATATATACACCTATCCAATGGTGATTACCAACCCTTATTACATTTTAATTATTTAAAAAAAATCATCATGTAAACTTATGGAGGAAGTGTAATTCAAGTAACCTCTACCGAAGATATGGATGCCCTACTAGTAGTAGAGTAAGGCTTAGAGTAGAATTAAATATATCTTTTTTAGGGATATGAATGTTTGGTTTGCATCTAAATATTACATAGGCTTCCATTATAATTTGGCTATACAATTTTAAATCAAAATGAAAACTACAATGTTTATTCAGGTTCTTTTTCAAAACTCTCATAACAAGAGGGAAATAAATTTCACAAAATCACACATAGATCCTAAGAATGAAAAGGGTTAATATGTTGCATGAATAAGGAGGAGTCATTTTAAGTGGATTGATTTAATTATTATTTTATTTTTTGGATTGAATTTATGATATGATTAATTAATTGAGATTTTATGTTCTCAAATACTTGAGTATTTCCCCATTGAGTCACCATTTGTTAATCCTCAACACACCCCATTTCCATGAAATTCAAATAAAGACCCATTATTGTTAAGATGTGTATATTCATGGTCCATATCAAGCATTGGATTTTAAATTTGATTAGGCATATATGAGTTCAAGATTGTTTTCAAGTCTAATTTTGTTGTAAAATTCTGAGAGGGATAAAATCAAAGCTTAGTCATTTATCATGAATTATTTATCACCTTTGATTTTTTTCCTTGCTAAAAAAATATGTATTTAATATCATGTTTTGATTTGAGGAACCAATGGGACTAATGGAAATATATATTTTTTTAAAGATTTGATGTGCAATAATATCTCATAATTCCATATCTCTATTAGGTTTCCTATATGACAAGTGTCAACATCTTATTCACCCACAAGTGATTTCAATCATAATATAAGTTCCAAGTCTTACCAAATTTTTGGATTCATGAGAATCATCCACATGTAATCATCCCACTAACCTTGAGCCTAAGTGGAAAAGTATAAATCATGGAATCATTCAGAGAAGTAGAGTAGTGAGAACCACCCATGTGTCAAAATATTGTAAACCTAATACACATATAATGTTCATAAAATGTTCCAAATAAGTTCCAATCTCCTAAAACCCTAGGATTTATCAATGTGGAAACATTTGTCACTTAGATTTCATGAAGAAAAAGTACATGGTAGATTTTACAAGGGTTTCTAGACTTTTGAAACATGCCAAGTGGTATAATCTCATTGACCTATAATAGGGAGGATCACTATAAGTTCATTATTTTTAAAACCCTAGACTCCATAGAATATTCCAAATGGTAAAATAAAATTCACCCAGATTAAATTAGTTACATGTACAATGTAAATTTTTATTTCTCTCTATATTCTTGAGGGTTGTCTAGGTGTCATCATCACATGATTCAAAGGCTTGAAAGGCAAAGTACACAAACAATTTTATAAGTCCCCAAATCATTGTAAGTCATCCATGTGTAATTATCCTATTAATTAAGGACTTCTAGTCAAAGGTACATCAATCAAAACCCTCTTTTCTTAGGATTCATTTAACTATCCATGTGTCTTCCTCCTAAAGGCCCAAATTTTTTCAATATAATGATATAGTAAATCCAAAATTTTAATTGAAACCATGATATTGTTCCATGTGGCATCATCCCATTCACTCACTACAAGGTACATATTTTAAAATTTAAAGACCCTAAGCCCACTAGTTTATGAAACATAATAAAATATCATTAAGTCATGATCCACATAGAATTCAACGTAGAGTTACAAAATCGGACACTCTGAACAAATTAGATTTCAATAGGTGTCATAATCTCAAAAGTCTAGATCCTGCTAAGAAAAAATACATATCAATAGGTTTAAGAGATGTTCTAAGCTCCCAAGAACCATCGACATGCCAAAATATCCTCAAAAAATTTACATTGATTAAAATACCTAGGGACATAAACTAATATATGTTTCACATAGCATCATCCCTTACACATAGATCCTTTCAACAAAGGTACACAATTTCAATTTTGAAGAACCTCGAGTCTCCAAGATCATAATAGGTGGTAGAATTTTGTTAAGCCACAATTTGTAGAGCATGAAAATCATAAAGTAGAGCCATCCAAGTAATTTATATCCTATTAAAAGTCATAATATTATAAGGGCAAAAGCAAAATACCTAGGTAACATTTGATAGCTAAGATAAAAGATAAGGAAATAAGAAATGGACACCTATCATGAAGTGATGAATGAACACATAGAATTAACAAAAATATTCCACTTGATATAAAATACACCTTTTAAAGCTAAATTTACAATTTCAAATTGAAACAAAAAACAAATTAAAAGTAGTTGATGCATTAACTTAACACAAACTAGGCATTCATGTCTCAATACTTGATTAATATATGTAGAATCATGAAAACATCAAATCACTTTCCTATTAATTTAAAAACTATAACTATGAATTTAGGTTATCAATTCTTTAGGATCCCTATTTTTATGATAAACACTTTGTAGTTTTATTAAGTTAAAATCTTACTATGAATTATACAACACAACAATGTCTTCATCATTTAGAGAACCTACTTATCCCCCTTCCCAATACTCACTCGTAGTAACAACCAAGTATCTAGATAGTTTTTGATAGGGGGTGTTATCATTTACCCACTACTTGGCTATCTAAGATGATCTCAAAAACATTTATTCCAAGACTATATAGATGATAACAAGAAGAGATGTGTAGATGACTTGCTACTAGTTAAATGAATAGATCTACATAAAATAGTAGTGAAGTTTGAGGTAATACCATGAATTAACTTAATATGTGATTTATTTTTAAATGGTGTTATTACAAGAGACTATTTACACTTGAGGCTTAGAAGGAATGTGGTTGTTTACATTTGTGGTGATGCTTTTGAGAAAGATGTAATCCTTCTATGACCCGAAATGGATTATAACCATATCATGTCTAATCCCTATCTAGATAAATTTAACATTTGAGGTGCCATATATTGATGCTTTTAATTAAATTTAGGTTAGGAATCAGGATAGATATGGACTCGATAAACAAGTTATACAAGTTTGATAATATCACCTATGTGCATGAAGAATGGGTGCCCTTACTGGACATTATCCTAACTTTAGATAAAATTGTGTTGCTTGGAAAATTTATCAATATCTAAATCAAGGCACAAATACTCAAGGTTGATGAAAGGCCATTTTATGTAAATTTATATATGATGTATTATGTAGTAGAGACCATCATGAGGAAAATGCACATGACTTATGGATTACCCTGGGATCCATCCATATAATATATCAACAATAAGATCTCCGATGACTTTTCCATAATCCATATTTATTGGTTTAGGATATATATAAATAACATTATATAAGAAGTATACATGATGTTATACAAAGTTATTTATGGGTGTGTCATGACTAGGCTATCAAAAACTATAAATAAGATCATTGTGAAGATGGAATACTATTGTCACTATCCTAATTATATTATAATTAGGATAGAGGGGACTAGAGTCACTTTAATGAATCTCCCTCATTTTAACCTTGATAAGATTCTAAATCAAGAGATAGATTTAAAAATCTAGAACATTATGGATGTGTAACTTGCTACTAAACATTAAGGGTATTAACATAAGGTTATTCTGAGCATCTACTAGATGAAATATACATTGAGGAGGCACCTGATCTCATTTAATAGGACTAAAACCCATTATGGGTTAACTCAATCTTAGTTCAAAGACTAGGATGCCAAGGTTAGAGTAAGGCAATATCTCAGGTATCTCACAAGGAAGAGATTTTACATCCCTTATGGCCATATGAGGTAGGAGTATGAATCTAACTTCATGAATTCTAAAGATGATTTTAAGGTTTATGGTTGAATGAATCATTATAAAATTCTTATGGTGTATCCCAGGCCATCTATTATGATTACTCAATTACAAAGGAGTATTAATACAATATAGTGGAGCAAGAAAATAAAGCTATTAGTTACCAAAATCCCTAGCCTAAATTTTAGGTATCACCTAAGCATGGTCATCCTTCATCTCCATTAAAAATTGAATATATTACTTTAGAGTAAGGAGCTCCTTAAAGGGAGGTAGATCCCTATTTAATAAAGATTATATTTAAAGGACCACCATCACCTTAATTAGTGGAAAAATTCAATCTCCTACAACATTTATAAGAGTTTCATCACTAGTAGGTCTACAATCTACACCATTCTCTATAGTGCCATTATTCCCATTCATTACCATCTATCAGGTAAGTCCTCCTATGTTCTTAAAAAATTATTTTGTTACAATGACTTCTATAGTTCCATGTTCAACACCTCCATCCTCTATAATCATGCTTCTTGTAATTTTAATGCATGCATTCCCCTATTTCTCCTACCATTTATACTACACCACCACCTTTCACTATCAAATTGACTTCATTACCCACTGTATACACTTTAGGGAAATCCCCTTCTACTACCAATCAATATATTATCACTTAAAAAAGGAAGTCCAAGACTCTTCTAGTTTAAAATCCAAATGTTCCAATGGAAGAAAGACCTATCAAATGACCACATACTAATGGAGGTATTCTACATTAGAAACTAGAGGGGATGAAGGAAAGGCCTAATATAAGGATAAAAGAAGTGGAATTTATCTAGTTATTTGATAGTGATGAGGAAGATAAAATATGGGGAGATGAAGAGGAATGGATCTCTAGAATAGACATAGAGGTAGAATAAAAAACAAATTTATTGAAGACAATAGGTGAAGAGAAATATGAAGACACTAAGATATTGGGGGAAGATGAAGGAATGAGATAAGGGATATATATTATAATTTAGACATTAGAGGTAGATGCACAATCCACATTGTAACAATCCCCTACTCTAGGACTTACTCAAGCATATATAACCTCAACTCTAATTCTCTCTCTTAAAGCCACTACCTTGATATCCCCTGATCCAATAGACACATAAACTTACAACTCAACTGAAGACATTCTTATGATAGTGGAAAGACAAGTTTTTAATAAGTTAGTGTCCCATTTTTTTATTTAATTACTATTTTAGATTATCATATGGACATTTTTCAATCCAATAGCTCAATTTCTACACCTCTTTTTCCATTTGAGTCTTTTCAAATGTATTACAAAGAAACCCAATCATTTTATCCTCATGTTCATATTGAGATGATTAGGTAACAATTTTTTATTCTTTATATTCTTTGATTCATTCATCTACTGCCTCAATAATGAACAAACCCTGAGACCTTAGGAAGAAGGTCCAATTTGAATATATATTAAGTCTCCATTTTTTATCCTAGATCACTTATAAGGCCATACTCCTAGTTGGATTTATCCATATCCTAATCCACTCCAAATGAATATTTAATAATGATTATCAAAATAACTATGGGGCAAACAAAAGATGTAATAAAGACTACACCCAGAAGGATCACTTTATATTAGAGCATGTTCACTCCTCTACTTACCCAAATCCCCATTAAAATAAGTTCTTCCATGTTTGCACCAAGTTTCATACCAACTTCCACTACTCTTGAGGCTAGTAAACTACTAGAATATGGGGATCTCATTATGCCTACCTAGGTCAAGGAGTCACAAGAGAGGAAGAAGGATAGGATGGGTTTGGTCCTCATTGAATTTTCTATGATAAATACCCACTTTGATAATAAGAGTGGTAAAATTTAAAGAGTGAGGAAGAGGAAGGGAGTGGATAGCTACATAGGGGAGGATGTAACATTAGAATAAAGAGAAAATATATTCCCCCTTACCAAAAAATAAAAGAATAATCTAAATTACCCCATAGAGTATACTAAGGACTTCTATGATTTTGTAGATAAATTATGGGGGGTGATGAAGGAAATGTAAAAAAGTTAGGAGTAGGATAAACAAATATTGATCTAGTAGTACACTAGTCAAGCTTCTAAGGAGATTGTAGATAATGTATAGAGAGAAACCACTAGGTTGTATGAAATTTTTAAGACAATCAATACTTATAGGGGTGAGTCATAGCCTAAGTGGGGAATAATGATAAAGTTTTGGAACCAATTTAAATAAATATACAAAATAATCAAATTCTTGGTTCAATGCAAAAATAATAGCACATATATTCATTTTAATTTGATTATTGCACATGAAGTAGTTCGGGCCTTGAACTATGTAATTCTGAAGAGAGATGATACCTTCCAGTGGCACTCTCAGATGAAAGTTTTTATAACCCAATTGGCAGGACAAGAAAATGAGGCCATTGAGATTTTGAAATATATGAGGGTAACTAGCATGATAACTTAAATAAGTAAAATGATAAATAATCCCAATTTTCACACAATTATTAAAGCAGATACAAACATTTTTAAAATAAAGGTCAAAGGCACCATGTATAACTAGTGAGGAAATTCTATAGCTTATCAAGTTTGAAAAATATATATAAACTAATGTAGAGGCACTCAAATAAGGATTCAGAGCCTTTAAAACTAAATATAAAAGGTTTTAGAGTGAATTTGGTAAGATATTCAAACCGTATATGATCAATTTATACATTATAAATAAATTAATCAAGGATGTATATGCATTATTATAAAATCTAAAGGCAGTTGAGGATGTTCTAGGATAGTGCCTCCTACTTAGCCAACATCTATGTTGATAAACCAGCCTCAAGGACCACTTCATCATGTAGTGATTATTCCTCCTTTGTCCACTAGTTTTACATCAATGGTGAATGCTAGCTCTTCATCTATAATACCTCTTAATACTTTAGTTATCGCATCAAGTTCATAGTTTCCTTCTTCTTCGAGTAGTGCCAAGTTGGCACCTTAGTTAAAAATGGATGTACATATTTACATGTATTCTATTGTTATTTAATACTTATATCTTCATTCTATTTCATTTATGTATATACAATTATATTATAACTATGTAGTGTTGATTGGATATTCCATTTTGTATCATGTAAATGCCTAAAATTAGAATATGTAATTTTAGACTTTTCTTGGAGGATGAGGCAACCCTTCCCCAAGATTATATATATTTGTATCCTACAGATTCTCAAAGGAGGATAATTTTAGATTTTAATATTAATAATAAATTTTGAGGATTGTTTTGTAATTAGTCTTGATGTGCAAATCTTGTTCTTCTCCAGATTTGTGAGTCTTTAAAGAAGTTTCATCAATATGATATCTTAGAATTTTGATCGTGCATGAATATTATTTGTTACATTTATTCATATTGTGTATTATCATATTTGATTTCTTTATGTAATAATCATAATCTCCTTTTTTAGATGTGTAATTACAATCTCACAAATGTAACAACCTTAAATTTTGTGCTCTAAAGTTCTTTGTATTCTTGTTTCCTTAGAATATTAACTATGTTTGACTATATATATGCTAACATCAACTTGTAGGAAGCATTGGTTTTGTAGACACTTGAAAACATGCCCTCAACCAGTTTTTGATTTCACATCACCTTAGACCTATCCTTTACCTTAGTTAGATATTCACCTAGTTAACTCACCTTTAAAATAACTTTTACACTCATTAATGCACCTAGGCACCCTTTTATAAACATTTTGAAACATCAACTTAGACCCATTTTAAACATTTTTATAATTAGGGGTCAATCATCAATGGTCAACCTAAGCATCGATAGTTAGCCTAAACATTAAAAATTAGGTATTTAAACCTGTAACATAAAAACATCTAGCTGTAAGCCTGACATACATGGGAAAAATGGAAACTTTCGCATGCACACCTTATAACTTTCATTCCCTTTGAATTGGCATCTCTATCTTGACTAAACTTAGCAAATTTATCTCTCCTTAGAAGTTTTTTTCTATAAATTCAAGGCTCTTAGAGGAGATGAGGATCCAAAAATTGCATCCAAACTCTCTTGTTTTCTTTGTGTAGGCATCTAAGATTATAAAACTCTATCCATGTGACTCTTGAAGGCTAGAATACTGTTGTTCTATCTAATTTCATTTATCTTGTCATTAGCTTCCAGTTTGCATCATACATGTATTTTTCTCTTGTTTTTAGCATTTCATTTCTCTACTAAATCTTACTATCTCGAATCAGATCACCTACACATTATCCCTTGCCTATAGAACCCATATTTAACCTTTTTCCCACTTGCCACTTCACCCCCAACTCCATTTCAATTCCCTAAAACTTCCCATAGTCAACCATCATCGGTTGTTGCAACCATCATTGATTACACCAATTGTCACTAGTTATCTAATTATCACTGGTCAGGACAACTATCACTAGTTAGCTTAACCACCGATGGTCACTATCAAGAAAAATAATAGATTATTATTTCCTCCCCTCACACCTAATTATAACCTATCTCTATTTTTGGCCTATTTACAGACCCTGCCCACATATTCTAGACCTGACCGTGATCTACTTGTGCATGGTATTGACCCACCATGCTATACTTTTTTTGAATAGGTACGCTATTTTTTTTTGCATAAGCATTTATGCTCTTATCAGTTTATCATCTTTCATTTCTATTGTCAGAACATCTTTATCATTAGGGGAGTGGATTAATAGCCATCTAAGGGAGATTTTGATTCTTGGATCTCGCATGTTACTAGGCAGTCCACACTTCATACTCATCTAAAAAATAAGTTGGTTTAGTGTGGTATTATTATAGGTAGTCCTTACTCACCAAAAAGGAGCTCCCACTTTATCTGGTCATCAATGAGCATAATGTTTAACCAAGTACACACACCTCATTTATTGTTTCTCCTTTTTTTATAAAAGTTAGAAATAGAGTTAGAAATAGTAGGAAACATTTTGGCACATCTGGTAGGACCCCTTCTAGGTTTGTTGTCCCTTTTAGGCATATAGTTGCACTAGTGAAAATTCATGTTCTCGAATTTCTATTATTTCTAAATTCTAAGAGATAAAAATTTATTTTCTCTTCTTTTCTAAAAATAAAAAAGAAACAAAAAAGTTTTCATCTTAAGGATAGGTTACATTTTCATCCTGCATTAAGTGCATTTTTAGTTGTTCCTTATTTTCATGCAAAGACATCAAAAAATTATTTGGGTTAAAATTGAGTGTATTCATTATCTTTCCTACTTAATGATTATCTCACCTAGATTAAATAAAATAATTGTGAATTAAGCATAACACACTTATGTTACACTACCAAACCACTTACAAAAAATAAACATCAAAACTTACCTCAGACAAGGTCCATTGGGATTTTATCACCCTTTGGATTACCTTACCCTACCTAGAAATCCTAATTGGATTTCATCACCAAGGGGAGGACCCACTCCATTCTTTAGCAGAGTATAAAATCTAGACAAATAGTATCTATTATCTAAGCAGCTCAGCTCAGCTTCAGGTTTATGAAGTGTGGGGAGCAATAACCCAATTCTAGGCCATGTAATCAATCTAGTGCAGATTCTTTGAGTACCAAAATTTAACCCAAAACCATCCTTAGATGGATTTTATAGTACCCAACTTGCAAGCTAATTTCTCCTTTCACACTCTTTAAGGCATAAGCCAAAAGTGATTTAAAATGAATCCTAGGATTAGTTATGCTTTTAGTGTGTGTTTTACTTGCTTTGGATTTTTCTTTGTTTGCTCATTGTTTGAGGTGAGAGGTTCATTATCCATTTATAATTTCTCATATGGTCCTAACCAGACAAGTGAGAAATAAAAACAACCAAGCACCATCTTTCTCTTCATTCTCATCTATGGATTACACCTTGGATGTTAATAAATCACCCCATGCTTTGCTGCACCATTCTCCCCCACCTACCATGCCTCCAATGATTCCTGAGGGTGATCCAAAAATTTCCACCTTTCTAGATAACAATTCAGTGGCTTTGTAACACTATATTAATACCTTAGCCTAGCAGACTTCAATGGCTTTGGTTCTTCCTATGGATTCACCCTATGGTATGACACACCACCTCATGGTTGGTATTACATCAACCCAACCTTATATTAGCCAAACTTCTTCTTCTACCATTTATTCATCTACAACTAACACCTAGACACATGTTACCCTAACCAATACTTCTAACATTGGCTCAACTTTATCCCTTGTCACTTATACCCCTTCTGCCATCATGGTGTCTTCCATACCCATTTCTACCATTCCCTCTAGCTTAACCAATATACCAACCTTAAACCCATTTTAAAACTTGGTGTTATCCATACCACAAACACTTCCCCCCATTAGCACTAGGGTGATTACCCATCAACAACCTAAAATCACTTTAGAATTACCAAACCAAATTCCCCCATTAACTAACCCAAATGTAACCCTAAATTAGCTATTATTAGTTCCCCTACATGTCCCTACAACACCCTATCAATATATTCCCAAAATCCACAGGGATATATTACACCTTCCACTCAACCTTTAATGCCTATCAATCTTGTTGGGGTATTATCCTAACCTCAAGTCACCACATACCAATATTTAACCACTTCCATACCACCTACCACATACCAATTCATAGCTACAACCCAACCTCAACACAAATTACCACCAAATTACGTAGCTTCCCAACCCTAATTAGACCTGATCAGGATGTTTATGGACAAGATGACCCACCTTGAGTCATCTATCTCTAGATCCCATAACATTTTATCTTATGACCAAATTTTCAATGAACCTATCAACCCATATGTTCTAATTCATTCTTATCCACCTCAATGGAAACTCCTCAAATTATCTAAGTTTTAGGGTAAAGAGGATCCTTAGCAACATTTGAGGGCATTTTACCATACTTGTTACTTGATCACATATGATGACACCCTCCTCCTCTGAACCTTCCCTATGTCTTTATTAGGACCCACATTAGATTGATATAGTGCCCTTACTAGGCACTCTATCTTTTCATTCTCCCAACTCGCCTAAATCTTCTTAGAACATTTTTTGGTGAACATATCTAATAAAATATCCATAATTAACCTCTATTATATAAGGCAATTTGATGATGAGTCAATCACCAACTTCATTACACGATGTCAAGGTCTCATCAATCAACTATCCTTTTCACTACCCCAAATAGAACTCATTGAACTTTTCTCTAGGGGTTGCACAAAACACATTGATCCTACCCTTCAGGTGTAAACATTTAGAACCTTTGATGAAGTATTCACAATGGCACACAAAATTGAAAATTGAGCCATAGATGAGGGTAAATTGAAATTGCAAAATAAGAATTCCAATTTTAAACCCAATGACCCCTATTCTACCAAAACATCAAACCCAACCAATCTGAAAGCCAAAAAATCTACAAATGTTGTTGTCTTAAAAACTACACCTCCTCCATCCATTAACCAACCACATCAAACCACACCTTCCAACCCTTCTTACCCACCAAACCAAAATCAAAACTAGGTTCCACCTAAAAAATTTACACCTATAGGAGAATCCTATGCCTCTGTATTGGATAGACTACTCAAAGGTAACCTTATTCAACTTTCACAAATCAAGCCACCTCAACAATTTGACCCCTCTTGCCTCATGCCTAGGTAATACAATGAAAATTACCATTGTGCTTTCCATCGAGTCATTGGACATGACATAAATTGGTGTAACACTTTTAAAAGCCTTGTCCAAAACTTGATTGATAATGGTAAATTATTGTTTGACAATGCCAATGCACCTCATAATCATTCTTTTGATATCTTTCACAAACCTTTTCCTAATCATACTCCATCCACCCAATCTCATAACAACAACTCTAAACCATTATCATCCCATGAGGTACACATAATCAACGTCATCATAAATGAGCCCATGGTAGATGATCCCCATACTTTTATCACTCCTTCACCAACCTCACCTATGGAAGAAGCAAGTTCACCTCGTATCCCTTCAAACACCCAAATAGAAGAATCTAGAGCCCCTATGTCTTCTCTTGATCAAACCATACCCTTACTTACCTCTCCTTTCAAAGAAGTAACCATCAATTTAAACACCTCTTCTTCTAACCCACCAAATGAAATGATAGAACCCTCCTCTTTTCCTTTGGATACCATAGTAAAGGAGGAAACTAGGACCACACCTATACACTTGATCAAAGAACCATCCATTCCCCTAATCACCCCACAAGCAACCATTACCTCATTTACCTAACTAGGGATTATAGAACCTTCTATCTCAAGTAAATATAAAGGAACCCTACCTTATTCCTCACCTAAGGGTTTAACATTTTAAAGAATTGGTTAAGAAACCAAACCCATTTACAAACCCTTTTCTTAGTTAGTACAAAGTCTAGAATTTGCCTCATAGCCTAACCTAGATAGAGCCACCTTTTAGCACCATATAAGGCTCCCATACCAAAATAGAGTACAACCCTTGTCCTCATTGGTATCTAACCTCAAACCTTTTATCACCCCATCATCAAACACTTCTTTCTCCCAAGACATGAGAGAACTGTATCACCCACCTCCACCCAGATCATCTCATAATTTTCTCGCTAAACCAACCAAGAATTTGGGTATCCTTCCCACACCTAGCATCACCCATATGCCCATAAAATTAGACCTAACCCCCTCTATCTAACCTAATAAACCACCAACCAAGATGGACCAAAGGGTGCAATTACCTAAACATTATCCTCAAGCTTGACCTATGTTTCTTCCTTCTCATTTACCATCTATTTTGGGACCTCACCCTTCTACCATCCCAGACACCTATTGTGCTTCAATTAAACCAATTCCCTTTTCTATTCCTACCCCTCCACCACCTAGGTCATCAACTTATTCATCATTCTTAGCTAGTTTATCCCCTTCCACTTTCCCACCTATTATCAACCCTTCATTCTCTAATTCAAAACCATCCAGCTATAATCCAATCACAACTAAGCCAACCCAACCCAAACCATCTACCAATGTTGGTCAACCACATACCGCTTCTAAGGTCAAGTCCATGCCTAATAAGGTTCCTATTTATTTAATGAACATTGCAACACCCCCAACACCTCTGAATAAATCCTATGCCATTATTTTACAGAGGTTATTACAAATTTCTTCCATCAATTTGCCACCCATCAATCCATTTACCCCTTCTAATAGAAAACCCTCCTAGTTTCATGATACTTTGATTTGTGCATATCATAAAACAATAAGACATGATATGAAGAACTATAAATATCTTCAAGCCCTTGTTTACAGCCTATATGCTGAGGATGATCTATTGCTGGATGAACCACCTTCACTAGTCTAACCAATCCAACTACCAGCCTAACCAATCCAACTATCAGCCCAACCAATTCCCATACCATCTAAGCCAACCCAACCATCAATCCAATTGATCCAACCACTAGCCTATACTTTCTCTTTAACTTTCATCTCAAAGTGAGGGGTAAGAACTAAAGTAATCACCTAGTCTAACTGATCTTGTCATCCACACCATTCATATGATTACCTAATATTGAGCATAATAATGGGGTAAGGGAAGAGAATATGCATCCATTACATAGACATATCCTTCAAAATATCAGCCTTATAACCAAGCTCAAACACCAACACCACCCCCTATTCCCTCACCTAGACCTAGAGTATCTATCTTAGGTGTACCTCCCACTAATTTTTTTGCATCCATTCAAAAAACTATATTGAAGCAACTTCACCAAGCATCAATGAAGATGAGCCTCTATAACTTGATCAACACCTCACCTCATCATCATCAAGCACTAATAAACACTCTATAATCCATCAAGGTTCAACCAGATGACCCTCAACCTCTTACATCCTTCATTGAAACCCTCCAACATTACATCATCATCACCTTCCAAGATTTTGAGATACCTCTAGCCCATTCTAAGGAGTCTGACCCACCTCTCTTTGTAACCACATACATTAATCACATCCATGTCAAAAGGGTGATGATTGATGGAGGATATAACATCAACATAATCTCTTCCCATGCTTTCGATCAACTACATTTACTAAAAACCATAGTGGTTCTTCACTCCTTTAATGACACAATGGCCACTACCTTGGGGAATGTTGTCCTTAAAATATGCTTGGGGTGTCACACCATTCTTGACCTATTTTATGTTTAAAAGGGTGAGTTCCAATATAACATTCTACTTGGATACCCTTGGATTCAAGCTATGAGTTGTATCCCCTCTACTTTACACCATTGTGTCAAATTTGAACAAGAAGGATATGTTATAACCATCAAGGCTGATCCCAATCCTTTTACATCTTGTAACATGACTTATAGGCCTAATGATGTCCTTCTTCCACATTCATCTCTTGCATAGTCAACTAACCCCATTAACACAACTACATCACCAATCATGATTGACAGTGCTTCTACCATCAACAATGATGAAGCTTTAACTAGTGTATCTATCCCTTCTTCCCAGATTCCCATTGAGGATTCTTTGACACAAATTTTATAACATCTCTCCCTTGGGGAATATCAAATTTTAGCCTTAGATGATCTTCCCACTCTGCATGAATATGGGAACCTCCAAAATGACCTTTCTTATGACCCCAACATAGGAACCATCATCCCCTTTGGACTTACCAACTATCGCACATATTTTATCTATGGGGGACTTGATCAACCACTCCTCACTCTGATCACCACTCCATATATTCAACCTTTCAATTCCAATTTATCCTATCTAAGAAATCTAACCATTTACAAAACCTATCTTCATCATTATGCTTGGAAAAGATTTGGTATGGGCCTTTACAAAAAAGGACCTCATGAATTGCCCTTTATCAAAACTCAAAAAACTCATGAGTTTTTTGGGCTCAAGTTTGAACCACCAGAAGAACCCACTTCACCAAAACCCATTACTACCCTTGTGGGAGAGATTCCATCCTCACCCAGTTCATCTTCCCAATCCAAAAACTTTGACATCATCCCATCTAACTTTTTTTTTTATCAATACCATTAGTTTAGGCCCACTGACCTATCAAAAAAGTGGCCAAATTGAATGTTACTTGCATATTTTTAAGACTTAAAAAATATGACAATGTTAATTTGAAATAATGTAGATGAACTTACCATGATTCACCCACTATTCACACCATCTAATGCCAAGAAGATTCTTTCATTCTCACCTACCTGGGTGCATGAGATTCTTCTATCCATAAATCTCTCCCTCTTGAAAACCAAACCATGCTCAATGAATCAATTATCAATGTTAACTTAAGGACCCAAGAGGATCCTCATATCATTAAACTTGGCCAATCTTTAAACTCAAATGAGCAATGGGATTCTCATGCCTTCTTTCAAGATCATAATATTACATTCACATGGTCTTATCAAGATATGCTTATGATTGACCCCTCAATCACTCTCCATAACATCATTACCCATCCTATGGCTAAACTAATATGGAAAAAATTTACAAAATGCACCCTCACATAGATCTTCTTGTCAAAGAAGAACTTTAACATCTTCTGTCTATCAACTTCATTCAACCCATTGACTATCCACAATGGGTCTCTCATATTGTTCCCATTACCAAACCCACTAGGGGAATCCATCTTTATGTGGATTTTCATTACCTTAACCTTGCATGTCCCAAAGATGAATTTCCTTTACCCAACATTGACTAGCTAGTTGATCTTACCATGGGCCATGATATGTTATCTCTCAAGGATGGATTTTCAAGATATAATTAGATCCTAATCACCCCCTCAGATCAACATAAAACCATCTTCATTACTCTTTGGGGAAACTTCTACTATCGGGTCATGCCTTTGAGTTTAAAAAATGTAGGAGTGACTTATCAATGAGCCATGACCTATATCTTCCATGATCTTATCCATAATATTGTAGAATATAATGTGGATGATCTCCTTAAGAAATCCAAACACTACAAGGACCATCTAATTGTTCTTGCTATCATATTTGATTGTCTAATCAAATTCTATGTTAGGCTCAATCCTAAGAAATGCATTTTTGGGGTCCTCTCTAAGAAGATCCTTGGGTTTATCATTTCCATTTATGGAATTTAAATTGATCTTGCCAAGGCCAAGGACATCCTAGAAATGCCTCATCTAACAAACCTTAAAAAACTTTGTATTCTACAAGGAAAAATCTAATCTATCTGTCACTTCATCTCCTAACTATCAGATAGATGCCAACCCTTTCACTATCTCCTAAAGAAAGACACCTCCTTTAGATGGACCAAAGATTTTTAACAAGACTTTAATTCACTCAAGGAGTACCTACTTTCTCCACTATTTCTTATCCCACCTAGGGATGACCAAGCTTTATACCTTTACATATCCACCACTGATCACTCTTTAGGAACAATGCTGGCTCATCAAGATGAACAAAACAAAGAGCAAGCAATCTATTATATTAGTCACACACTTATAGAGTATGAGACATGATATACCCATCCTGAAAAGCTTTATCTCACTATCATTTTTGTCACCTCTAAACTTCATGATTACCTTTTCAATCACAAAACATACGTTATTACCAACACCAACCCACTCAAGTATATGCACTCTAAGCCATACTAAAATTAGTGTATGGCTAAGTGGCTCATGCTTATAACTGAGTTTGATCTTGAGGTTCTTAAAAAAAAAACATTAAAGGGTAGGTCATCACTGACCAATTAGCTGAAGCTCCCCTCTTAGATAACCAACCCATTCCATTAACCTTTCCAGATGAGTCTATTGTGACTCTTTCTTAGGAAAACCCCCTTACAAAATGACCATATTTTTTGATGGCTCTAAATGCCAACATGGTGGGGGTGTGGGTGTAATTCTCATTCCCCTTCATGGATAACCTCTTCCACTTTCCTTTAAACTTGACTTTGAATGTACTAACAACATGGTGGAATATGAAGCTTTGGTCATCGATCTCCAAACCACTCTCACCTTAGGAATCAAAACCATTTCTATGTTTAGTGATTCCTAACTCATGATCAACCAAGTCAATGGGTCATATCAATGTAAAAATGATATTTTTCAAAAGTATAAGCTTCTCATTGACAAACTCTTAACATATTTTGAACATTACTAGATCTAATTGGTACCCTGATCTACTAACAAATTCATAGATACAATGGCCTCCTTTGCCTCTTAAATTCCCTCTAAACATGCTAAATATAAACTATTTATCACCATCCATCACTTCATCATGCCTTCATATATCATTTTAGAACTTCCTATCATTTGTAGTGTAGAGGTGTCTCATTTAGACATCTGGTATGACCAAATTTTAACTACCTTAACCTTGGCATCATTCCACTTGACCTCTCAAAGAATGCCTAGAAGGCCTTCATTCAGGGTACCTCTCATTATACTATACTAGGAAAAATCCATTATAAATGTGGCTTTGATGGCCTTCTTCTCAATTGTCTACAGAGTCATAAGATTTCCCATGCTATAAAAGAAACTCATGATGGAGTCTATGGGGGACACTTTAGTGGCCTCACTGTCACTAAAAGAATCCTATGCCTTGGCTACTATTGGCCTACCCTCAATCAAGACTACTATGACTATGTAAAGAAGTGTGTCAAATTCTAACAACACACTAACTTTCATCACACACCTGCTCATAGATTTCAAGTATCCAAAGATTATTGGACCTTCTTATAGTGAGGGCTTGATCTCATTGGAGAAATCAATCCTCACTCATCTCAATGATACCAATTTATCATCACCACTACAAAATATTTCATTAAATGGGTGGAATCCATTCCCCTTATCTCGATCAAAGTCAAAAAAATTATTGATTTCATCAAAAACCACATCATCTATCATTTTGATGTCCCTCACAAAATCATCACTGATAATAAACAATCCTTAAAAAAAAAGAAAGTTCAATCCCTCTATGATACTTTCAACATCAAACTTAGCCATTCCTTGCCTTATCATTCATAGGCAAATGGACATGCATAAGCCTCCAAAAAAAACCTCATCAAGATGATAACCAAAGTTTTAAGTGGTTTAGGTTAGGATTGGTACCTGCACATCTCATTCACTTTGTGGGCCTATCACACTAGCATTCAAACCTCCATGGGTACTACACCTTTTTCCCTGGTCTTTGGCATAGAGGCCATCTTACCTCTCAAAGTCTAAATCCCCTCTCTTCACTTATCCTTACAAGACATCATTTATGATGATGATTATCATCAAAAATGCCTTGCATGCCTTAAGTTTCTTAATTATCATCACCTTGTTTCCCTTAACCATCTTCACATATACCAAGAGTGTATCACTCGTGCTTATAACAAACATATGAAAGAATGGGAGTTCAATATTGGAGACCTCATCCTTAAAGAAATCCAACATGTAACAAATATGGAGAAAAGTAAAAAGGGAAATTTTTCTTTCAATTGGCTTGGACCCTATATCATCACCCATAAATATAGATCAGGAGCTTATCATTTGTCCTCTCTTGAAGGCAAACTAGAACCTGAGCCTCTCAATGATTCACATCTACTCCCTTTCTAATGTTAAGGAAGATATGATAAACCTTGTTGTCTAACTTAATCTTGTCCCTTGGTTTATTATATTTTCACCTCCCTTACCCTATTACCCTATTTCTCTTGGGGATATTTTATTACAACAGACCCATGTGCTTATCTGTCATAAATTTTTAGTCCAATATTAAACATGGGTACCACAGCTCTACCCATGGTATGGTTCTCATGGATACTTTTCATCTCTAATTAGATGGAATCCCATGATCACTTGTTTCTCCAAAACCACTTTCTATTACCTCATAACCACATTTTATGGTAAAAATATTACCCCTATAAAGGTCAACCTCAAAGCTTGGATAAATGGGTCCATGTCTAAAAAAACATTCAAATATTCTACATGGGATACAAAATATTATTTAGATCCATTTTTTTAAGTACAAACCAAATAAAGTCAAATATAGATAGACCAATCCCTTAAAGGACAACTATCAAACACTTCTTTGTATTTATACTTAGACCACTCCCTTGAAGGATGGCTAAGCCAAAATGTCAAAAATAATCTCTTCATACAAGACATAATTGGCTCAATCAAAGTATTCAAAGCTTATCACATTGATTATCTTCACCCTTTTCTTAAAAGCAAGCAATAAATGACCCCCATTGAAAGATATTTATCCCATAAAAGGGCCACAATTGACTCTCTCATAAAAAATTATATTTGTAGGCTTCCCACATTGATTAGTCTACACCTTGTAAAGACATGGACTT